>OZ005648.1:266359829-266854829 GCA_963930645.1 Salticus scenicus
ACTTTATTTCTATAAAAATCTTTATCTCTACTGGAGAAAAAATGATAGGCTTGACATTATTATTTTTTTATGTTTATGAAAGCACCATCAATTCCATTTATTTAATAGAACGTAATGTATCGGATAGAGATCGCTTATTTTAGCTAACCATAAAATTAGAAAGTTTTCCAAAATTATTATTTATACGAACTCACTTTTATAAGATGGAATCAATAATTTATTAAAATTAAAGCATTAAAAAGAAAATTCGTTTAGTAGTACAATAGGCATTTTTCTGTTTCATGAAAATCATGCAATTCCGAAATTATAGATTACAAGAAAAAATAATACATTATGCATATACACACACTGGTCGATGAATTAGAAACCTGTAAGAGTTTCTTCAAATGATCACTGTCGGCGAAGGTATGCAAAACCTGTAACAAACCGTTGGGGAATGTTCTGCTTATATGGAAGTGGTCCCCTGGTGTTACTTGAGGATAATAAAAAAGCCATGCAGCACCTGAATATATTGATAGCTTAAGTACATCCCTCAGTGTTACATTTTTACTCTGAAGTTAACGGATACTTTGTGCTCGATAATGCAACCATACATCGTAGCAGAATCGTTCGAGATTGGATCAGTGAACATCAATCTGACTTCGTCACAAAGCCCGGATCTTAATCCAATAGAAAATGTTTGGGACATGTTGGAAAGGAGTATCCGTCCTCAACCTTCTCTTCCATCCAATTTACAGAATCTTAAAGCCTGTGTAGCCAATGTGTGATAAACACTGAACATAAATGCACCCCAGCAGTTTGTAGAATCGCTGCCCACACGAATACTGGCTATTATTCATGCAAAAGGAGGTCCAACGTGCAAAAGAAGGTCCAATAAAATATTAATTTAAATGTTTCTAATTCATTGCCCAGTTTGTGTATTATACAACTTTTTTCAACGTTATAAATTTTACGTTTGAAACAATTTTGTAGTTCGTATTCAGGAAATATATGTATGCATTTCTTAAACTCTTTAGGTGTGCACAAACTAAATATATGCACTTTTGTATCATTAAGCATTTTAAGTACCTTTTTCTCCTTACGGTTTTTCTTCCTAACATCCAGCAATCGATATATATACAAGCAAAGTCTCGTACAACGCGGGTGCAAATTTGCCTCGTGAATATTATAATTTTATTAACACCACTAATTTTATATCAAAGCAACTGCTGTGTACAAAAACTAAATCGAGTGTATGAACCAATAGATTGGTATTTTAAAAATTTAGTGGTGTTAAAAAATAAAACTGTTTTATTTATTCGCCATCTCTGCCACTGCGTTTTACGAGACTTTACTGTATATATTTTGATGATGATTTGTACATGATACATCCATAATTTCAAATATCACATTTTTATGTAAGGCAATATCCACCAATATTAAACGTACACTTTAAATGATTTATCTATTACATAATTTTGTAAAACTTAATAACATAAATCAATTTCATTCAATTTAAGAAATTTATTTTTAAACATTAAAACGCTCTCTGAACTAGACCTCGATAATGACAATGTGAAGCCTCGAGACATGAGAAATTTCTCCTACCACCCATCACATGTTAATTAATACTCTGCTGCATAATTTAGGCCCTAAAACTGAACTCTTTCATTGGCGCCGTATAAAGCATATTTCTACTCATCCAATTTATACCGAAGAGTTTCTTTTATAATGGAAATATACGACAAAAAATATTGCACTTATTTTAAAACTAAAGCAATACATGATAAGCACTCAAGATAGCACTTATATATTGTGTCTTTAAAAGTATAAATAGTATCAGTAATAATAATAATAGAATAACAGAATAGTCTAGATGTTTCAGATAGTCAGATTTTCCATTAATTAAATGTCTTTAAAATAAGAATAGTGTGTATGTGTTTAATGCGTTGCATATAATATTTATATTATTTCCTTAAACTTATAAAAGAAATAAGAAAAGAAACAATGGTAATATTATTCAGAATAAATGAGAGTTAAATTATTCATTCAAGAATTACTTGAATTGCAGGTCATCTTTAAATAACACAGGTGTATATAACATTGTTTAATTTTTTTTTAATTATATAAAAGTCAAAATATTGGTTATATCTGTACATTTGTGATGTCTTCATTTTTTGTTTGGTAACTACTTTTGTTTGGCTCTTATCGTCGATTTTACTAAGATGTCGGGTAAATTAATAGCGATATTTTAGATTTTTTAATCTATTGCTATTAACAGAAACAAATTAGTATTTTTTGTGCAATAATTTACCTCCCGAAAGCAATTTTGTAATAGAGAATGTATTTCAAAATATTTCTCCTATTGTCTTAATTACTTTGGATTAATCTTCATGTGTTATGTTATTTCTGATTTATTTGTTTCATTTTGCCCTTGTTATGCACAGTTTTCAGACCAGATCTTATATATATATCATATAACCAATAGATAGATAGATTTGAAGAACCTCAAATTAGAGGGCCTAGGAGCAATGTCCAATGATCCCATGCGATAATATAGTCCTGCTCTGAAAAATTCCTCCCTAAAGATCATGTTTTCGAACTAAATTGTGTGTTTATGTAATAAAACTATTAATGGTACGTACTCTATTTTCAACGAAAAATATGCGACTTTAAATATGCACAACATAGTAAATAAATTACACTCTGATATAAATACTATAGCATAGTTAAAATGCACGACAAACAATTACCGCCCATGATTGTAATGTACTATAATTATTTTGCGTGATTCTGTAAAAGAACGACAAAATAGTACATAAACCATTTTCAGGAAGATAGGTAACTTATTTTTATTAGCTGTGATATTTCCTTCTAATCGAAATATATTTAACAAAAATTAAGACATTGGGGACTGCGATAACAGAGAGATAAAACGATGAATCCGTAGCCTAAACACTTTTCAAAATTAAGGAAATTTTTAAAAATAGATTCCATCCTATAAGGAAAACTCTAACTAATTTAAATTAGTTTTATTGAATATCTCTGAATTGCTATCTTTTTTCTTAATTAATAAATTATAGTAAAATAAGATTGAAATTAATGACATTCGTTACGAAAGCCACATGTACAAACGCATACAATTTAGTTATATGTTTTTACTAAAATATCGATTTTCTTATGTTGAGAAACCAATTAGTAAAGAAAAATGAAGGTTCTAGTCAATGAATGCACTTCATTCAACGTATATTCTTAAACAGTCCAACAAAACTGTCAGTCCGACTAATATTCTCAAAACAGTTAAAAAAACTGGCCATTTTATTAAATTTTCTGGAAAAAGTCAAATAAAGCTATCACTCGTATCACAAAAGTCACAATTCAGCAGCCATTCTGGAAGCAGTTCGATAGAACAGTCACTTCTTTCACAAATCAGTAAAGTAAACTGCCTTAAATATTCCATAAAGCAGGAATTTCGCTTATTCTTGAACAAAGACCAATCGTTCGGAACACAGTCTATCAAAGGGAAAAGCTCTGAACAGCTCTCTGAAAATAACTGACTTGCAGGACTCAAACTAGCACACCTTTATATACTTAGAAATGGAGTTTATTATGGTTCTGTATTATAAGTCAATGGAAAGTTCAAGAAATCAACTTCTATTCAACAAACAGCTTCGACACTTCAAAAACCGTTTTTTGCCAAATTTTCCGCCAAAGTTGATCTTAGTAATAGTGAATGTAATCCCATTTATTTTCACTGTAGTAAATCTACTTTCACTGCAACAGCTTAACTGAGGCAGGAAAGAGTTATCTGTTGCAACAATTTTTTTAAAGTAACTTTCCGGCAAATTACAGCTGTTTTGTAGGAGCCACTCCCATTTTTTTTTTCGTGTTATTATAATCAAATATATGTATGATACGAATATGTACGATACAAATTATTCAGAAAAGGAAAACAGATATTGGTTGAATATTTCAATTTGAAGCAATTAAGAAAATATAATTACAGATATTTTAAGAAAATATTATGTTGCTGCACTATTAATTCTTAAGATGCTCTGAGATTTGACATTTGATTGTGCCATCTTTCATAAATATTTCACTTTTATCCAGGATCTGATTAACCTCTGAAGCTAGGGCAAGCCCGGAACCTTTTTTAGGACCCTTTTCATCTAAGGAATGTTTTCTAATATCTACAGACATAGAAATAAATTTATTAGTCGTACATATTTAATTCCCATTTAATGCCTTATAAAAAATATTATATATCAAAGTTAAGTGGCTGTGTTCATAGCTGATTTGCATTCATGTGTCTGGATGATTCTATTAACAACATCAGGAACGCGTATAATTATAATTAGTCAACAATTTATAGATTTAGAATAATACAATTTTTTATTATTAAATAATAATTTCAAAAATAGTGTATACTTACTCTTGCTTTAGATGAACTTTCTCGGAAAAAATAAATTAAGCATCAATGTGAAAATCTCAAACTGAGAATTGGAGATCCTGTTGTCAATCATTTTAGGCTCCTCATAAATTTCAGAGGGGAAGCTTGTACTTCCCAACCTTTTTGGTAATACGGTGCTGCTTTCATTATACTTTACTTATTATAGAAATTATGAAAGTCAGTATCACAAAAACCAACGAAGGCAAAAGTTTACTTGAACATGAATTTTCTTTATCAAAACCAATTGAGAATAAATCTTAAAAATAAATAAATAAAGATTCAAACAAATTACCGCGGTGAAGCTTTATATGGTTTACATGAAGTCTTTTAATGGCATAAATATCTTATTTCACATGGATTGTTTTAATTTCTAATTTTTATCAAAAAAGTTGCATTATTGCTAATCATGTCACAAGTGCGGGTATAGCAGAAGTCAAAAAACATGTTCTGCCGCACGTCAGCTCAAAATCTAATAAGAGCAAGAGCAGAGATGCTCAAAATGAACCGTATATAGCAGCACATATAAATTTTTAAAACATTACCTACAATTTACTACGACAATATCAGAAATTTAATTTTCGCAATTTTTTTTTTCTATTATGACATTTTTACCTATTAAAAGAGACAGTTTCTTCAAAATCGGTCAAAAAATCAATATTTTAATTTTTTAATTAAACGAAAACCCTTGTGAATAATTTTACATATCAGTTTTGCTCATACATCATTTATATTATGAAGTGTTATGCCGTGGGTATTGCTATTTAAGGGGTACTTATTCACAGGGGAATGTAGGAAACAGAATTTAATTTAGTACAACAGAGCTATTTTATATATTACGAACTTGTTTTCGATTATTCTTCCATATAAAAGCAAACTGTACTCACTCGCATAAACTTCCGTTTGCATACCATTATTGCAAAATATTGCGCCTATTGTCGTACAGTGTTTTGGGATAGTTCGTAAATCAAGATCCGTAATTTTTAATCCTTAGATAAATTCTTTCACGCTTTCTGAACAAAAATCTACATCCCCCACTAACAAACAAAGAAAATGAAATTTATTTGTTAGTACGACAGGAGTATTGCGTTCTGTCAAACATTTTGTGCCGTCATTTTTAATGTGTTTCATTTTGAATAGGTCAGATTTTTGTTCCCTATAGGAAGCTATATCGTTCAACCAATCCCAACGAAAATTTCTCTACACTTATTTATCAGGGCAAAATCTTGCTAATGCCGTATTTATTAGCTCCATAGGATAATTGGTTTAAAATATATTAATAAAACCCTAATGTTTAATTCTTTTTTTTTAAGAGAAAAAAAAATATGATTAAAAAAAAGCATTTATTTATTTGTTTAATTTTTCATATAAAAAATATATTTCTTATTGACGTAGAAAAAAAAATTACAACGCTAGATGTCTGCCAACAGCCAGTTTTGCTATTTTATTTTTTTATCTTATAATAATAGTATGTCTAAATTGTAAAAACAATTTCGTGTTTGAAAATCAACTATTAACTATTGGAGGGACAAGAAGTAAAGTAATTAAGTTAAACAAAAGTACAAAAGTCTCCTATTTTGAGAAAAAAATTCAAACCGTTCAAACATTAGATTAAAAAAAAAAAAAAGTTCGAATTTTCCATTATTCTTAAATGCGTCATGAATATTATTTTTGGTATAATGTTCATTAATTGAAGCTTTTTGTAGCAATCTGGTTCAAAACCATGGAGTAAACTGTTTTTCGCACGTTCTTACACTTAAATAAATGAATTTGAATTTAACTCATTTGGTTTATTTTCTGTTTTGAGCTGAAAAAGTAATATAATACAGTAGAACTTAGATAATTCGAAGTTGAAGGGACCAGAGAAAAATTCGAAATATCCAAAAATTCGAATTACATATACTATTTTGTCAAAAAGAAGAAATAAATTAAAAAATTAAAACTCTACGATCAACGCTTTAACACATAAACTTTATATCTAAGAATACTGCTACATTTTTTTTCTCCCAGTAAATTAATATTTTTTACGAGCTGAATTATTCCACACTTTTTGAAAAATAGACAGATATTTTTCATTTCTTCTTTAAGTACAGTCTTTGTGTCATAACATATAACTTCAACCTATCAATTGATAGAAAAATAGAATCTTCTACATTAGACATGACTTTCAATTCAAAAAACCTCGAAGTTCATGTATATGCACCATATCTTCTGGCGCTAGGTAGGGGGCATCTCTTGTATTTCCTTATCCTTCTTTTGAAAGACTTTTAAAATAAATAATGCACTTTAGCTGAGAAAAATCTTGGGAACAAATTTTACTGTAATGATTTAAAGGTAATCGTATGAAAAATTCGAATTATCTAAAATGGAATTCGAATTATCCACGATTTTAACATTATTTTAATACAAATTTCAAGGGACCGAGTAAAAAATTCGAATTACCCATAATTTCGAATTAAACAAGTTCGAATTATTCAAATTTCACTGTATCTTAATAATATAAATTTCTAAAAAAAAAAGAAAAGAAAAGTAGATACAGTCACTTGAATTCTTATTTAAATAAATAGAGTAACCTTTGTAAGTAAAGATATTATGATAAAAAAATATAGCATTAAATATTATATATTAAGATGGTCATTAAATAGCACAAATGATTGAATAAAAGTTTATAATATGCAAAATATGTTATACTAAATTAAATTCTGTCTCTGACATATTTCTTTTTATGCAAAATGTTTTGAGAATGCATATAATTAAAGATATTTAATAAGCGTAACTAACAAAGCAACAAGAAGCGCAACTAAATAAGCTTTTATATATTTTTATTTCAACGAAATATTTTTTATATTTTATATTTTAGCGTAAAAAATATAAACATTTAAATTTTTTATGTTTTTCTGTAATTTGGCTAAATGTTTTTACCATAATTTTCAATTTTGTTTCAGTTTTATTCTATTTAAATATAAAATACAGTCCTTTTAGCACCTCCTTTAGCTATCAGTTTGCATGAATCAAAGTTATACTTACATATTTACTTAAAATTACTATGATGTAGAGAATAACAAGTTAACTGATATTATTATGTTACCTTTTTTCTAAAAAAAGAAAAAGAAAAGAAAAAAAATAACAGTATTCAATTTTTAAAAAGTTCAAATATCGATAAATAGTTTTTATTTTCAAATTTTTATTTTCAAATTATTTAAGAAAAAGTGAATCTAAATTTATTATTTAAAGAATATAATAAATGTAAAAATCGCAGTGTTATAATTCATTAATTTTCACTGTAGAATATTTCAATAAAACAATAATAGTAACTGAAATATTAGTTTTATCAGGAAACATATGCGCAGCTTGTATACATTATTAAGATTTTTTTTTTTTTTTTTTTTTTTTTTTTTTTTTATCGAATATATTTAAAAAATTAGATTAAAATAAGGATTTTAAAGAATTCATATTTTTAATTTTGAAAAAAAAAAAAAAGAATTAAATGTACAGTTATTATGTTAAATGATTTTTCTTCATACTGTACTTTCACTTGAACATTGATATGCAAAAAATTTAGAAATTCGATCACATTAAAAAAAAAAAAGAAGAAGAAAGAAAAAAGAAAAAAATTTCAAAGGGTAAAGTGAAAAAAAAAAAGAAATCTAGATAAAAAGCAGAAAGAGACAGAGGAAGTGCCTATAATAGTTTCATCCTAATAGAATCGTGACATTTCGGGAAGAAAACTGAACTTTTCTCACTTAGTTATATTTATCTACGAGATGTGTTATGTTACATAAAAAAACCTGCGCATAAGTTTTCGATAAGATGTGTGAATAAGAAAGAGCTACCCAGAATACTCGGAACTCTTTCATTCTAGTGAAAATAAATCAGTTTAAAAGAAAAAAAAAAATAGAAAGGAATATTTCTTTTTTTGCTGTGTATTAAGTTATTAATAGTAAACCTAAACCTTGTTTTATAACATATTTGAAATTAACCATGATTAATTTGAAGTATAGTATTAACCATGTTTGAGCTTTGTTAATATGGTAAAAGCCATAAACCATTCTAGTATAAACAATAGTTTATACCAGATATGTTTTATGAAAATGAAGTCTATATATTAAAACATACGGTTTCTCCTTCTGTTAAATTAAAACGTTGAGAAAATAAATTTAAGTAACATAATAAATTTATATAATTGAGAATTCGTATTACAGGTTTTAAGAATTTAACTATCACTCAATTTTAGCATTAGTTTTAGCTTTATGAACAGGAAATTAATAAAAATATTATTAAACTTAAATATTGTAGATAATTTTTCATTCATTAATTTAATTTAATTATCTGTCGGTTATTTTGTATAAATGAACATATTTTAATGAATTCGTAAGTGCAATATCAAAAAATACTTAATTTCCATGAAATACTTAAATTAAAATACTTAAAGTTTTTAAAATACATAAATTTTTATGAATATTTTTTCTTCAACTACATTTACTTTAAAACTATATTTCTTTGCAATAAGAAAATAATAAAAATTTGACAATATTTTTCACTTTTTATATTAAATATACTATTTATTATGAGAATATCTAACTTCTATAGATACTAAGAAATATAAATGCTTTGTGTTTAAACTATAGACTTTGATTTATGATAAAAGGATGTAATCCTTCTACATTTGTGATAAATTATAAAGTATGATAGAAATTTTGAATAATTTTATGCGTGATAAATTTAATTTATCATTTCATAGAGTAAACAATATCTAAATTATTTAATTTCGAGAGGTAATAATATTTCGAGAGGTTTAATTTCGATACGTAAACGAGTACTGGGTAAGTTTTAAACCTAAATATTATTATTATCCATTTATAGAAAACACATGAGAATAATGCCTTGAGAATCTTATTTGAATTTTACGCATTTATTATCTTTACAATGCGTAGCACATTCATTCAATCAATTTAATGTGAACAGAACTGCAAATAATTCAATATTTTAAACAATGTTGTTTAAAACGTAATTTCAGAATAGGAGATGGGCACACATAAGTTTAGTATAAGTCCTGATAATGTCTGAGAAAGAAATTACTGCATTAAATGTTTGAAAAGCGCAATTCATGTTATGGTAATTGAAGAGGACACTTATCACAAAATGAAGTGAAACGTCAGGAAGCATTTTACAGTACGTGACATTTGGTGTTTTTCCCAACTATCATTAAGAAAGAGGTGTTTTTGAGGATAGAATTATCAAAACATATTGATAAAAAAGTGTCTGAATCATTGTCTGAAGAATCTCAAAAGTATAAATTGAATGCTGAGAATACGAAATCAAAATGTAAGTTAAATCTCTGTAAAAATAAAAGAAAAAAATAATTTGAGTTTTAAAATAAAGTCAAGTTATATAAAGTTGGTACAAAAATAAATCATTTATTTATTTACTTTTATTTTATTTTGTAAATAAAAAAATGTCTTTTAATTATTATCTGTATACTAGTCGGTTTCGCTCGCCTAGCGGTACGTTATTTTCAAATGACGTATGTTTTAATTTCTTTCATGTACTCTTCTCTTCATGACTCTTTCATTGACTCTCAAGCGAATTTTAATCATTTATTATCGGTTTACATGATATTTTTAAATTAATGTCGCCAGAATTTACATCTTATCACAAACACACACGCACACGCATATATACATATATATACCGGGTGATCCAAAAGTCAGGACAAACTTTAAAAATGAATAATTCGAAAACGAATCAAGATACAAAGATACGGTTTGCACCAAACGGATGAAAAAGAAACCGGGTTTTGTGTGGCAACGAAAAAAAATTAATTCTGTTGGCGACCAACAGATGGCGCTATAGTGTTTTATTTCACCAAAAGATGATTTACAAATGAAAAAAGTGTTAATAACTTACAAGTCAGCTTAATTACAGTTAATTAGCACTACTACAATAACTGCTCAATGCGCTGTCCATCATTCAGAAGTACAGCTGTGAGACGATTCACCACACCGTTCACAGGATTTAATAGCATTTCTTGCGTTATGGCTGACACATTTTGGCGGATGTCATTTTTCAGTGCTGCTAGTGGTTCCGGTTAGTCGCGGTACACTTTTGACTTCAAGAATCCCCACAGCCAAAAGCCACAGGGTGTCAGATCGGGAGATCTGGGAGGCCATGCGTGATTAAATTAGCGACTGAGAATGCGATATTTCGAAGCATGTACGCTTCGACAATAACTACCTGCCGCAATTGCTCCTTTTTATATCGTTTGTTGCTTTGCATAATCCTACATCAGAAATCCGACAGCGCCATCTGTTGGTCGCCAACAGAACTATTTTTTTTCGCTGCCACACAAAACCCGGCTTCTTTTCCATCCGTTTGGTGCAAACCGTATCTTTGTACCTTGATTCGTTTTCGAATTATTCATTTTTAAAGTTTGTCCTGACTTTTGGATCACCCGGTATATATATATATATACCGGGTGATCCAAATATATATATTGCACCTAAAGCTCGTAATCCGTTAATGTGCAGATTACCTAGCTAATCTGCAGATTAACTAAAATGATCCGTTAAAGTGCGGAATTAAGAGATTTTCGCATTTTAACTAGGTAATCTGCACATTGGCGACTTCTTTATCGTTAAAGTTCAAAAGTTTGTTTCTCTCATTTCCCTCTCCTTCCCCTTTTAGTTTATATTTCGCTCCTCTCATTTTCTTTCCCTCCTCCCCCCCCCCTCCTCCCTCGACTTTTGGTTTCTGGTCGCCACCGGTTGCTTTTATTTATTATTTCTCATAATTTGCGTCGACTGCCTGTGTGTAGCATAGTTAATTCTGTTTTCAAATTATATTTCTCATTGTTAACGCGTGAATTTCCGTTGTGATTACTTTTAAAAGCAAAAAATTTAGCTTCAAGCATGCAAGCAACCACGAACTTCTTAGTAATACAGATTATGAATTTTATAAACTTGGTACTAATTCGGGTATTTTTAAACAATTGTATGCAAGATCTGAATTCGGCGTTTGCAAAGAGAGATTTTTAACCTAAAAAGATGTCCCTGCTGTAGAAATATCTTTACGTCAAACAGCAATTAAACAATCCATTGGCACTAGCTAGGGTTTCAAAAGATGTGACTGCAAATCTAAATGTACCATGAATAGGTGTGCTTGTCACAAAAACGAATTGCTATGCAATTCAAAGTGCCACCAAGCTTTAGATTGCACTAACAAGTAAGCAGAATTTTATTACATGTTTCGCAAATTTATTTCCGTAATTGTAATGATATGTTAAACAGTTGGATTCTTTATATTATAGTTTTTCAATTGATTGATGATTGAGTCCATCAACAGATTTGTTGTTTGCTTGATCGTATTAACGTGATTCTTTAGGTATCGAAAATAAATAAGTATTATCTCAATTTCCCTAATTGCAATAAAATTTTAAACTGTTTTATTCTTTATGTTGTAGTTTTTCAATTGATTGATGATTGATTCTATCAACTAATGTGTTGGTTGTTCGATTGCATTAACATGATTCTTTAGATATCAAAAAATAAATAAACAAAATTTAATTTAAACGAACAGAAACGTTGCTGTTGTTCCAACAAAGATCTTATTTTCACTTTAACGAGTGCCTAGTAGGTAATGTGCAGATTAACGAGTGTCTATTCGGTAATTCGCAGATTATCTAGGTAATTCGCAGATTACCTAGATAATTTAAGAAATGAAACTATTTTCCGCACTTTAACGGATCAACCTAGTTAATGTGCAAATTACCTAGCTAATCTGCTGATTAACTGATTTTTTCACTTTAGCGGTAACATATATACATATATACCAGGTGATCTAAACGTCACAGAAAAAATAAAAAATGTCTTATTCAAAAGGTACTGACTGTAGCTATATGCGGTTTTCACTGAAATATACAGAAAAGTATACGATTTTTTTACATATAAATTAAAAAATATTAGTTAAATTTTCTACCAACATATTGCACTGTATTTTCAGTATTCTCTCACATTTTAAACAGATCTGCCTGATCAAATGACGTCATATTTCGAATACTGAAACTTTTTTAGAAGAATTTTCAATGCGCAACGTCTGACGGTCATTCCAATGAATGACGCCGTCACATTAACAGCATTTATAATTCTAGTAAAGTTGTTGGATGTACTACGTTACTGTAAAAAAAGTAATTTTACAATTAGCGTTCCACCTGATAAATAAAAATTCAAACTAATTTACTAATAAACCTCTTGTTACCTACAAAAATCCCCTACCGTTCTGTGCGTTTCAGTGAGAATCGTATAGTGCTACGTTCAATAGTTTCTTTTGGATCACCTGGTATATATAAATGCATATAGAGTTTAAAAGTTCAAAAATCTCAAAGAAATTATTTTCATATAATTATTTTCAATATTTTTAATATTACAAAATTATTATTTTTTAAATTGTTTTTTAGGTTTTCCTCTAACTGAACTAAGTGTTTTGAACTTAATTCGGTGAATTATAGCGGGTGTAGAGAAAAAAAGAAGGGGGGGGGGGCGAAGCCAAATCTCGAACTGGCATTTTCTCCTAGAATTACATTTTTTTTTTTATTATTATCTTTACGATTTATTTAATTTGTTTCATATTAGGGATAAAATTTATTTTCTTTTTGAGTACATTGTTGCAATTGTGACGTCTTTATTATTTATTTATTTTTTAAACATTCTTTTTACCGTTGTTTTATTCATCCTTCCAAATCAAGCACAAAAAATTATTTTCTTTCTATCAATACATTACTGTAGCTATGACGTTAGTTATACATTATATAATTATAACGTTAGCGTTACTCCTCGAGAAACTTGAACTGTTTATTATTAAAAGATATCATATCTGAAACGCGATTTGAACTAGTTATGAAGGGCCTAATAGTAGGACATTTTAAAAGCAAGACTTTTACGATATCAGTAAAGCATAATTATATTATTTTATGCATAATATACAAACAGAAAATTTCTCCAGAAAAGACTCTTAAATGAGCGTAAAAATATCTGTAAATCGACCAATAAGTTTAGATATGTATATCGATTATTGGGTTTATTATGCATCACATGTATTCTTAAATTACTGGACCAATTTTAACTTGAAATGTTTCTTAGATTATGAAGCAATCACGAAAAGTTTTAAATGATAAAATATTATCAAAATTTAGCCATCTTTGAAATTATAATTTCATCCGGAATATTTAATATCGACGCAACTTGTTTTGATTCTCGCAACTCGATTGTCAGATTTGACGCAACTTGTCCTAAACCCTCAGCAAACCTTCGAATAATAGTATACTACTATAATAGTATAGTACTAGGGTCTATATTGTATTCCCATATTCACAATTATCACATCATTCGTAATTTTTGTAACTATCAGTCGTAATTGTTGATCCTGTACAATTGTAACGTCACGTTGGTTTGCTGACTGTACAGAACGATGCTAAATTGGACACAGTAAATAATTGGTACGCTCTTAAATATCTTAACAGAAAACCACTGGTACTTTATCTTAAGTCTTAATGTAAAATTAAAGAGAAAAATAAACGCAGATGTTAAAAAAAAAAAAAAAAAAACTATTTTATATATCCATTTTAATGACTAATATTAATTTAATTAATTATTGAGGTGAATATTTATTCGACTTAGAATGCATTTTCTAAAGTAAAAACATTCTTTTTAATTTATTATAGAGAAACTAAATAATAAAATTAGATAAAAATACAGAATAAAGATTGTTTACTTTCAACTAAGAATTATTGTAAATTTACAGGGGCTCTGGATAAAAATTTCAGTAAATTTGCAGAAATTTTTTACAGTATATATATATATATATAGGGGAGATCCGTGTAATATGAACCCCCTAAGCATGAATGCTTATAAGACTAAAATTATTAAAATAAAAAGATTTAATTTGTTGGCTGCTCATTACAATTGTATAGTTGCATGGTTCAAGCTTAGTAAAGCACTCTGGGAACTATTAATAATTGCAGGAAATAATTATTTTATTTCTGTGTCGGTGGTTCATATTACACGAACGTATGTGCAATACGGACCAAGTGGTCCATAGTGGTCCTTTCCGAAGTAGTCCTTCACGAACAGTTGACACATTTAGAATTGTGAAACAAACTGTCCAGCATGTTCCCTCATACACTTGTCCATCTCTTGGGAATAGTAGAAATGGACGAAAAAAATAATAGTTAATGGACGAAAAAAAGCGAGGTCAAAAAGCTATATTCAATGGGTAGTATGCGAAGAAAGTGATAGCTTGATTACTCCTGCTTCTCTGGCCTGTTCTATACCCTCAAGATTTTGAGTGTACGACATTTGTATGCCGAGCATTAATAAAACCGCTCTGTTTTTATCATGGACCACTGGTCCATATTACACAACAGAGCATGTTTCATATTACACGCATAAACAGAGCAACGTTGTTTCCAATCATATATCGCTATGCAAATTGGCGTCCATGAAACATATGTCTAGATTGTTCAGAAAATAAGTACATTTGCTACTATTAACGCGAAAATTATATTACAATTACCTAACAGTAGAAAGTAATACTTTCATTTTAACATACTTGTTACATCAATGATCATATAAACCGAAAACTCAATTTCATAATCGTCCAAATACAGGTACGCATGTACAAGTAGCTTCTTGCTTTAGATAACAATGATATTCACTAAAGGCAGTGAGATGGTTTCACCATCTAGTGTTGAACATATACATTTCCTCATGGTCCGTATTACACGATGGTCCATATTACACGGTTCTCCACTACTATAATCATTATCTTTCGAATGATATTTAAATTAAGCGATGACATATTTGATGGCATAACAGTTCGAGACTGCTTCATGTTCTATCATTTACTAATGTAAACAAAAAATGGGTACTTAAATATTATCCAATCGATAATTTCAAAAATCTGTGACGAAGTCCTGTGATATAATTACCAATTATGTCATAGGATTTATATATAATTATATCAATAATTATATATCATTATTGTTATATAATTAAATATCAATAATGAAATATAACTGATATTTAATTATTTGAGCTTCATTTTTTTTAATCGGCAAAATAATTAAATTTTAAGAAAATAAGTTATTACAAATATATATTTGCATGAGTTTGCAAACTAAAACTCCTATAAATACAGGACGATTCACATCGAAAATTTTGCCCAAATCGAAACTGAACAGTTCTCTCATTTTTAATTTTTTTAAATCGTGTCAGTCGAAATCCATTTCGTGAGTGGTTTCGATAATCGATAGCTGAATAATCATTGATAATTCTAAAAATTTGTTCGATAAAAATCGCACAAAATGAAGATTATTGGGAAACAAATTGAACTGCAAGTCAGGTCCCTTTTTCAGGATCCTTATTGCAAAAGATAAAATCCAAAAATAAATATGGGTAATTACAGGGCACATAGTAGTGTTAGTGATACAGAAGTTCCTAATTCCCTCTTTCTTTTCCTTCTATCACTATCACTGTACAGAAAACTTTATCTTATTTTTACAGCATTTTTTGTAAGTAAATTTAATATTAATTATTATTGGAAAATAGTGGTGGCAATTTGCCAATTTACATGATATTTTTTGTGACGATAAGCACAGATTTATAAAAACTTCTAAAATGATCTTTGAGAGCAAAGTATTAATTTATCGCTTCAAGCATCATTACCGGCATAATAGAGAATACATATATATATATATTTTTTCTCGTAATAATACAACGTTCTTTCTTATAAATATGTTATGAATATATGAACAAAACCTTCCATTTTAAACTTTTTGGTTTTCGAAATCATTTATAGAATTTTTAACACTAAAAAATCACACGAGATATCTAGGAAATTTGCAGAAACAAAAATTTGATTAGAAAAGGAAATTAGTAATAAAAATAAATTAATTTATGTTAAAATTAGCAGAAAGAATAACGTGATGTATCACTCATACGACTTTTTATTACAAACCATTTCAATACTATAAAGATACACTGTAAAAAAAAATTGTAAAATTACGGTATTTGGCCGTATAATTTTAGGGGAAATGACCGTTTTGCTACCTAAACGGTCATAATCCATAAATTAATGTTTTGGAAGCATAATTTAGGAAATAACCGTATATTTTTTACGGAAAATGACCGTTTTGCTAGCTAAACGGTTGTAGAACGTAAATTGATAATTCGAAAGTATAATTTTTTGAATTTTTACGAGAAAATGCCGTTAATCTACGAAAATTGTTCTTATCTTTCACCAAACCATTTTCTTATGAGAAAATCTCTTCAAATGCTATCATTTCAGTGACATCAAGGGAGAATTCCATTTTTTTTCCTTTTCAAACTGAAACTATGATTGTTATTTATACTAATTAAATGTGTTTAATTATGAACGCATGACGCATAGAACCATCCATTGATTTTAATAAGCTATTGTTTTCTTAATTTAATTCAAAAAATTTCCATCTGACTGAAACTGAGTAATTGATATTGATGAAATTTTTTTTTCTTTGTCTATTAACACGAAAACATTAAAAAAGAAAGCTAAAATGGTTTCTTGATTTGTAGCCAGATTTCTGAAACACAAACTACAACCTAATAATTGTTTTATCCACTAAATGCATTTTTTTAAATTTAGTTTTTTTTTTTTTTTTTTTTTTTTTTTAAGCATACAGCATTCTAATTGCTCTTAACCCTTTAGTTAAGCCTTAGAAAACGGAAAATTTTAATGTTGTTTCCACAATGCATTTTTTACAATATGCTAAAATAAAGTTTATTTCAATATGAAATGAATATGTAATTAACCATTTGAAGGTAAGTCTTATGATTATTATGTATGATCTTCACTGTTAAAAAACAAAGCTGTTTTATCTGAATATGACCATCAGATATGTACATTACATCATATATAGCAGGTTCTGCTCTCGAAATACTTCAGCCCTTTCTTCATTCAATGGATTTGGATTTTGGGAATAAGGCCGATTGACTGCTATAGGTCCTAGACCAGAGGAGGAGTGCCCTCCGTGGGAGTCTTTCTAAAGGGTCCTAATCCGTATTTACTCAAGTTTCGAAGAAAACCACGGAAAACTGCGAACGGCTAGGCCGACGAGAGCGACCTGGGATCGAACCCGGCACCTTATGTCTACCAGGTTTGAGCGCAGAAACGCTCGGCCACTGGTGGGCTCCCTTCAATGGAATACAGCTTAAAAAAAAAAAAAACTTTTCTGCTATTCTAAAAAGGGCAAATACGCCTAACACTTCATAAACACAGTTTGAAATCGGCCTTATAATGAAAACCTGTTTGGATGAATAAGAATTAGGCTCTAGTTATTTCTTCTTCGCACCCACTACTGAAACCATAAAGATCGAAAACCATGAAAAAAGTCGTATTAATTGGAGATACAAATTCTCTGTATTAATGTAAAAGATTTATTATTATTATTCAAAGTTTATTCTGCGTCTCGGTTAATTTTCAGAGATCTCACATAGTTTTCAAAAGTTTCATTTTGTTTTTTAAAAAGGGTGAGAAATTCTCACCCATTATTTACCTTTAATGAGAACCTTGAAATAAGGCTACCTCTTTAGTGCTAGTGTTTACGAATAAAAAAGGCCCACCAGTGGCCGAGCATTTCTGCGCTCAAAGCTGGTGGACGTGAGGTGCTGGGATCGATCACAGGCCACGCTCATCGGCCTAGCCGTTCGGAGTTTTCCGTGGTTTCCTCCAAAACTTGTGTAAATACGGGCTATGACCCCTCAGAAAGACTCCTCGGAGGGCAATCCCCCTCAGGCCTAGGACCTACAGCAGTCAATCGGCCTTATTCCCAAATCCAATTCAGTCCGTTTACAAATAAAAATGATTTCGAAAAATAGATTTTCTTTCACAAAATTCAGCATAGTAGTCTTTATAGGAAAAAAAAAAAAAAAAAAAAAAGCTTTTTTGAATATGAGAATTGATTGACTTCTTAATTTTGTCAAAAATAGCAAATTTAGATTTTAAAATAGTCTTAAAATAAAATAATTTTTATGCATAGTTTGAACGTCAACAATTTAATCACTGTAAAACATTTCTGTAAAAATAAAGCACATTTTTAACATAAATACAGCATAGGTTGCTGTAAATTTGTATAGCTAGTTCTGTAAAAATAATTGAAGATTTGTTACTTCGCATTGTGCTGTAAATCGGTTTAAAAAATTTTCCAGAAGTCTTTTGGTGCGTATGACAAGATTTATCAACTAGTCAGTTCTGATGTTGACTTTATCTGTTTTTGTAAAGTAGAGTGTATGGGATCCCAACGGCGAGGTTGGCAACGCACTGGCCTGTGACACAGGTGATTGTGAGTTCGAATCCCGGGCTTCCCAAGACGGTTTGCTTCGCATGAAAATTAATATATGTAAAAAAATAAATAAGTTTTTTAGTGTTGTGGATTTCTCCCTGCACGCATGCGTAATAATTGCAAGAAACTTTTTTAAAGCATTCGAGAAACTCAAACTTTAACTTTTAATTTTACTGTTAATGCTACTTTTTTGCAGGTTTGTTGTATGTTTCATCACAACGTAAAACTACTGGCGATACATCATTCATTGTCTAAATGTATTTTTATGGGCTTTGGCTGGAATCTCTGCAGCCGGGCTTTGCTCGTAATTTTACTGCAGCATTTTTTACAGTGTAGATTGCAGATTAAATCGTAAGATAAATAAGGTAAGATAATAAAGTTCAACTTACTTTAAAAATAATCTAAAACAGGTTTAAGAACATTTCTATTTGACGTATAATTCTGTGTGAGGAGGTTTGCCGCTCCTCACAACCCGCATTCAATTTTTAGTGCCCATATTTGCTTTTCAAAAAAATTAAGGCTGTTATTAATTTGCCTTCAAACTTGCTAATCTTGAGGAAATTTTTCAAGTGAGAACCTATACGAACTTCAAAATACCAATTTTGAATTTACTACAGTTATTTGTTTTTAAGATATGAGTATATCTAATAACAGATATATTTACAGACCAACCGCTAAAAATTAGACTTTCGTATTCAGGTCACATGAAAACGTGATGTTATACAAAACACTAAATTGAAAATAGATCTTTAAAAAAATACTTTGTTTACAGTATGGGTATGAAAAATTATTTTTTCTTTCTGAGCAGTGTTGATCGACGTAGTAAAATGCATCAAAGCACTTTCATCAATTACATTCAATAGAAAAGAACATTTAACTTAATTTTGGGTAGACCGGTATATTGTGTCTAAGCTATATGCACGTCACATTGGATACTTAAATTTAGTTTTATAAGAAAACGCCTAATAAAAAAAAAAAAAAATACACTTGCAGCAATTTCCAAGTATATCCCCAATGTATCCAAATTAGAGGTTTGCACGGGCCGGGTTCGGGACGAAATTTTCAATTTGTTCTCGGGCCGGGTCGGGCTCAGGTTTAAAATTTTTTGCAGGCTCAGGCCGGGCCTTGCTCAGTTTTTTTTTTTTTTTTTTTTTTTTTTTGTGTGTATACTCGGGCCCGGCCGAGCCTGGATGAAATTTTTTCCATGCCGTGTCCGCTCGAATCTTTTTCTAGTTTCCTCATTAGTCAACAAAAAAGGAAAAGGAAAATTATTTCTTCTGTCATTTATTTTATATAATTTTATAGGCTGGTATGTGACATAAAATTTTATTCTGTTAAAAAATGTCTGTAACTTCAATTTAATTGCCTATCAGTCTGTCTGTTCGCGATCTGATTTTCCGCAAATATTTTTAGCATGTCTCGAAATTAATATATTTTATTCAAAGTAATATTAGATGCTTTCCTATTCAAAATAGTATGCATGTCACTATTAGTTTGCGCACATGTACAAACAAAAGAAAGTTGATACGTTACTATGTATAAGGCTTTGTGTCCTATGGTCTGTAGAGTTTAGGTGGTATGAAGGCTATAAAAATCCTTCCTCTGTAACTTTTTCTCTAAAGCTCCTTTTTCTTTTCTCCAGTGCACTGGATAAAAGTAGCATCATTTTTAGCATGTGCAAAAGCATCTTTTCTACTGAATATAGTTAGATTCCCATTAAAGTTTTGTTTACCGGATCACATAAAATATTCGTATACATTATGGTATATAAGAAGAAATGGTTAAAAGTGCATTTTCAGTAGTAATTTTCAGTTTCAATACCTTCCTATATTGTTTGATGAGTGCTAATATTTTCGATTTGACTTTCTGTCTGTCTTTGTGTCTTCTGTACGTCTGTAATAATGAACTTTTGTGTATAACGAACTTCTGTGTATAATGAACTTCTTGTAAAAGTTCAGTAGTTTTGTTAAAGAACATTCTATTGCTTCGCTATGTAAAACTTCTGCAAAGCACATACTAAAAAACTTTTCCATAGAAAGGCATGCATTTTTTTGTTTGTTTGTTGTTTTACATATTTTTGAATCGGGCCGGGTCGGGAATGATCTTATCGTTTTTTGTTCGGGCCGGGTCGTACACTGGTGAAAAAGTAAACGGGCAGGGCCCGGGTCGAAATTTTCGATTGCATACCGGACCGGGCCTCAAAATTTCGGCCCGTAAGACCTCTAATCCAAATACCTTGGATATCCCTGTAAATGAATGACGAATGGTATCCGTACCACAATCTACATGAAACACGCTTTTATGCACATAAAAAAATAAAAAAAATATGTTCATTCCATTTTGTTGAGGGCAGCCTATAGATATTACACTGTACTCATCAAAGAATTTCCCCCATAGACATACAGTGGTGGACATAATTATAAGACACCTATGTAATTTGACAAATAGTGAAAAAAAATATTAAGAGCTTAAAAATGTTTTAACAAATACGTCAAAAACATAAATTTATTCTGTTCTCACACGTAATTGTTTTACAGAAATGATATTTTTATAGAGTTTAATAGAAAAAATTAAAAATACCATGGACAAAATTATAAGACACCCTAACATTTTAATTAAAACACCTGCTTTGTTTTCCGAAAATAATGTGCAATATGCAAATTTTCTGCACGCTGTTATGACGTCAGCAGTTAACTAAAGCGGACGATAACCGACTTCACGCATTTACAAACATTCCACGAGGTACAGAATTATTAGGTTGTAACATATGAAATGTCCGATTTTCATGGTCTACTTAAAGAAAGAATATATATTTTACAGAGCAAACTTTATTAATCAAAATAGGAACCATTAGCTACAATTCACTTTTTCCAACGAGAAACAAGTTTTTTATGCCGGTATCGTAAAATAGAGTCGTCCTGGAAGCAACAAATTCATTGAATGCCGCTTCAGCATCCTTTGGATTTCTGAAAGAAGTTATCGAGATGTTTGAAAAAGTGAAAATCTGTAGGTGAGAGGTCAGGTGAATATGGTGGATGGTCTAAAACTTCATAGTTTAACATGTGCAGCTTCTGACGAGTGATCATTGAAACATGCGGTCTAGCGTTATCGTGGAGAAGAATAGGGCCCTTCCTATTGACCAATGCCGGCTGTTTACGTGTAAGTTCCTTGTGCATTTCATCGATTTCTCTACAATATTTCTCCGCTGTGATGGTTTCGCCTGGTTTTAGAAAGCTATGGTGAATTAAACCAGCTGAGGACCACCAAACAGTCACCATAACCTTCTTTTGATAGAGTTTCGGCTTTGGGAAGTGTTGTGGAGCCTTGTCAGCATCCAGCCACTGCGCTGAACATTTACAATTGTCGTACAGGATCCACTTTTCGTCACAAGTTACAATTCGATTGAGAAATGGATCATTTTGGTTGCGAAGAAGAAGGGCAGACGAGATTTCAAAACGTTTGCGCTTTTGATTCTCATTCAATTCATGTGGTACCAATTTATCCATTTTTTTAACTTTGCCAATCAATTTTAGATGACATGAAATGGTTGTAGGAGATACACCTAGTTCTGCGTAATCTCTAACAGTATTGCCTGGATTTTTTTCAACTATTGCTCGTAAAACTTCATTGTCCACAACAATCTCTGGTCTGCCCCGGTCTTCGTTTGTGAGACTCTTATCCCCAGTTCCGAACTTTGCATACCAACGTCGAATGGTACGTTAATTTACAGAACCGTTTCCAAATGCAGCATTAATGTTTCGGGCAGCTGCTGCAGCATTATGCTTACTTTTCTACTCATACAAAAATAGCACTCTAAAATCTCTAGAATTCATCCTACGATTAAAGCTATAAACTTACCACCAAATCACAATATTTTTATTTGAAACACATCAGATGAAAAAGACAAGGTTTTAGCTTTAAAATGATACATAATTAACGACTGTATCAAAAAAGTTTGTAAGGAACCAAATCTCAAAAATTTTACTGGTGAGAATCGGACATTTCATATGTTACAACCTAATAAAAGAAAGTGAAATTCGCGAAATTTGAAGATTAAATGGAACTGGTGCTTCAGTGAATAATATTTCAAAAGTTATTAAACGCTCTAGATGTGCAATTAGAAATGTTTTGAAAAGAAGAATTAATGGATCGGTGAATAAAAGATCTGGACATACTTCTTGCTTGTCCTCGAGAGACAGATGCCATGTGTTTTCGCTCGCTACACAGAATAAGATGACCACTACAGGCATTAAAAATGCTTTGAAACTGAATTGTTCAAGGAGAACCATTCGCAGGGTATTTCATAATGCTTCCTATGTGAAATATAAAAAATTGAAAAAAAAAACCCACCGCTTCTAAGCTGGCACAAAATGGAGCGTCTAAACTTCGCTAAACAAACTATGGCCTGGACCTCCAAAAGGTACTCTGTGTTATTTTCTGATGAAAAAAAGTTTAACCTGGATGGTCCTAACGGGTTTCAATATTATTGGCATGATTTGTGGAAGTCTCCTCATGTACTAATGAGCCGCCAAATGGGTGGAAGCTCAGTAATGGTTTGGGCTGGTTTTTCGGCTCAAGGGAAAATGGATATTGTTTTTGTGTATTCAAGAATGAATCCCGAAAAGTATAAGAATCTTTTTAAAGATCAACTAGCCATATACGGTGAACTTCTTTGTGGCGAAAACTACACTTTCCCGCACGATAACGCGCCGATTTATGCATCACACGAAACAAAAAAGTGGCTTTCAGAGCAAAGTATCAATGCTCTCCCGTGGCCTTCTCGCTCCTCAGACTTAAATCCCATCGAAAACTTGTGGGGGATCTTGGGGGGGGGGGGGTTTACCGAAATAGGAGGCAGTTTATATGTGTCGAAGACCTAAAGAATGCTATAAAATGTGCTAAGAACTGTCTTGCGATATTTTGTTAGAATTGATAAATTCGATGCCGAATCGCATCTTTCATGTTATAAAAAATAATGGCGGCTGCACCAAATATTGAATAACCATGTTAGAGGATTTTCTTTTAGACCATTAGTGTCTGCTAATTATGTTGACCACTGTATTGGGAAAAAACGGTTGGTGTCTTATAATTTTGTCCATTATGTTTTAAAGTTTTTCATTAAATTGTATGCAAATATCATTATTATAAAATAATTACATATGATAACAGAATAAATTTATGTTTTTGACGTATTTGATAAAACATTTTTAAGCTCTGAATCTTTTCTTTCACTATTTGTCAAATTAGATAGGTGTCTTATAATTATGTCCACCACTGTAATGTATTTGAATTCTATTGGATGTCCCTATACACGAACCCTTTGCTTGATCTCAAAATAAAGTTTAGTGTAGCATCATTCTGCGATACAGATTAGGATACCGAGTTTGGACTTCCTGCTAGTATTTGTTCTTAAGATATGCTGATAAGAGACAGACAGACAGACACACACACAGAGAGACAGACACACACATATCAACCACTAAAAACATATTTTTTGGATTCAGCGGACCTGAAAACCTGTAAATATAATAAAAACTAATTTATAATATTTGACCCTAAAACAAATGTACTCTTGTTTACTTTCTCTTACCATATATATATATGGGTAAGAGAAAGTAAAAAAAAAGATAGAAAACTTATGCACGATTTTAAAAATAGACATTTATAGAAATATTTAATAAACCAGTGTATTACTGTAGAAAATTATTCAGAAATTGCATTTAAATGAAAGTTTTTCTAGAGTATGAAATGCGAATCAAGATGTTTCCAAATATACAAATGATATTGAAGTAAAATGTGTAACTGATTCATTTAATTTACTTTGCAATTTTCTCTTTATTTCGGCAAATAATTTTTCAGTAAAAAAATTAAAAAAAAATTAATAAATAAATCCTAGATTTCTACTACTTTTTTTTTTTTCAACTAAGTCGTCAGTTTTAAAAGGCGTAACTTTTAACCCTTTGCGGCGCAAGACGATTTAAAACATTTAAATTGTACTGCCACCGGAATTCATGAACTAAATTTAACAAAAAAGAAATTTTAAATTTTAAGGTTTAAAAAACCGGCCTTTTCTGATATGTTATAAATGTGAATTTTTGTTAAAAATTTTCCGGGATGAAATTTTGCAGCTGGATCTTAAATTTTGCGTCCTCGCAGCGAAGACAGCGCGCGTTAAGGGGTTAAGCAAGAGATGACAGAGCTAATCCAAGAAGAACGCTAATGCACTCATGCATGCTACTCGAACACAGAACCAATTATATATATATATATATATATATATATATATATATATATATATATATATATATATATATATATATATATATACAGGTTGTCTGAAAAGGTTTAAAACGCGATTTGGTTCTAATACTATAGTGATCAATGACAAGCTTCTTCTTCTTAGTTATTCTCTTTATTTTCTTTTTCGGGGTAAGTGTACTAATAATGTTAAGCTTAATTATTTAGAAAAAAGATATTTTGAATTTTCTTATGCACATTTTATGAGAGAAATGGTTAATTTATATCATTTAATTCTTAAATTCAGAAAAGCGTATTACCTTGCCATGCATGGTCACACAATTTCGAACTTAGATGTTTTGCCAAATACCAAGCCAAATGCTTGACGAATTATCTTAAAACTTTTGAGGTATAAAAAACATGTCAAACTTCATATATTTCAGCGAAGGATTGCCTTGAAGATAAGAAGGCGACCAATAACGAATTGAAGGGGGGGGGGGATATATGTATTAGGATCAACTTGTAAAAACTAGCATGTTGTGACCATCACAATGCTTTGTGGTGTTCGCTCATTAATGACAAGTACATTAATCGGAAGTACATTAATCATAAAGTAGATTAATCGAAAATATATATGGATAAAACCCCATACATTTTTGTCCAGCCCCCCCCCCCCCCCTTTTTTTTTTTTTTTTTTTTTTTTTTTGAAAAAGGGGACTATTCTATTGACGATAAGATTTTTTGGTTTTATATAAGGAGCTTATTATATGAATAAAAAATAATAATAACAAAATTAACGTTTGCAGAAGCGAAGTTAAAAATTAATTAGTAAAAATACTCACATTTCATCAAATATATTTTTATATTCTGACCAGAATATGCTGTTTCTTTTACACTATGTAAAGTTTTATGCTAATAATAATAATAATAATACAAAAAAAAAAAAAAAAAAAAAAAAAAAAAAGACAATTCTTTATGTTTTCAAACTTTTATATTTCACTGAATATGAGTATTGTTCTCATACAAATGAATATGCATGATAATGAGAATTCTTGTAATCAGATACTGTAGTTTTAACACATTTCAAGCAATTTTTTTTTTCAGAGTGATCTGAAACATTATTTTTTATTCTAGTCCTTTTCTTGCCTTTGGGATAAATCTTCGCTGAAATATAAGAAAAACTATGTTCTTTACTTCCTTGAAAATTCAGAATAATTCTTCAAGTATTTTTTTAGATCTTCATAAAAAATTTGAATCGGAAATTGTATTTAATTAGAATTGTGTACAAATTTTTTATCCATACAATTTATATACAATTTATTTACTTTTGCCTTATATGTGGGTACATTACTTAGATCTATGAGGTGTTTTTAATTGTTTTTAGAACAGTATAATAGATTAAATAAATTTTAAAGTAATAGTAGTATAATTAAAAAATATATAATGATATATATATATATTAAATTCACGTACCAATGAATCCATAAAATACCTAAATATTTTTAGACTATATTTGTAAACTATGATAACGTAAAATTCAGGATAAAAGAATAAAAAAAATTAGTTGGCAAGGAAAATAAAAACAAATATATATATTAATGAATCTTATTTTATTTTGTTCAAATAGTTGTCTAGCAATTTTAATGTACTTAATATTGTTTTATTTCAATGCAACTTTATTTTGTTTTTGTTTTTCTCATTTTCTTATACTTAATATTGTTTAATTTCAATGTACTTAATATTATTTTATTTCAATATCAGATTAGAAAAATGTAATTTTTAAAAGAGCCATCTTTATTCTTATCAGTAATAATTATTGACTTGAATAAAAATTAATATTTTAAAAAACTGTGAAAGCTTATAAACTTTAGGAAAATTTATATATTCTTAAATTGTTAAAGCGCAAATGTATATAAAAGTCTTCTTAAGTAATGTATATATATATATATATATATATATATATATATATATTTTTTTTTTTTTTTTTTTTTCAAAAATATATCTTTTCTTTTAAAAAGTTATTTTATATTTATTTATTTTTAAGTATATCATTAATTTATATGAAAATTACTTTTGTACTTTATAAACTTTTTAAAAGTTTTTACCAAGGCTACCAGCTTGCAAAAGAAAAGAAAAAATTCAGATCCTCAAAAATTTTAAGAAATTCCGGATTTTCGAGATATGTTGTGAAAATAGAGATTTTGTAAACACAGAATATATTTTATAGAGGGCAATTTAAAATCGCAATTTTTAAAAAAATTTCAATTCACACATGGGGCACACTGTCCCCTTTCTCCTGCCGGGGCTTTTTGACGTCACAGCTTTGCGGTCGTCAGCCATCTTTGTGCGCGTGACGTCACATCCTCTCACTCTCGTCCACCCCCACCTTTATAAAGGAGTCTGGAGCCCGCGGAGCTCCGTCACATCCCGGAGCCCTCGCAACCCAATATGGCGGACACAGACCACAAGCCAGTAGATCAGGTAAGAGCACATCCTTCCATAATTTTTCTCCTCACGCTCCCGCTAGAATTAACAAGCATTCGCGTTTTTTTCTCTGAATTATTATGAAGATATTTTTAAATGAAAATGTATGTGATTTTTCTTGACATGAAATTTTTTAGCGATATTGTCCGCTCGATAACCGGTACTGACACGATATTGATTGGTTCGATCCCGTTGCTGCAAAATGGGATGATTCCGACTGTTAAGTCTCCTGGTTTATGCTGCCGGTAATTGAATAATATAATTTCTTATTCTAAAACTCCGATTTAAAAAATTATTTGACGGAACTTAAAGGGGGCGAAAATCGAAATCATTAGCGCATATTTTAAGGGGAGCAGAAGGGAGGAGCGCAGAACGATTCGGGAGATTGGGAAAAGCCGGATTTTTCTGGGGATGAAAATTTCCGACCGTGTTTCATTTGACCTTTCCGAGCTGTTTCTTTGCTACAAGGTTATTGCTATGGCTACAGTACCAATAAAAGTACTCATTTATTGTGAAAAGTAAAGTTTTTGAATTATTATATATGGCATATTTGAAAAAAAATAATTTAATTTTCCTAAATCTAAAAACTTTTGAAGGTGTTTAACTGCTAGAGGGTATAGAGGACACTGAAGCCTGTAGCATTTTAAAAGGTATCTCTCATATTTTAATACTTTTTTTTATTATTCTAAAACACTCTTTTAACTTACATTCGCTGATTTTCAAATTATATTACATTTTTATTTTGTTTTCAACAAAGGAATATTACATTTTTAGATTTTAAATTTAGAATAGCTATTTGATTATGTTTTTTATATTGAAAAAGCTCATAAAAACTTTTAAAAATTATAAATTATAAACTTTATTAGTCCGCAAAATAAATATTATTATTTTAAAAACTAGAATTAAATTAATTTGTATATAATTTAAATGCGATTATAATTCATTTTAATTGTTGAATAATAATGATACACTTTAGTCTGAAAATGTATATTTATAAGTTTTCTTGTAAAGTTATGCTATTAATTCATTAATTTGTTATTTATTTTATTCCAAGAACTATTTAATAGTTGAGGATTTTTTTCATTCAACAATTAATGCTTCAACTTTTCTATAAAAAAATATATGTGTCAGATAAATTATTATTTTCTTTATTTAAATCTTTACTAAAATCTACTAAATTATAGTAATGAAATTTGTTTGATAAATCTTATATAAATAAATAATGATAATATATCCCGGATATTCCCTTTGTATTTGATGAAAAATAGTATAATGTAATAGTTTAATCAACGAATTGGCAAAATTATTTAATAAATTTTGTTTAACTGATATTCTTTTAAAACAAACTTAGCACTATTTGTTTGAAGGACAGTTTAAGGTTATAAGGTAAAAAGTATAAAACTTTATTGATTTTTATGACACATGTATAGCGCTTAAAGATATATGTAAAAAACATTTCAAATTTAAAGAAAATACATAGTATTAACTATTTTAGTGAAAAATTAATGTAAGAAATGAAATATACTTCTTAAAAAATTTTTTTTTAATCTTTTAGTTTAATTTGTTTAATTTTTGGCATGTTAATTAGCTACAATATAAATAGAAATTACAGTAAATATCTAACTAATTAATGGAAAACTCTCATTCTGATATTATTTTTGTTAATTAGTAAATGAACAGATGAAAAGAAACATAGACTTAAAAAAATCTACAGTTTTGTAGAACATTTTGTAGTTTAGTAATTAAAAAACTTTCGAAATAAATTGCTTTAAAATATAACTATGGCGTTTTATAATGACTACTAATACAAGAATTTTCAATAAACATTTTCTGGTAATTTTAAAAATATTACAAAGAAAATAAAATTAAGTAAATGACTCTTTTTTTTTTTTTTTTTTACAAGTTCAATATTTAAAAAAATATATAATATATATGCATACGCAAAAAAAAGTAATAAAATAATTATTTTAATAGATTCAATTATATATACATATATATATATATAAATGATAGATCTTTTAACCTTAATTATTTAGAAATTAATAGATACATGTCAAAATCAACACAACAACAATAAAACTGATTATATATATACATTGTAAAATACTATCTTGAGGTTGTAAAAAATTGGATAAATATGTATTGAAATATAAAAGTTTTGAATATATTAAAATTACTGGAAATTTTTTAAATTAGTAAAATAAAATTCTAAATTTTAAATTAACAAATACAAATTAATAATTGATACTTCCCCCTCCCCTGATTTTATATTATTACAGTTTAATAGTATATTCTAAACATATTTGGATATTACTTTTTTTTATGTTTTTATGCTTGGATGCTGAAAATTAATGCAAATTTTTAATATTCAAAACCAGAAATATTTTTTTTTTTCAATTATTTTATCAATCCATCTTCAAAGTAATACCTAACTATGTTTAGAATACGTATTCTTAAAGAATAATAATGTAAAATAAATGATGGTAATTAAAAACTATATAACAAGAACAATTTTAAATAGTTTTTAAAAAATTAAATTTTTGAATTAATATGTTCTTTAACCACTTAACGTTTCAGCCCAAGTATACTCGAGCATCCATTTTTTATTTTTTTACCACTACAACGAGTTAAACCTTGCATTTTAAATAATTTTCCAATTTTTTTGTTCGGGTACGAGAAACACATTGTATATGGTCAACTTACTTATGTTACTTTATTCTATCAATAATGAAGATTAAAAAGTCATCATAAAAAACTGAAACATTTTATAACAGCAAATTAAAAAAAAAAAAAAAAAAAAAAAGGAAGAAGAAGAAGTACGGAACGTTAAGTGGTTAATTGAAAGAATTTCCAGAAACTTTAATTTATTTAATACTGTTATATTTCAATGCACATGTATGCAAATTCTTACAAATCTAAAACTGTACGTATACGATTTGTAGTCTACCATCCACTTATTCGTGGTAAGTATTACTTTATTTAATAGCTTTAAAACTTAGAAAACTTCTGAAGAATACCTCTTAAATAAATTACAAGATCAAAATAATGTTGAAGAATTTTTGAGAATATATTTTTATTTAATAAATTCATAAAAAGTGAAAATCGAAATTTTTCGACATTTTCCAAAGATGAACTTTTCAACTTATACAGTGTCTCTTAAATAAATTTCAAGAGGGTCAGAAAATAATGTACTTCGGTGGAATGTATTAGCTATTCTTCAAGATGTAAGAAGTATAACTTTTTATAAGTACAAATAAAATTATTATTTTTTTTCCCTCGCAGTAGTTGCAGGTGCTTTTAGCGATAAATGATTCATTTATTCAAAATGCTTAGCTTTTATGCACTTCTATAGTATTTAAGAAACATTATATTAAAGCAAACCATATTTTTGAAAAGTGTGAATGTATCTTTTTTAACATAATGCAGCTTGCAAAATGACAAAACTTTCCAATGATTATTAAATTGAATAATTATTATAAAACTGTATTAAGCACTTTTTTATGAGTATACTTTAAATATGTTTTATAATTCTATACTTCATAAAATATATATTTTATCCTTCATTTTATATTGTTCTTTGTCAGCCAACGTACAAAATAATTTATCAAAATGATGAATTGGAAATTTTCGATATTTTTTTAATTTAAATTTTTAATTTATCGTTAACATAATTTTGCTTATTGTGTATTTTTAACCCGCGTGTATTAGCATCAAATTTTAAAAAGAAATTTATAACTCACACTATATATTTATAAATATATATAATACAAATGCAAAACCTTTGAAAAAAAAATAATACTTAAAAAACCAGTATCTGTATATGAAGATAAAATTATTTGGCTTTAACAATTAATAAAGGTATAAAATAAACTAAAATATTTTTTTAAGAAAATTTAAAAATAATAAAAATATATTCAGGACAATGTAGACATCCTAATAATAAATTCACCAACACAGTATAATAGCCTCCTAAATTAGATGCCTGTCGCGTGGCGCGGAAATTTGGCAACAGTTCAAGCGGTAGACAGCGCCACCTTGTACGGATTGTGCGACTTTTTTATTCAACTGTCACCGTTAATTTTAAGAAGTGATATATGGTACACATAATCGACGTTTCTTCGATACTATTCGCCTTTTATGTACATCAAATCCCTCTTTAAAAAAATTTTTGGTGGCTGTTGAATAAAAAAATCGCGCAATCTATACCAGGTGGCGCTGTCTACCAATTGAATTGTTGCCAAGTTTCCGAGCCACGCGACAGGCATCTAGTTCAGGAGGCTATGACAGTATAAACGTCAAGCAAATGAATGGGGAAGAGGGATTATGAAATTCAGAAAACGACAACAAAAATAGTTTTTTACCAACAAAAATACGATGTACAATAATAACATACGATAATAAATCTTTTACAAAAATATTTTTAATAAAAAAAATTATTATAGTTTTAGTCTCAAGAAACAACGGAAATGAATTTCATCTGTCTAATGCTCAACATTTCATAGTCTTCTTTAACTACATTTTTTTTTTCTTATATACTCTTTCTTACCCGTACATGGTAGAAAAAGTACTGTTTTTGAATCAAATTTTTGAAACTGAGTTTTTGATATAATTGCACGTTTTGAGGTCCCCAGAATCTGAAAAACCGGGTATTATAAATTGGTCACTGTGTGTCTGTCTGTGACATTATTTTCAGACACCTAGATTACTTGCATTAACTGAAAATCCGATATAACTGTCAGAAAAACGATTATTAGCAGTAACTCGAAATTCGATATTCTAGATCTGTATTACAGCGATGTTGCCTGAGAGATTTTCTCGAAATTTGATATATAGCTTGTATACAGGAACATTTAAAAAATTTAATAGGAACAAAAATTCTTGTTAGTGCATTTTAACATTCTTAGATTGTCCTGAATCAAATGAAATTAACATATATTTTTTTAAAGCACAAAAGAATTTTTGTAAAGAATGTATGAAAAGAATCCACCATTCGTTTACAGAGCCGGAAGAAAAAATTTGGATTTATAAGGGGCTCGGCTATGTATCTGAAAATTTCTTGAAATATATTTATGGTTTTTTAATGCATTTTTATTACTGTATTAAAATAGGTTATGCGTATACAAAATATAATTAATATGGGGCTACCGAAAATGAATAGAATATATTTTGAAAAGTTGTCTTGGCGAAAGTTTTTTTTAATAATTTGGAATAACATTTTTAATTTAATAAGAGCCTTATATTTTCCATGAATGTAGCTACTATATTTACACAGGGTTGAAGGGATGCGACTATTCCTTCACACAATAATTGTTAAATAAAATTTTTTATTTAAAAAAAAAAAAAAAAAAAAAAAAAATTGTTGCTTAAAGAACTTTAGAAATTAATAAATACATAACCTCTTCTCTGACCGCTTAAAACTGTAATAACTTTTTTTTTTCTTTTAATAGAAATCCGGGGTAAGAAAAGATAGTGTGCATGTCACAAAAGATTATTTCGTAAGGATAACGGCAGTTGTAAATGGAGAATTTTTAACGAACTGCATCTTTAGAAAGTAGAAAATAATATTTAAAAACAATATTTTACTTAAATAATTCAAATAATTCAAAATACATTTTCATGGATTACCTTTCTTAAAAAAATTCTTATATTTCTGCAAAAGTATTGTATTATTTTAGGCACATTAAAGCTTCTAACATATTTTAATATATCTGAAAGTTTCAAATCTGAATTAAATGTTGGTAAGTCACTTTTACTTTTTTTTTTTTTTTTTAATTAAAACAGAAAGATGCCCCACTTCACGACAAGAAATATTATTCACTATATTTCAATAAAAAAATAATTTATAATTTGTTCTAACAAAAATTTTAAATAAATGACTATGTGATTACAAATACTTGCGGTTATGCACCCCCCTCCCCCCCCCCAAAAAAAAAAAAAATGTTGAAACAAAAAAAATTTGTTAAATCGGCTATTTTTTTTTCCTTGGTTTCTCGATAAAAATTCTGTTAACAGAATCAATACTCTTTCTTTCGTCCAACCGAACCAACTTCCAAAATTACTTTAAAAATTATAGAAAAAATCAATCAAAATTTAAATTTGGATTTCCCAACAAAACATCCTTTTGTGCTATAAGTGCGGTGCGTTACATTCCAATAAATTTAAATGTAATTAATTTTTAAAAGTTGTAAAATTAGTGCTGCATTACTATAATTTCGTTAAACGAATGATTACAGTTAAAGCGTTAAAAAAAAATAATAATAAATAACATAAATGTTAGAACACTAGATTTTTTGACAAATCTAACAGCATGCAATATTCAAATTTATTTTTCAGTTACATTTTTTTTTTTTTTTTCCTAAGATACAAAAATTAAAATGAAGTGCGTTGTAGTTATTGTGGTAATTAAGCGAGGCCACAGAACATCAAATCATTAAATTTGTGTTTATAGCAATTATTACAACTTTATAGTAATAATAAACTACAATAATCAATTTTACTAATATATTATCTATATTCACTTTATGTGGTTTTTATCGATACCTTTTGCAGATTCTTCGCACAAACATTGAGCTTTAGAATATGCTCCGTGATGCTTTTCAATACATTAAAAAATTGTATGTAATTTTATTATGAATTTAACACTTCATTGTGTGGTGAAACATTTATAATTATTAAATTAAATCAATCTTACAATGTAACTTCAATTACGCAAGTACTTGTTTTATATAAAAGCCTTCATAAGGATGTAATAAATATTCTTCTTAAAGACATTTCAAATTTAAGAATTATTAATCAACCAATTTTAAAAAGTGCACAAAAGTTTGTTATAACTGTACAAACATATATACATTTTTTATTTTTCGTATTTTTCTATTAAGGGCTCTCAGAGATACTGGTGATCCACATTGAAAGTGAAAAGTGTGTCTGCTTTGATTTAAAAGTATTGAAATACTTACTGAAATCCTGTAGAAATTTATGAAATATTTAATGCTTGATTCAACTGATAAAATAAATAAATAAATAAATTGCTTTTTGTAGTTTGTAATAAAATATAATTGACTAACTGAAAACAGTTAATTTCAGAGCATTTAGGGTATTGTATCACTATCCAACAAAATAACTTAATCCGGATTGTATGTATTATGCAGATATAATCTACTTATTATATATATATATATTAAAATGTTATCAAAACTGTATTGTATTCTTTAAGGTGAAATAATTTTACAGGAAGATATAAGCAAATACATTTTAAATGTTGATTCAAATTTTAATAATAATATAATATTTTAAAAATTATAATTAATTAACCTTTATAGCCAATCTAAATGTTCAATGATCCCATTTATGATAAACCACTTTGTAGAATACCTCTTTGAGAACATATTAATGCAAATGATAATACGTTAATATCTGTGAAGCAAGTTATCATGAGTGCAGTGTTATAATAAATGCTTAATCACGAAGTAAATTATATTGTTTTTTAAGAATTATATATCTTTAGCTATAATTTTGTAATTACATATATATATATAATTACTTGTTTGTTTGTGGCTTTTAAGGAAATCTGGGCAACAGAGATTATTTTTCAGAAATGTTTGTTCATTTACACTTTTATTCATACCGAAGAATAAATACAATCTACCTGAATGTAATTCAAATTATCAAAAAACTCATATAATCAAACTTATTTACACATAGTAATCAATGAGATGACTCGTAGAAATTGGTGTGGATGTTTTGTAAAAAAAATTTCCAAGTATAAAATTATCTGAGAAATTTAGAGACTTATTTTTCTAAATTTACATGTAGAATTAAAAATTAAAAATTAAAATAAATTTCTAAATTAGTTTATCGAAGGGGACAACTAAAACAATAAAGAAAAATCACATGATTCGAATAGGTTACAAAACACTTTCCAAGTGTACTTACACGTTACTGCCACCCTGTAATCGAATCTTTAATGTTAATCACACTATTTTTCATAGGAAACACCCTTTATTACATCTGTAAATTATATGTTATTTTTTTTACATGTTTGATGCTGAAATATGCTAAAAATATCTCTCTTAGATCTTACTGTATACCAATTTGTTTTAGAGTCCTTGTGTACAAATCAATAATGCTCTTTCTATAGCATTAAAAAAACATTCTATGGTGAACATGAATAACGTATTTATATTTCAGAGAATTATAAAAATATTTATGAAAATGAGAATTTAGACAGACGGAGAGACGACACACCAGGAGACAAAAGAACTAAAGTTTGTTACATTTCTATTTTTGTTGGAAAATGTTAAAAACTTTCAATACAATTGAAAATGCTCTTGAAGCAACGTCCACTTTTATCATCAAATGTGTCTGAATATTTTGGTATTTCCCTGTAAATCAAGCTTTAATGCTAACCATGATATGCAGAAAACACGCTTTTGTGCAACTTAATAATACATGCTAATTCCGTACTGTAATGCGGAATAAAACGATCTTAAAATATGTTTTAAAAAACACATCCCATAGCTCTTATTTAATTTAATAAAAATACACATCTCATAGACATTAATTCTATGGAATTATTTATTGAGTCGTTATATAGAATCTAATAGTCATGTATATGTCATTTTTAATAGAAAACATGCCATAATGAACCAGAAAATCATATATCTATCTGAAGAAATTCTAAAAGTATCTATGGAAATGAGAACAAAGACAGCCAGGCGAACCAAAATTACAAAAACTTTTGAACTTTGTCGGAAATACAACAAAGAGCAATTTCAATTTATATCCTCTAATGCATCTAAGTATTTTTATAGAGCTGTGTAATTAATCATTAAAGAAAACTATACCATATTCTAGGAAAAATATGTTCTTGTATATCAGAATGATGTATACGAATTTCATTATGTTTTTGATCAGTAAAATGTGCTTGAAAGAAATACCTCTCGTACAGCAAAACTATTGAAGACCTAGCAATAATTTATATTTAAAATACGTGCATCTAATACTGTTTTGTTAAGCAAATATTTGTCGACTCATGATCTTAGTCTTTATGCTGCTATAAAAAATAAGTTGATAGTAAATATTAGCTATCAAACTAAAAAAAAAAAAGGGATGTATGCATTATTAATTTTGCTTCCGACTGTATACCTCAATGAACTGTACGTAAATATTTTGTTAGTCTCTGTACACAAACCAGTAATGCTATTTACAGCATTTTCTGCCACAATAAACCTGAATAACATATACCAATTTCTAGACATTCTGGATATATTTAAGTAATTTAGAGTGTGAATAGACAAACAAACAAACTGAATTCATAATTACTTTTCAACTTTGTTAGAAAAATGTTACGAATTTTTTTTTTTTTTTCTTTTTTTAAAGAGAGTTAAAAACAAAAAAGCGAATTTCCTGAATGCTACGTAATAAAGAATTTTAAATGAAAACAGAATAATATTCCCAGAATTATCAGAAAAGTTATTTGAGGAGAGTTGAATCATCCGACAAAATTTATTTCAAATGCTTTACTAAAAGCTATAAAAGCAACAGTTGAAATCAGGAAAATATAAAGAAATTCAAATGGTTTCTATGTTTATCCTGAAATAAATGAGATTTGTCTATTCCACTTATCTTTTTTCCAGGGATTTTGGCAACAATCCTAGAGTAATAACTGTTGAATATTAGCATTCTGCTTATGGTTTCAGCATTGTTTTTTTGCTCATTTAACAGCTGTTAAGAATAACGGAAGTTCTGCTTGTTAAAAATAACTTTTCTTTTTGAGTATTTCCTTGTTTCATTGGGCGATTATGGTATAATTAATTAAATAAATATATATTTACATACAAGTATCTAAATTATCCATATATTTCTGTTATCGTTTACTGGTTTTGTAGACTAAACGCCCAAATGTGGATATTCTAGTGTTTAATATTATTACTGTACAATTATTATTAATATTTGTTTTACTATTATACCAATATTGCTAATAGTTAAAGCAACGTAAAAAAGTTCTTTTGTACTAACATTTTTAAATATTCTGTATTTTTAGTGAAATAATCAGAAAGAAAATTATAATACCTATAATTTCTGTGTCTTTGTAAAATTTTACAAATTATATATAATTAATCTAAATTATCCGTTCAAACTCTGAATTCTCAGTTATGTCTATTACTTATCAAGAAATTCTTTCGTATAATTATACAGATGTAATTAATGATTTTATTGAAATGAGAAATGAGTTACCTGAATATCATTGTCGTTTTTTTTTTTTTTATATAATTATTCTAAAATAAATATATTTATAAAACATGAAGTTATTAATACAGTTATATATATATATACAAATATTGCGTTAGTGAAAAATAAAATGGAGCTACCTGACATATGCAATATGAAAAAGATAATAAAATAAAAATAAAACACAAATATATTGAATGAATTTAGCATACATGTTTTCAAATCTTCACAAAAAAGAAACTTTCCAATGCATAAATTTAAACAAAAAAGTTTGAAAAACAATATCAGTGTACAAGATTAAGGCATAGACCAAAATAAAATTTTCTTACATAGAGGGAAAAACCTCCTAAATGAAACTTTTAAGCAATAACATAGTAAATTTATTCCATTCTTCTTTGTGCTATCTATTGTACTATTTTTGTCGTTACTTATTCATAGTAACACAAATGTACTTTCTTATATAATAATTAAGAAATTAGAAAACAGATGTTAAAACATGCATATTAAGTCTTAAAAATTAATAGTTTAAAGTGAATAAAACAATATTTTAAAACTATTGATAAAGATTAAAATATTTTTTTATTCAAGATATTAATCAAATATAAGAGTATTGCATTCGTTTCTGAACCATACATTATATTTTTTTTTTTACCTACTAAAATTACAAACAGACACCTGAACGTTTTGAAAAGTGCCACATTTAAGTTATGAAAGCATAAAACAAACATATTGCCAATTTGATTAATCTTAATTTTTATCATTTTCCTCTACTTATATTAATTACATTATGTACTTGCACAAACAGGATTTTTTGCAGGATTCGCTTAATTATTAAAAAATTATGAATTATTTAAAACTATTGAATTAATAAATTGAACTAATGAATTACTTGAAACTATTTGAGAAACATTCTGTAAATTCCAAAAACAGAATAAATTCGATCGAGTTAATATAATTAGCCGTCTAATTTTCCAATCAGCCTTAAATTATTTCCTGTAATGACCTCATATCTAATGGCATGCATTAGGAATTTTTACGTTTGTATCTTTATAAATCTCCCTTTATTTGTGTGCAGTTTTTACCGGTTTATGAAGTACACCGTTTTAGACACAGAATAGCTACTCTTACACTTTACTTGGTTTTACAACTATAGACATATAGAGTGCCCCAGAAAAGACTCTCCAACTTTCAAAGGGCATAACTGAGAAATGAGAGAAACAGAAAGGTGAAACAAGAAGTGTTTTAGACAGATATGTCTGGAATTTTCTATCCATATTAATTATGAATTTATTTCTGATCTGGACCTTTTTTAACATTAAATTTTTGTTGAAAGCTTTGCCTTATAATCGTCGGACTTCCATCTAATCGGTGGCATTCCAGTACACTAAAAACACGTTGCTCCAAGGAATAGCACAGCGGCCAACATTTCTAATTTTTAAATCAGATTCACCTCAAGTATTTTTATGAAGGAATCGCTCACATATATATTCGACGAATAAATAAGATTAAATAAACTAAAAACATTTATAAAAACTCTAAGGTATGAAGTCTCCGTTGAAAATAACGGAGATTTAGCACCTATGGAATAGACATGATGTTCTTAAATGTCCTATAGTAACTAATTCGGTACAATTCCCTTACACGTATCAGAAATGAATCAGACTGACGAATCACGAATGAACTTTCTGTACTTCTGAGTACTATTAAAAGCTTCATGTGCTCGTGACGCCACCTATTAACTATTCTTGGAACTATTTCTGCAAACCGGTGTATAACAAATTCCAAATCTGTTCATCCAACATACTACTTTTTTCGCTTTCTGTTTCTCACTGTTTCGCAGATATGTCATTTCAAAATTAGGAAATCCTTTCTGAAACACCCTGTATTAAGTTTAAACAATTTTATAAGTCAAATTTTGCGCCGATTATAGCTTTCCTCAATAATTATTATAAAACTTTAATCTTATAATTCAACATGCATACTTCCAGTGGTTTGAGGATGTTTGAATGTAAAGTGTAACAACATCCATTATTTGGAAGCTCTAAAATAGTCAGGTAATATGTATCTGATAAATAATGCAATACGATGAATAAATAAAGTAAAATTTATATTATATATACATAATTTTATAATCTAATATTTCGTATCTCTATCCATGAGGTACATTTTTTCAAGAAAATCAATATATTTAATAATTAAATTTGAAAAATAAATTAGATATTAATATCTTTATTTTTAATATTTGGTTTTTTATTACATTGGTTAGTTACAAAACTATTTAATATTACTATTATTATTATTTGGTTTGTTTTTAGTTTATATCAATTAAGTAGTTTTTTTTTTTTTTTTTTTAATAAATATCAGTACTTTAACTTCTGCTTTCAATAATAACCATTTTAAACTTGTTATGTTAACGTACCTTAAGTTCATACGTTATTCGTTGTATGTAATGGATGTCCCTAGTGAATTGCTCCGTATTGTATGATTTCATAATTTAAGTTTTATTTTCTATTTTAATTAAATCTTCTATTTCTTCGTGTGATTTTATTCATTTTTTCCTGTGAAATGTTTGAAAAGGCTTTCTTATATAGTATATATATATATATATGAAATATAATTAAAAGCCCCTTTCAAATTAAAGCTTCACTTCTCAAACTTAAATGATTCTACCTCCTTCTGATAGAGCTCTAATTAATTCTTTATTAATTTATTTTCTAAATATTTTTCATTAATTACAAAGTCTTTATTTCTCAACTCTTAAAGTTATTTTTATTTTATTTTCCGATGAAACCAAACCGTTATTTATTATATTGTGCAATGCAAAGGTAAATTTAATCCGGAATGTTCTGTCTCCTCCTTCCTGTGTATAGTATGATTCCCCTAAGCCAATAAGGGCGCTCGCAATCACGTGATCGCTATCGCGGGAAGAGAATTTTCGAGTCAGTTGTCAGTTGCTAGTTGTCCGTTTGAGTAGTCTGTCTGATGTTAGATTTTTAAAGATGTAAGTGTAACAGAAGGGCTCACCTTCGCGTGAAGGCTGTAACCGTTCAAGTTAATTAAATAATTATTTGGTCCCCGGACTACAAATTGTTTCTTTATTTATTTTCATTTGTGACTGTCATTTTAATATGACGTATATATGTATTGCAAAAATTGTTTTTAAAAATAGTTACTTATTGCGATAAACCTGTATCCAGTATATTTTTAGTATATCTCAGTCGACTGAGATATTTCTAATATACAACACCCATTTTCTCTTTTTCTTCAGCATTGATATAAACAAGTTTATATCGATAGTATAGAATTTGAATTCTAACAAAATATGTCTCTTTTTAAACAAGTAAGCTTCCTGCATTTCCTAAGTGTAAAGAAGCGTCAATGGGTGTAACTCTCTTTGATTAAAATTTATATATATTTAAAAAAAGGGAAAAAAATAAATAGTAATTACTGAATAAAAATGAAATTAGATAATGCTAGAGCTACAACACACCTGAAGGAGATGCATGTGCTTAAGAAAAAAAAAAAAAAAAAAAAGAAATGCTGGAACTTTATTTCAAAAAAGTAAAAATTGAACTTCTTTTAAATACCAAAATGACGGAATTAAAAAAAAAAATAATTCAAAATAACAGCCGACAGATGGCGCTGATATGAACGACTTAGTTGGAAAAATGCAAATGAGACAGGCGATTATGAATACTATGGGGATACTATATTGAAGGCTATGGGGATATTTTAAATCCCGGGTGTGTCGATCCCATCCATCCAATCTGTCGGAAATGAAAAATGCAATCCGCCGAAAGCTGTCATGGATACTGCCGGACATGCTGCACTCTGCCGTTGCTGGATTTGTGACACGCCTGCAATGTGTTATCACCTGTGGTGGTGGACATGTGGAACACATATTGCTGTAATAAATGATTTGGTAACATTATTTTTGTTATTTACATGTCTTTTCTTTCACTCATGTACAAAACGCCCCCTATCGACTGTTTTTTGAACTTTTTTTTTCTTATCTTAAAAAAAAAAATCCGTGACTTATCGATGCTAAACCTGCAAAACGTTTTTCATTTTGGTTATTGTTTCGGGTTTTAGGAATTTTTAGTATTTACGCACTTTTTGTCCACCGTGTATGAGTTCTATACTTGCATTCTGTATTTACTAATACTTTTGATGTTTTAAATATCTATTTTAGGTGTCTTAACCTTCGTACGTTAAATTTAATAATTTGTGCACGCTTATTAGTTTAATTGATTAAGTATATATTTTTAACTGATGTTTGACATTGATTGGTCTATATATTCTAAGCTTTTTTTTTTTAACCTTATTATATACATTTACTTTCATAACACATTAAAACTTTTTCCCATAAGATACTCATTTAATACTGCTTTTTCTTGATCAGATTATTAATATATTCAGTATGTTTGTTTATCAATTTAAATTCTGTGCGTATGAAACGATACAGTCTGTATTATGTTGTAATTCCACCTCGTGAAATTGTAATGCAAAAACGAAAATAAGAGATGGTTATTTTATTGAAAGATTCATTCATAGAAATAAATTACCTTCCTACTCAGTAGATTGACTTTTTTGTTATTTTATTTGAAACTTAACTAAATTTTACGAATATCTCATCTTCTCTTTAAATTATTGTCTATACATATTATTCAACACAGTAGAAATATTTTGACTGTCAAGGTCGTTATACTTTTCTTAATCATACAGGAATCTTTGAAAACAATGCTGCATTACTCAATAAACTGATGTATAAAAGTATGTAGTTGAATTTCTAAGTTAAAAATGACAACCTCTTATATTGTAAAATGAAAGGCCAACATTTAGTCCATTTTCAAAACTTCCAATATTCTTATCCCTTCCGTGGAGGATCAAAATTGTGATGGCATGTCTCCGGACCACCTCTAGGGGTGTGTCCCAGACCGTCGCCAATTGCCCATCTGCGCAGCACTAGTGCGACGTTAAACCCAACCATCAATCCATCCATCCATCCCAATATTCTTAACTGGGATATTTCATTTCATGAAATCAGAAAAAACTCAATGCATAAATATATTTGCTATTAACAAAACTTAAGGGGAACTTTTAGACTTTTTTCGTATTAATTAATTTGTTTTTGTGGTATCATTCGGTTTAATATATATATAGAATTAAATTCGATTCCATATTAGTTTAAAAGTATGTAAATACAGTTACAATAGATTAATAGTTCAATATGTTAACATGAATGCAATTTATATTTAGATGATACTTAAATGCTATGAAATGAGGCTTCGTAAATGAGTTATCGTGGTGGCATACTCGTAGAATAATGAAATCATCGAGAATATGTCCTTCTCTTTTGTTAATATCATAAACTTCTTTAACAATTTATAATATAAAGCTAAATAATTCTGTTATTTTATATTATCAATTGTTAATGTAGCATTTTGTAACATCACTTTTATTATAAACTCGCTTTTTCTCTTACAATATTATCCGTATAGATGTTCTTAAAATTTACTTCATTTTTCAATATGTTGCATGATTTCAAGTCAGGAAACAATGTAAAATAAATAATAAATAAATAAATAAAAAATATAGGAATTCGTTAATCTATTTTTATTATTAGGGGAGACCGGGGTACAATGGACTATGGGGTAAAATGGACCACCCCCTATTACTTATTTCATTTATTTATTATTATTATTATTCGTATTTTGTTACATAGATAACAACACTGCAGTGACGCAACTTATCTAGCAACTTCAAGGCTAACTCACAACTTAGTCATTTTATTTGCGAAATTTAGTTTGAGGTGGCCAAAAGTAAATATTTTTAGCTAAACATTTTTTTTTTTTCTTTTCATCATTCAAGAATTATGATCTGGAAGAGGTTATTCATCACAATAAAGATCTAAGGTTATCTATTATTATATTTAATCTAATTAAAATAAGAATAATTGAACTATGGAGCAGGCAATATAAAGGGTTGTTCAGCCTCCAAGGCATCAGGTATTTTAAAATCAACTCTTACACGCTATGTATAAAGGCATAAGAATTCTAAATTACCTAAACTGGAAAGCGATAATAAATCAACTATTAGATTTAGCCCAAACTATACATGTAAGCGAATAATTTCGAAGGATGAAGAATAAATGGTGGAAAATTGTGTAATAGATGCCTGTACAATGAAGTACATCTCAATCACTAAGTGGTATATCTCCATTTAAAAATAGTATCTTTCGAATTGCATCCCTTGCCGATAGCTTCCTTGCACAAGGCGACAATTAACTAAATAAAGGTACATTAAAAAATTTAAATGATACACCAGTAAAAAGGATTATTGAAGGAGAAGTATAAAAGAAAAATAAAGAAACACTGAAAGCGGCTTTAGTAAGAGCCAGAAAAATAAATAAATGAAAAGAAATATAAAAAAAAATGTTAGCTTCTTATAAAGATAAAAATAAAACTGACGTCTCATATCATGTTCAAGGCAAAAATGTGTATTAAAAAGTTCGAGTGCTTGCTTCTAAGAATACGAGTATGTCTGTTTATAGTGATACAAAATTCATTATAAGGGTATAAATTTACAGCAAGATAATAATTTTAATATTAATAAAAAAAAAGTGTAGTAAATTTTCGTCAGAAATTTGATGAAAAAGACAGTTTTACATTTTGTTGGTTTAATCACAGAAATAAAAGATAAAGAATCTGTTTTTGTGCAGATTCATGCAGATTCATGCATGTTTTTGTGCAGATTCTACACTTTTCTTGAGAGTGTTGATATATCTCTTGTAAATTTTCAAGCTATTGTAATGATGAGTTTTCCAGACCCTACAACGTCACAAGAAGACAGCAGACTTTCAGTAACACAAAAATCTTTTGACGTATTTAATTTTAATGTTCATTAATACATATTATTTGTATGAATCGAAGACATAAATAAACAAATATAATATATTCTGCATTTTATACTATTAAAAAACACATTAATATAGTTTTTAAATTTTGCCTGTGGTCTATAGCACCCCGTGCCATGGACTATTTTACCCCAGGCTTGGGGTAAGATGGTCCACTTTGTCATTGCTATTAAAAAAAATTATATTAAAAATGTAAACATAATTATTACTTTTGACTGAGTGCTATATGAACCCCAATATATAGGTAATATACACACATATTTTGAATAGCTAAAGAATCATTACTTTGTGAGTAAGCACTTAAAATTTGCGAAAATGGTCCCTTTTACCCATGTCTCCCCTATCTATTATTGCTTACCATTAAATCGAAACATATTTTCATTTCTTCTATTTTCAAATTAAATATATATATATATATATATATATGATTAAATAAATTTATTTCCCTATTTAATATAAAACAGATGATATACCAAATATGTTTGGAGCTGATATTTTTATCATGTATATTTTCGATCTATCTTATTAATTCCAGCAATCTGAGATTAATCATTAACGCTGGCATGTATTTTATTTGAAGAAAATCTTAGTTAATTATATTTCTTTTTCGTGAAACATTAACAGTGTATTTAAATGGCTTCTTTTCATCACTCTGAAAGTACCGTAAGAAAAAAAATCTTACGTATTGAGAATAACCATAATGGAAAGCTGTTCTTTAAAGAATCAGTCTGATGCGTTTGGAAATATCTTTTTTGAGTTAGTGCCAATATAATGAAATAAAAAGAGAAAAAAGGACAAAGTTAAAAAAAAAAAAAAAAAAAAAAAAAAAAAAAGATGTTACATCGAGTTTGAAGAAGTTGAACAAGTTATGAAAAGTGAAAAAAAATAATAATAAGCAGTAAAATAAAGGTATTCGAGGAAACGTTTTGATGTTCCATGGGGAATTTCTTCTGCACCATCTTGAAATTCACACTCTGTTATTATTAAGTGTGTTTTATAATTCGTAAAGTTTATTTAAAATTAGTCCTTTTAAATAATAATTCCACATGCATCAATAATGCAGGTACAAATACAAATACAAATATGAGTATTAAATTATGTACATACCATTAAATATTTGTAAAAATACGTGCATTTTTATTATATATTGTTTTTTTCTGACATGCAACTGTATGCGAATTCTTTTCGAATTCGAATTTGTGATTAATCTCTGATCTTTAAATCTGAATTGTCAAAATAATCTGACAATTAAATAATGCAGATACAAATACAAATATGCGTATTAAATTATGTACATCTATATCAACTGGTATTACAGATTACTTTCTATTACATATTTTAGCATTTTTGCCCTCTCTGGCTACTTTCTAGCATATAAGCATTTAATAATGGGAAAAGTATTTCATGATTTATGAGTGATACACTATTTCCCTATTTTATTTTTCGAATAAGATTTACTCAATCATTCGCAGATTCGTTCTCAGTTTTATTATGTCTATATCCAGTAATTCCAAAAAAGTTTCACAATTTGTAAGCGATGCTTTTACTTACTTGCCTTTACTATAATACAGATTTGTTTCATACGCGAGTGAATATGCAAAATTAAATTAAATTCTTCTTTTGTTTAACGAGTTGCAACTATAACTAAACCCCATAATAATGGAAAGATTTTCATAATATATTAATGATGATTGATTACGCAACATTTTAACACATTTTCGGTAACAATCAGTTATCCATAGATTTTAAGCAATAGCCTTTGTGGACTAAAATTTAAAAAATTTACTTAAAATGAATAAATTAAAATTTTATTTTACATAAAAACAGTTAAAATGACTACTATCTTATATACTTAATTTTAAGTATTATTATATATAACAGAAATATATTTCTTTGCAAAGATGAACATTTCCTTTCGTAACTTCAATAAATTCTCATTTATTTATGTATGTTCGACCTCACCCAAAATTTGTTCATGTACGATTTTTCCAATAATTTTGGCTTATTATTTCGTAAAAATTAGACACGCAAATCTATAGCAGTTCTTTTTATTTTGTAAGATGATTTATAAAATTTTCAGCTAACAATAGACATGAACAACCATTAATAATAAACAACACTGTAACTACTACAGAACGAAACCCTAATTTTTATACTTTTAATATATCTATGTTACATTAATACTTTTTGAAGACAAACAAAGAAAAATTCATGGACATATAATCAATCAACTAAAATAAAGGAAGTTGCTGCGCTATAATAATAAATTCTGTATAGAAGTGCACGAAACTAATGGGATCAAACAATCAATATAACTTGAAAGTGTATAAGGACACAGTGATTAATCTTTTTTTTTTTTTTTTCCCCTTTCTAAAGATCTAATTTTTTTTATATTTGTAACGATTTTTTAGGTTTTAAAAGAAAGATGACATACTATCCAATACAAAAGAAATGACAAATATAGCTTCTCTTATGTCATATTCAAAGTTTGGATAAAAAGGACAAATAACTCATACCATTAAATATTTGTAAAAAGACGTGCATTTTTATAATATATTGGTTTTTATTTCACTTTGAAGACATGCAACTGTATGCGAATTCTTTTCAAATTCGAATTTGGGATTAATCTCTGATCTTTAAATCTGAATTGTCAGAATAATCTGACAATAAAATCTTTACAATACAATTATTCATGAAAAAAAAATTCCAGTTTGAAATTTTCCTATTAATTAATTTTGCTCCTTATTAGACTTAAAAAAAAAAAAAAAAAAAAAAAAAATCCAATATTGATATGCAAGACTATTGCAGTTTATTCATAAGTATGGATAATCATTATTTTCTGTTTATTTTTTTAAAAAGTCTATTTCATCTTAATATAATTTTAATTAAGTTAAAAACTATTTTCACATACGTAAATTAAAAATGCCTTTATATAAAATGTTAATTTTTTTCAATTACATATTAAGACATAAAGCTTTCGCTGTTACTAAAACAGCATATTCGTGTGCAGTTGTAAATGTTAAACAGTTGATAAATATATGTATATGTTACAATCTTGTTACGGTTGAAATTGCAAATTAATTCTAATGAAGGAAACCGAGAGTTCACGTGTAAATAAGACATAGCAAGTTCACAAATGAAGGAGCTTTCTGTAACAAAAGAATTCATGTAGACGAGAAATCTTGTAACTTCGCAAGAGCAAGGAGAAATCACACCATAGTAGCAGTCAAGACGTTAAGAGCGAATTTAATAACATTAAGGAAACACTGTAAAGTAGAAATTTCCTCTCACATGCAATTTATAATTACCTATAATTTGTAATTTCTATAAAAAATAGAAATTACTTTTACTTACTTACTTACTTATTACTTTTTTGTAATTTCTATAAAAAATTACCTTCAAATTTCAGGTAATTTATATTTTTAGTGTTCACCTAGCTTTACCAACTTTGCTCCTGACAGCTCTTACGGTGCGATTTCTCCTTGTTCTTTTCAAGTTACAAGATTTTCTGTCTAAGTGGATTCTTTGGTTGCAGTAGGCTTCCTCATTTGTGAACTTCGTACGCCTCGTTTATATAAGGGTTGTCAATTTTCTTCCTTCGAATTGCATTGCCACTCCAAACGTGACAAGACTGTAACATATATACTCATCGACTGTTTGACATGTATACTACTACACCGGATAACTACATAACTACACCTGAAGATGCTGTTTTGATAATGTTAAAAAAATTTGTGTTCCAAAATGTAATTTTTATTTTCTTTTAACATTTTATATAAATAAATATTTAATATACGTGTGTGAAAATGTTTTTCAACTTCATTTTTCCTGTTGTTGTGTTAGCATAGTTTTCTGAGTTCGTGCGTGTGTGTAAAAATAACAGTTTCTGTATTATGTCTTCAATTTAACAATTTCTTTTTATAATATTAGAAATGGAACTTTTTATTTTTAACTATTTTTTGTTTTAGTTTTCATTTTTCACCAATGTATTAATTCTTGATTAAAAAACATTTCAAATAGAAATTTTAGTTATTTGCATTTATAAAAAATAAGTTACTTTTAAAAATTGCTACTACACTTAAGAAAGTGAAACATTTATATTAGTTATGTTTAATACAATTAATGTAAGAAAAAAAATACTTAATCTAAATATTTTAATTATGGTTAAATGCATCAGATTTTCTTCAAACAAACTAATCTTATAAAATCACCATAGATAGAATAATCTATGTTTATGGGATAATGACCAATTGAAAGTTTTTTTTTATTTTATACCTATTTAAATTAAATCATTACTAGCAATAAGACAGTTCAGAAAAATTATTCTACTGAATTAAGAATACTTATTTATTTATTTTTGAAGGGATTTTATTTTTATCCGTAGGATAATCTTCTAAAATTTGAGAAATTTTCTTTTTTCTTTTCTTTTTTTTTCTTTATTTTGATTTTTAATTCTTAGTATAATCTCTTAAATTTTCGATGATTTCTTTTTTTATTCTATGTACATTTTTTTTTTTTTTAGATGATTTTTTTATTCTTAGTATAATCTTTTAAAATTTGAGTGATTATTTTTATTCTTAGTTTAGTCTTTTAAATTTTCTGTGACTTTTATTGTTGGTATAATTTTTTTAAGATTTGAAAGACTTTTTCATTCTTAGTATAGTCGTTTACAATATGTTTGAATTTTGCTCGAATTTTTCTAACTGTTTCAAAATTTATACGATTTCTTACCGTACAAGCATAATTGCTTGCTTTGTCATAACTTGCGCAACTTACGTTGGTTATTTCATTTACACTGACTGAAAAAGCTATGTTATGGTTAATCATTATTTGAATATGGAAGAAAACTTATGAATCTAGAGATATTTAGGTTAGAGACATAAGTTACTGTAAATATTTCTTCTGCGCTTCAAAAAAGTTACTCCATTAAATAAAATAACTACTTTTGATACTTTTTTTTTTTTTTTTTGTAAAGAGTTAAACAAATAAGCATAAAAATAGTCACAGACAATAGTAGAATCTAAAACTCTTTCCGTTTTATAAATTCGTTATCGATATGAAGCTTTGTATAAACAATTTCACACTTGAAATCAAATGGTATTATAGATATAAAATCGAAATTTAAGACTGAATTTTAATTTTTTTTTTTTTTTTTTTTTTTTTTGGGGGGGGAGGGAGTGGAGATTTGATTAAAAATTAATTCTAGGGAATTTAGTTATTCTATATCTATGATTGGATATATGCACATTCAGAAACATCACAAATTAGAAACATTTTCTTCATTTCCGTAATCTCATGTATTGTTGTAAATTAATTTAAAATAGTCGTAGAAGATTTAATTTAAAAAAAAAATGATTTCGAAGTTTATTAACCAATTTGACGATGAATAACAATGAACTTCTTAAGTGATTTATTACAAATACCAGTTTAAAAAAATAAGAATATGCATATTCTATAAAAAAGAAAAGAAAACAGGCAAATAATCTGCAGTGAAAAGGTAATTTTCATTCGCGAAGTCTCTAAAGTGCGGATTATCAAAACACAGGGTTGCACAGGGAAAGTCCGTCGTAAGTGAAGCCAAGGACCGTTAAACCCTAGTATTTACAGAGATAGTTGTATTGTCATAACTGGTGTAAGATGGTTTTTCAAACGACAGATGAAGCCTTTCATTACAACGAGACCAAAACTAATTACCATAATAACATTTAATCTAGCTAAAAGAAGAAGCTCTCCATTAATATTAGGATTAATATTAGGAAATATAAATTTAAAAAAAAGAAGAAGAAGAAAATTGGGATTAATTAAACAAGTTGTAAGAATGTAATTCAAATCAATAACGCAATGAGTACAAAAAATTACCTTGAATATTTTAGTACACTGTGAATTGCGCTGACGGCTATGAATGTTTGTGTACATTTGAGGAAATGCATAATAACCTTTTTCTATAGGTAATTTGACAACAACAGTAAAATTCAAGGGGATAGTTGTGTTGACTGACGATTAATAAAAGCTTTATAAGTAAATAACATATGTTACAAAAACACACAACAGTTATTGCAGAAATAAATAAGCACAATCTTTTAACCAGCGAACAAATGTAGGCTCCAATTCCATTATGTAGTTGCTTTCTTTTTTTTTTTTTTTTTTGCTACACTTACATCTACTTTTTTTCGCATAATCAATTGTATGTTATGTTAGGGAAATCATAGTTAATAAGTATCTTGATTAGTTATTTCAATACGAAACAATTGTTACTTTTTTTTTTTTTCTTTACAATGTTTTTATTTATCAAAAAGTTGTCTACAGATCTTCTTTCCATTTGCGGCAAAATCAGTTGGGGAGGGCGCGAATTTTTTTTTTCCCCTAACTGTATTTTCATTTTTGTGTATTGTAATTAGAAGTAATGTTTGGAATTAATAGTGATATAGAGGTCTTGGAACACTAAATACCTTTTTTTATCAATATCTTTATGTACCAATAGCAATATCTTTATTTTTCATATACCTCTACTTTAAGATGAATTATTAGTTAAATAATTATAATCTCATTAGAGTATCGTGTTATTAAAATTGAAATTCGGAACTTGCGTTTTGAATGGTTTCGATATTTGAAATGATACACAAAATTTCTCTCGTTTACTGCACATGAGTTAAAAGAAAATATGTCATAGAAGACACTGAAATTGACTATGAATTAAAAAAAAAAACCTTCTTTAATAATAGATCTGTTACTTTTTTACAATAAACTACAGTCGGCAGCAAAATTATTGAAGCACTAGCAATAATTCCTACTTAAAAGTTGGGCACCTAATACTGTTTTCTTAAGTAAACATTTATCGACTCCTGATCTTAGTCTTATACTGTTTATAAAAACTAAGTTGATGATAAAAATTAACGGTCAAACTAAAAAAAATAAATAAAAAAATAGATGAAAAGTGTGTATGTGTGGACTTCAATAATTTTGCTGCCGACTGTAGTAGGTTTAGCCCGCTTTAATGGTCACTCACTATATCTAAAAGAATTTTCAAACAAAATCTTCAAACATATTTTTAGAATAAAAAACTAAAAAAATCCACTAAAATCGCTTCGATGTTTCGAGGTCTTCGTTCCCTTCGTCAGCGTTTTCTTCGCCCGCAGTATAACGGGTTCGTGTCCTGACTGTCTGTGGCAACGTCTTATCCGTGCACTTCAATTTGGGTGTTTATCGGATGGAAGTTTCGAAACGAACAGTATATAGTAGAACAGTAAAACTTATATAATTAACACCATATTTAAATCGTAATTATATATAAACAATACTCTACGTATTATTCATATTATTTACTATCACGTCATTTCCTTTATTTCCTTTGTTTTATTCTGTTCCAAATATAGTATTAGAATATACTATGAGCGGTATTTCATCCGTATGAAATAATTAATTTTTTTACGGTTGTATGAATTTTCCATTTTAAACATTTTATTTTGAATTATTTATTTAAATATTAATTTGAATTAATTAAGGAGTCTAATATAATAAGTACTCCTTCATTTTTTTCAACATGAAAACAAATATATTTATTAACATGTGAATTATAAAACTGAAATAAAATTTTAGCAATATGTATATACATTTTAGTTATAATGGCGCTAATTTTACCAGTTGCATGTGCAATCGGATTTATTCAATTTTATTATTCCCGTGTAAATAATTATATCTTTCATGTTGGAAAAAAAAAAAAAAAAAAAAAAAAAAAAAGGAAAGGAAAGAAAAGAAAGAAAGGAACGCATAATCATTTTTGGCTTCAGTTTAATATTCTTTTTGTAATAATTTTAAATCTAATATGAGGTTTTCACATATATTAATTTCTACAAGATGTCTTAGGGGTGTTCAAAAGGAACTTTCATGCAAAATTCTGTAGCTCTCAGGTCAGACGCTGGCCTACAAAGTTACTGACACACACAGAAACATCTTCTACTGTTATATGTATAGAGATAAACATGGACACAACAGATATTCTATATTTCTGTTGTATTACTTACTTGAATTTTCACTTCAAATTACTTTTTTCCGTTTTATGTACTTGATTTTCTACTTGTGTACAACTATGTGCATGCTATAATTTTGAAATAATTATTTATATCTCTCTTATTTCCACATTTCTTAAGATGTATTTATTTGTTTTTCATAATTATATTAATTTTTACTTTCCGAACATACATAGTATGTAAGGAGAGTATTTTAATCATGTCAAAAATCCGACTTTGATATTTTGGGGGTTCTACACGTTTTGAGGTCCCCTGAGTTCGTATTTGCTAATTTTAATGTGATGTATGTATGTGTGTACGTATGTGCGTGAACACGATAACGTTTAAAAGCTTTGTTTGAATGAGTTGAAAGTTGGTACGTATGTTATAGGTCACAGTAGCATGAACCCTAAGTGCGATAGCGTCTAAATGCCTTATTCGATTGAAATGAAAATTTATGCACATATTATAAATCAGTGTCGCGCGAACTGTATAGATTTTAGCGCTTATTTTTTTAGAGGGATACAAAGAAAAATTCTTTGTCATTATGGTCTATGAGCCCAAATTATTTAAAGTATGATAACATCTAAACGCCTTATTTAATTGAGCTGAAAATTAATACATTTGTTATTGGTCACAATTGCAAGAAGTGCATAGGTTTTTGTGAATCTAGTACGTTGAGCTTTTCACAGGAGCACAATGAAAAATCCTTTATCATTATGCCTTACGGGCTCAAATTCTTTGAAATGCAATAACGTCTAAACGCCATACCTGATAGAGCTGAAAATTTATATACATGTCGTAGATCAATGTCAAAGTAGCACTTATAGTTTTTTACAGGGACACAAAGAAAAATTCTTTATCATTGTGCCTTATGGGCTCAAATTATTTAAAGTGCGATAGCGTCTAAACGCCTCATCCGGTAAAGCTAAAAATTTATATACAAGTTATAGGTCACCGTCGTACGAACTGTATAGATTTTTATTAGTCTAGAACTCATAGATTTTTACAGGGACACAACAAATATTTTTTTTTATCATTATGATCTATGGGTTCAAATTAATTGAAGGGCAATGGCGTTAATTTAAACAATATATTATAGAGAGAAATATACTTAAATACCCCATTATAATTTTCTCTTTTGTTTACTTAACGACTTCTCCTATTTTAATTTATTTATACAATCCTCAGTATAATAGAGTCATTCCAGATTTTTTTTTTTCAGCAAATATATTAAATTTCTGATTTGTTAGAACCTTAATATTCATCTTTTAGTACGGATATTTATTTATTTATTTATTTATTTGTTTATTTATTTTTTAATATCTTTTTTGAAATAAGGAAATTTAGTCGGTGGATTAACCTAAAAATATTATTATATATCTATTGATTATCTATATATATGTATTATATAAATCTATTATATAAATCTATTAATATTTAACTATTAGTATAAAATCTTTTTTGTATAAAATGTGCAGACCATCAGATTTTGCGACGAAACATTGACCTTAATTTTCAAAATTCTGTTATTAATGATATACTTTGGAAGTTTTCGTGTTATTTTTTATTATCTTATTTATTACAATTATTTTAAATTAGAACATCATTTTGTTCCCTCGCTTCAAAAACCTAATAATTAATTTTGAAAAAGGTGTAGATAACTTTCATGGCAATATCAATACTAAATTTTAAATCAGTATATATATATATATATTTTTTTTTTTTTTCATGAAACTATGTAAAATTTCAAATGTATATATTATTGAATAATCATTTAGTTTTTCAAAAATTTCAAAAAGCAAAATAAAGTAATTTAACTTCGTCTATTCACATAACATTTACATTATAATTTCTCTATCAGAATTAATAATTAAATACAGTCATTTTTACACCGTACCTCTTACATAGATTTCATCTTTACATGAAATCAGATTTTCATCTTTACATACTATCTATGGGTATTTCAGATTGCGTGTTTTTTTAGCAATCGTGTGTCAACTTAAATAAAAAAAAGTCAATAAAATTTGCAATGCTTTTGTACAAAAATACTGATTGATTAACAGAACTTACATAATATGAATTTGTTTATAAACATTAGAAAGTTGTATTGAATTATTTTATTTATTGTTTCTCTCCTTAAATAAATACCTTTTTAAAAATATATTTCTCATTTATTTCAGCAATTTGGCTAAAACTGCGAACAAATAATTTTATTATAATTCTCAGGCACGTAATATTTTCTTACTTTAAACTAATGAACACATTTTTAAAAAGTGATGAAACAATTTAGTACAAACAGCATCGGAAGAAAACAATTACAGTCCATAGTTTGCAAAAGTTGCACCGATTTAGGAATCATCATTTTAGAGACAGCAAAAAGTTCAATAACTTAGAAAGATACAATAGAAAAGTGTTAGAATTTCATGGTTGTGGAATCGCCATACATGTGATAGTAAAAGTTCTACCTCTATGGGACAGAACAAAACTTTGGAAAATGGAAAATGGAAAATCATCGTTCAGTTGGAAGTAAAAGATTCCATATAAGTTCCATAACTATGGAAGACTCAATGGAAATGACACAAAACATTAAAACTGGAAAGTCCTCTCATTCAAGTGTTAGAAAAAAAAATTCATAACTTCATAAAACTTATTGCATTCATATTGTTGATAACAATATTTAATTTTGAGATATAAACTGCTTATTTATATAAAAGAAAATTCAAGTAAATTGAGAGATGCAATTATGACTCGAAAGTCAGACCAAAACGGAATAGTTCCACAGATATTTTTTAAATGAAGTCTACTAATTGAGGCAAATCTAACATTGATTTCCCTCGGGTTTCATACATAAGGCAAAAATGCCTAAAGCTTGAAAGAAAGCATTATTAGTTCTGTCTTAGACTTTATCTAATTATTTATATCATATCAAACAGTAATTTTTTATGCACGTTGAAGTACACAGGAAATAAGGCAAGAAAAAGAAATAAAATAGGGCTATCACAAAAGGCTGAAACAAGGTTGACCTTTTTAAAATAATAATTTCAATTCAGCTTATGACTAAAGTAACAAATATTTTTCGTTTGGGTTTGTAAAATTACTATACCGCTAAAATACAACACCGAGAAGCAAACCCATACTATAACAGTAAAGACTCACATTTTTCCGCTTTTAATAAAATTGTAAAGAAAATATTTAGAAGTCTGAAAAAATAAAAATAAAAATCAAACAAATCAAAAAATCAAAATCCTAATTAATACGATCAAGCAAAAGCCACATATTTGTTTAGAAATAATTCAGAAATATGGACAGAAATTTCGGAAAAGAGGCACACGTGGAAATCGTTTATGTCAAACAGAAATGGCATGTAGTACACTCCAGGAATGTAAGTAAAAACTCACAAATGTTATTTTACTATTGCCTCCACTTATAATTTATACTTTTAATTTTATTTTAGCTTTTCTAATTCATGTATAAAGTAAATCTGAATGCGTTGAAAATTTTGGAAAAAACATAAACACATGTTGCCTTCTTTCATATTCACTGCTAAATTTCTAAAGGAATACAATGCTGCATTTCAAGAGAAATAAATGTTTCATTCAACGAAAATATTTAATCATTGACGTTTGTGTCTTTTTAACACCAAACGTAAACACGCCAACATACGATCTATTTCGTAAATGTATTCGAGTAAAATGCTAACTATTTTAGCATATTACTATGCCTTTCTATGGAAATAAATATGCAGACGATGTCTGCAAGTCACTAATTTAGAGTTAATGGCATCATTATCTTTCAACGATATTAAAATCTGAGAATAATGAATAGAATTTTGGAGTAGATGGCCCACAATTATGAAATTTGTTCACTATTTAACCACAAAAATAAAATGATGTGATGTGAACATCCATTTTGTAATCTCTAATCCCACCGCAGATTAATCACCTCTTTTGAACTTTTGCCAAAGCAGAGAATAATGCTCAGATAACTAATTCAAAGATTCACTGATTATCTTCTAGTGTTCTTTTTGGTTTTCAGATTTCTTTTTTTCTTTCATTAATACAACAGACGTAGTTTTGAAAAACTCGAAAAAGAGGAGAATTAAAAAACACTTAGAATTTTTTCCTTTTAAATAACTTTTTTTTTCCCCTTACAGATACTTTCTGTTATAGACGCTTTTTAGAATAAAAAGTTGTGTTACATTATTTAAATATATGTATTATTAATAAAGCGTTGAATATTTAGTAAGAAAATATTGGTGATTTTATATAACACAAGAAAATTTTTGACGATTCGCATTCTATGTTATTTATAGTTCAGTATCAAAATATAAAAATAATTTTTTGAAAACAGAATCAGAAAAATTAAAGGTCTATTCATATTCTTTTTAACAAAATTACATCTCCCTCTTTTTTTCTTATGCTAATTTTTAAAGCTAAAAAAGTTTAGATAAAAAGCTAAAAACACACAGAAACACGGAGGGGGGGGGGACAAAATTCCATAGAATAAAGCATGGGACGAAAACAAAAAAACTTACAATGTCAAGTGTGAAAAAAAAAAAAAAGGGCAAACACCGGAAGGAATAAAAGAACAAATTTCACTGGAAAAAGACATTGAAGAGCGGGAACGGGCGGATTGGGGCGTTCAATATATCGTCAAGGGTTAATAAGACTCGCCTAGTATAAGACTAAATAAAAAAAAAACTCCAAAACTTTATTAATAAATTTCAAAATCCCTCCCTAATTCTTTTAAAAACATTTTTTTTAAAGTTAAATTTTTTCTTAAATATATCTAGAAGTTTTAGAATTTTGAAACGGAAAGAAGAACATGAAATCATAAAAAGATGAAACTGAAATACTGCAATTTAGATTTTAAATCGGTAAAAAATGCATCAAAAACCGTAAGAATTGTTTGTATAATATATATTTTATATGACAAACCTAATATAGATCAATTTATAAATATAAATAAATATAAATATATAATATATATATATATATATATATATATATATATAATACTAAACCTTCAGTGATGCCAATTCAACGGTGCCAAGTTTCCTTAAAAAATAATTCTAAATAACGTATCTCTCTGTAGAAAAATTTCCCCAAATTCATTATATATATTTCTTACTAGTACATTTGCAATATTAAAAATAGTATATTTCGATATTTTTAAGTTAAATGTATAAATAAAATAAACTTTTAATCCGATTATTCCATATATCTGTACTGATAAGTATAAAGGATTTAAGTCCAAAAATGTCGATTTTGAGTTAAGTACATAGTCAGACCCAGAAAAAAATTCTCTATCGATTGGTATAAAGGATTTAAATCCATGTCATTTAGTCTTTGAGAAAATCTATTGGTGAAAAAAGATTCAAGTCAGAAATTTAGCATTAATCTTTGTATAAAATATTTAATTCATTTTTTTCCCTTTATTAAATGAAGGTTGACAATCACTGAACGCTATATAGGGTATAAATCAACATAATCCCTTTTTCCTAATCGATTCTGCTGATTAGTTTTTAGTTAGTTTAACTTTATTTTTAGTCTCCTGAAAAATGAAGAATATGGACTTAAATCCTTTATACTTATCAGTACAGATATATAGTATTAAAGATAAAAGTATGAGTTGTAAGAAGATTTAAAGGGTAAAATAGTAGAACATTTTCTGTTGTGTTGAAGAGTTAGCTTTTCTATTCTTTACTTATACTATCAACATTAAATTCTAAATATTTTATTTATTCTAAGTTTATATTTTATGTTAATTTAAATAATTTTGATTACATTCAGTAACACGATGTTTTTATAAAAAAAAAAAAAAAAATCTAAAATAGCCTGTTTCAGAAAACTTAAAGTTTTAAAAATCTAAAATAATTTTATTTAAGTTTCCTTCGTGTTAAAATAACAACTAAAAGAATTTTTATCAATTTTTTAAACTAAACTCAGTTACAGATTCTAAAAAATTCTAAGCATGTAGATATCGGGAAAAAAATTGTAAAATACTTTCTTCGTAATATTTTGTCGCTAGTTCCTTATCAGGCGTTTAGTAAATACGTAAAACTACTGCTACCAAAATGTTACAAAAATAGAACAAATGTATTGATTTATCACGAAACGGCAAAACATGCTGCATTCTGTATAGTTTAAAGTCTATTTTTAGTAAAATGTTATTGCAGTAACAATTTTAATGTTCTAGAAATTGATTTCTACAAATAACTTTGATAGTTCTTTTTTTCATGGCAACATATTTTTTTCCCATGTGAAATTTAGCTCATACTTTTAAACTTTCCGTTTTTCTATGGTATTAAATATTAAAACAGTTGATATAATAGAGGGGTAGGGAATTAATGCATTTTTAATCACCAAACACTAATCTGTTTAATATACAAACTGTGGATCATGTTTCAACTGTGAAATATTGTGGAAGAAAATGAAAAAAATGTCTCCAATTATGAAGAGTTGTAATCAAAAATAAAACTTATGAAATTTTAATTACACATTAATGATAAATTTACAGTATTTTAGTACATTTAACTTAAATGAACATTTCTAAAAATAATAATAATAAAATCTCGAAAATAAAGACATGAAAAAAGCAAAATAACATTTAATCAGAAATCCATTTACAATGCATTCATTGTTAATCGTGAATTGACCACAGCAAGCACAAGCTCGTTAGCAATAGTATTGTTAAATTTAGAATAATACTTTTTTTTTCTTACTTTCTCTTACCCATAAGGTAGAGTTAACAAAGTTATCGATTTCTTTTACTTTTAACGAAAAAAAAAAAAAAAAAACTTAGAATTTTTTTTTTTTTTTTTTTTTTTTTTGAGGGGGGGGGGCGAATAAAATGAACTTTTTTTATATATTTAGTGTAAAAACTGATATATGTTATTCAAGTCCACTATCGGATGTTTCCTATTGAAAATGGGAGTTTATACCTCTACTGGTTTGTGTACAGGGACACCCGAAAGTATTTCAAAGAATTGTTTTCTATGAGAGGTATTTCTATAAACCATATTTTCATACCTTTACTGTACAATATCTTCATGAATTGAAATATGTTATTTAAGTTCAGTATTGGATGTTTCCTATATAGAATAGATTACATACCAACTCTGTTTTATATACAGGGACACCCAAATGTACTCCAAAGCATTACGTTCTTTGTGAGATATTTCTATAAATCAAATTTTTATAACTTTACTTTCCACGAAGTTTTAGGAAATTGAAATATGTTATTTATATGCACAAAAGAATGCTTTGCATAGAATATAGCATGGTTACCATTAGATTTACAGGGTGACACAAAAATATTCAGTTATATTAAGAACTATTAATAAAAAATTGCTAGAATTATACTTTCGTTTACATTAAGCGTTTTTGACACTTCTATCATTTTTTTAATGTGAATATAATTTCAATTTGTGTATCTGTCTGACTGTTCTTCTGTCCGTCTGTCTGTCTCTCTGTCTGTTTTTCTGCGCTCTAATTCCCGTAAACATTTATGGAATTTCTTTAAACCGATATATTTTATTCATGTTCACTATCGCAAGTTCCCTATTGAAAATGGAATGGATACCTCTTCTGGTTTGTGTACAGGGACACCCAAAAGTATTCGAAAGCATTGTGTTCTATGAGAGGAGTTTCTATAAATCATATTTTAATACCTTTAATGTATGGAAACTTTAATGAAATTTCAATACGTTATTCAATTCCCTATCGGATGTTTCTTATGTAGAATAGAGTACATTTCTAACTGGTTTGTGTACAGAAGCACTTAAAAGTACTCCAAAGGATTGTGTTGTATGAGAGTTATTTTTATAAACCAAATTTTAATAATTTTATTTTCCACAAAGCTTAATGCAATTGAAATATATTACTCATATGCACAAATGAGTGTGCCTTCTATGTAATATAGTATAGTTAGCATTATATTTACAGGGGCACACAAAAATAATCAGTTACATAAAGAGGTATTAATAAAAATTTGCTGGAATTGCACTTTTGTTTTCATGAGCGTTTTAACACTTTCTTATAATTTTAGTGGGAATATGATTTGAATTTGTGCATCTGTCTGTCCGATTGTCTATCTTTCTATCTGTTTGTCTCCGGCTTCTATCATCCGTTAATATTTTGAGAATTTTATAAAAATGATACACTCAAGTTCCCTATGGAATGTTCCCTATTTAAAATGTCATTAATAAGTCCTGTACAACTAGTTTGTTTACAGGGGCAACGACAGCAACAACAATAAAAAAAGATAATGCATTACGTTTTAGGACAGAATTTTTTTAAAGTTATATTTAAAAAAATTTCTACTACAAAAATCTTAAAAACATTGGCATGTATTATTAATATTCTAAAATATATTTTTGTATAGAATATGATATGATTATCTTTCGTATTTACAGGGCTACAGTAAAATATTCAGAGAGTTTAAATACTGTAATTAAATCTAACGGCTGCATTTTCTTTTGCGTTAAGCCTTTTTAACCCTTTCCAAAATAAATTTATACACTTATAAATTTTTACAAGGACACAGCGAAAAATTCTTTATCATTATGACTTATGGGCTCAAATTATTTGAAATGCAATAGTGTTAATTTAAAGAACATACTGTGTGGGGTAAAATGCTTAATTTTGTCTTTTGATTATTTAACGACTGCTCTTACTTTAACTTATTTAAACAACCGTAAATTACTTAATTTTCGGATTCTTTATTATGGTTTCCAATTCCTACACTGTGTCTGTTTTGTGTAAAAAGCCAATCTTAATTTAAGATTCCTTTACTGAGAACAATTTTTGAGATTATCTGGATAATTCCGTTATTAAAGCATCGATTAAAGAGAAAATGTAACAAAATAATCTAGAATTATTCCATAAATTATTTTATTTATAATTCAAACAATAACACTTTCCTAAGTTTCATTTGTATGTACATGTAAAAATATATTTAAATCGGTTAAATAAAAAAATATAACTGTGCTTTCAGAAATTAAAAGGAAACTAACTGAACAATTAACTTCCATCAAGGTTTGCTAATTAAATTTTAGATTCAGCATTAATTCCACTAATATGCAACTTTTTTTTTTCCTGCTATTTTTTGCAACTCATTTTTTAGAGCTATCAGGCAGGAATAATACATTAATTTAATGGCTAACAAAAAGCTCAATATTTTCTTGTATCGAGAAACTCCGCGTTATTCCAACATTCCAGTCTATTGATTTAGCTGTATTTAATCGTCAGTTGATTATTAGATAAAATCCTTCGCTAGGCTTGACAATAAATAGTACCTTTTATCCCACAACCAAGAAAGTAACATCCCAGATAAAGCCTTTTTTATGGTTTTTTCCCAGATATTTACGCCCCAGCGCTTAAATCAGTTTTGGCGGCTGGACAGCTAAACGAAGTTGACGCCTACGCTTAAATGGCTCGCTGTAAATAAATGCTTCCAGGCATTTTTTTTTCCTTCCATGCCTTGAAGCAACAGATAAAATTTTCTGAAAGGGTTATGCAAAGCTGAAAATTGCTTCTCGACTCCGGTGTAAATCTAAAATGTGTCAAAACTGCTTGTAAAAAAAATGCTCTAAAATTTTAAGGATATGATTTCTTTTCCATCGGTTTTTAGACAGTATTAAATTGGAAATGCGCCAACGGAGCAGATGTAAGTATAAACATGTTGTTTTAAACTTAGGGTATTTGCTTTAAAATATTTGCGAAATAGTGTGGTAATGTTTATTCTACATATCCTACAAGACTTTGCTTTTGAAGTTATTAATTTATAAAAATAAAGTTCTCAGAAATTACAAAACTCATTTTGAGTTAAGTTTATGTAAGCAAAGTTTTCGTTATTTGAGTAAAAATAGCACACAATTTACAGGCAACGTTAGTTTCGTTCATGGAAATAAAAATACGCAATAAAAGAAAGTTTTAAATTCGCTAGGAGTTTCAATAAAGTGGGTTGGAACCGTATTAAAGCATGAATGTATATTCCAGCTTCATTGCTAATTAATTACAGTAAAATATAAAATTATTTTTTGCAAGAAATGCAATCATATGTGCTAGACAGTTTTTTTTTTTTTTTTTTTTTTTTTTTTTTTTTTTTTTTGAACTAAATTGAAAACAATATCTTTCCAAAAAGATATAAGTATCTATACAGAATATTTATGTATTCCATTAAAAAAGAAATGAATTTGAAGTGAATGTATACGGTATTATTATTTCTCCCAAATTATTTTAATTTCGTTATACATTAGTGTCAGAAATTAATTTAAGAAACGCAGATTTTAACCATAATACTAAATATTGCTATGATATGTATGTACATTTAAAGCCGATATTCGTGGTAAACTATAATTATTTTTCTTTTCAAAAGATGATGGATCTACAAAAATTCTATGTAATTCAGAGAATACTTTTTGTATTTAAGCATTTTAAATAAAGACTCGGTTATAAAAATATAAAAAGAAAAGAAAAAAAGATGAAAGACATAGTTGCTGCTGTTATTCTACCACATAAAAAATGGTTAACCAGTTAAAAAATAAACTTTTTAAGACGTCTTTGAAAATTCAGAACAGCACTAATTTGTATTAAAGATGATTAAACGTATATTCTTGTTACATGTTTGACATAGAATAATTTTTTGCACGATTAAATAAGCAAAATATAAAATAAAATAAAATGCAAAACATTTTACATTCCTGCTTTACTTTATTTAAAATGCACTTTTTAGTACTTTTTTTTTTTATTAAAATATAAAAGAAATAAAGGAAAATGTTAGAGAATGTAAAATGAGTTAATAAATGAGCCTTATAATCTCAGTTGCTTCTTTGAAGGCTTAAATTATAATATTTTAAGAAAAAATTCGTGTAGGTTAAAAGTTTTACCAAACAAATCTAATTAAACATTTAAAAAACCACGGCCATTTAATGGATATTTTATAAGATATCTTAATTCGAACATAGTTCTTCGTAGAAACTTACATACTCAGGCGAAATATTTCTTAAATATTTTAAAAGAAAAAAAATATTTTGTTGATGCTCTAAAGTTTATTTTGCATCATATATCTGTCTTTCTCATAACTTGATAATAGTTGCGTACTTAATCCAATTTCGACGCTCGTGTTAAAATTCCAAATAAAGATGCAAGAAAAACACTCATATACATGAGATAATTACAGTTTTTTAATTATTTCAAGAGGTTCCTCATAATGATATTTTCAAGGGATGATATCAAACTTTTTTTATGAAATATATATATATATATATATATATATATATATATATATATATATATATTCTGCTATATTTAGCAATGCTTCTTCAACATTTTTAAGTAGCATTTTTAAAACTAACATTTTCAATTTCCTGTTTCTGTTCTTGTCTAGCAAGCTGCAGTATACAAGGTCTTAGTTGGAACTTGGATGTGGGATTCGTCAAGTGTCACATGAATATCAAATATGCTTTTAGAGAAGCAAAAATGTGATAGGCATGTAACTCATAAATAAATAATTTTTTTTTCTCCACTATTCGCTAAAATAAAAAATTTGCATTGAAAAAATTATATCTACTTTTTATATTTTCCATTATATTAAAGGAATCTTTTATTTATTTATTTATTTATTTAATTATTTTCAATATATATCTCATGCTTCTTATTATATATATATATATATTTTTTTTTTCTTCTAACAAATTTTCAAATTTGGTTTTCCTTTACCTGCTATTTTTCTCTTTTATAAAAGATCTTCGATAAAAGAGGATATCATAAGACATATTCCTCTTTAAACTTCTATCTATTAAGTTATTTATTTTTCAAGTATTTCACTATAACTTCAATAGTTTTTATCAGTCTACTGTTTTAAAATATAAGTATCCTTTACTTGATACTTTAAGCTTACTCTTTTATTCAAATTTCTTGCATGTTATACTTTTATTATATTTTTTTCCCTCAACATTTTCTTTTTAAAATTACTTTTACTCAGCTATTTTCTATTATTACTTTGTATCCCAAATATCGAATTCGGGACATTATGAACATTTATTTTAAATTCATTATTTTTTCAAATGATTGGACACACTTACATGGATAGAAACCATATTATATTTAAAATTCAACTTACAAATACTATGTTATTTTTACGAATATTATTTTGGAATTCAACAACCAATGTATAACAGTGACCTTTTTTTTTTTTTTTTTTTTTTTTTCAAATCTGAATTTACGATGAAGTTAGAAATTTTCATTTGAAAGAATGTCTTTGTTTGCTTTTGATATATAAGGTAGTTTATGACTAACGATATTTATCCTGTATTTTGTTAAACAAGGTAGTTCATGACTAAAGATATTTATCCTGTATTTTGTTCTCATGAATTACCTTCAGTAAATTTATTTAATCAATCAGAAGTTTGCACTTGAAAGAATTTCCTTGTTCGTATCAACTGTTTAAGCTAGTCCTTAACTAATACTATTTATCAGGCATTTCCCTCTCATTTGTTGATAAATGTATGTTCAAAATATCTGTTTTGGAAGAAAGTAAATGTTATTTTATAATATTAAGTAACTGATGAACTTAAATTAGTTTTTTAAATCGAAACCCATTCAGGATACTTAATTAAAGCTACTTATCGACTATTTTCTTCTCATTTGTTCAGAAATTCACTCAAAAGAAATTTTTTTTGAACGAAAGAAAAGGGTGTATTTTACGGTAACCAGTATGTAGACAAACCTAAATTATATTTTAAAATTAAAATCTATTCTCGTTTTCTAATTAAGTATGAAAGATAATTATCAATTATTAAACCTAACATTAAAACGTTAAAACCAGTTAAAGCATTTGAAACATTTTATTTCTATATAAAAAAAATCTAATTAGTAGTAAAATACTTATTTTTTTATCAAATTAAATTTACTGATTATTACTTAATTATTATATAATTTAAAGTTTATAATTTATTTTGAAAAACTTTGCCTAAACCTTTCGGTACATTTAGCAAATATATTGTGTTTTAGGGATTTGAAGGCTTATTAGAAAGTTTAAAATAAACCAAAAGCTTATATGATAAAATTCGGTAACAAATATGTGAAAATTCAGATAGTGATAAGATTAGAAAACAGAAAAATTTAACGGGGCATTTTATATTTAACTAAATTTAAGGTCCATAAACAATTTTAAGCAAAACGAAAGCTTCTAAAGATAATGTAAAAGAAATTTTAAATATCAAAACACTGGAATAAACCTATCCTTAAAAATAAAAATAGCAAAATAATTTTTCTCAACAGCATGGACATTCAACAACAACAACAACAAAAAAAAAAAAAAAAAAAAAAAAAAAAAAAAAAAAAAATTGCATTTATACGCATAATCCTTTTAATAATAAAAGTCCAAGTTTCACTAGGGGTAACACTCGAAACTAATGTCATAGCTACAAAAATTTACTAAAATAAAGAAAATAAATTTTTATCTTTGATTTAGAGGAAGGAATAAAATAATAGAAGAAGGAAAATTTAGCAGAAAAAAATTACATCCCAACTGCAAAAATGTATTGAGAAAAATTTAATTTCATCCATGATTTAAAACAAAAACAATAAGTCTAAAAAATAAAGAATAGAGAAAATGATAGCCACTTCACGATTTGGTGGTTTTCTTTCTCCGCCCCCGTAAAAAAAAAAAAAAAAAAAGCCAAATTTACCGTTGTTTATCACCCAAAGTCCATTATTTTAATAAAAAAAGAACACAGATTTAAAAGAATCTTTTTTTTTTTTAAAAGTACGATAAGACTATTGCCTTCAATCAGGCATTTTCCGTTGTCACATTTGTGGTGACACCTTGAATATGTTAGGTTTTAATTCGCTATACAAAGTTACACCGTTCGACCAATCGCTGTGATAATATGCATACGTATTAATCAAGACAAAATATAGCCAACTCTGTACTTTTTAGCTCAATCGGATAATTCGTTCAAACGATACTCAATAAAAAGTCCAATTTAACTTTAAAATTATTTTAAAAAAAGACATGCTGATGAAAAAAAATAATAATAACTAATAAAAAGAATATTAAAAAAAAAATTAATTAATTAAATTAAATTAAAAAAAAAAAAATACGCATTAATTTTTTTTTTTCAATTCCTACTATTTGTTCACACTCTTCCTATATCTTGTACAAATCTTGCAATCGATTTTTAACTAACTTCCCGACTAGATAGAAATTTGAAACTCTCAGGATTGTTCAGAACTCGGCGACAACACAATACTTCGAAGTCCGATTTTTGAATTTTTTATTAGTTTTCTTATAATTAATTAAAATATGAAAATAATAACATCCTAATAGTGTTACAATAGCCATTAAAATATTAGCTTTGATTTAATTGTTGCCAAAAAAAATTTACGAGTTAATTTTCTTTCAATATAAAAATAAATACATTTAATTCAACATGGACATTAAAAAATTATAAAAAGTTAAATTATGCATCTCAAAAAAATTGACGTCATTATCACTTTAAAAATTTTAGGCACATTGATAAGAGCTCTATGATTCATCAGAAAATTTAAAACATGGTATACAAAAAGTTTTTTTTTTTTAATCTTATAATCATTTTTATTTCATTTTTCACGCGCGCTTTTTATTTCCTAATTCAAAATTATTAAAAAGAAAAAAAAAAAAAAAACTTTTTCGATAGTGTTTGTAAGTAGGAATTGACTTTAAAAATTTTATTTTTATATTACTTGTTTCTTACATAAAGGAAAACTAGCTGGCATAGGTGGACTCTGCTCAGTTCCCCAACATATGTATGTTCTCATAAATGTCTAGTACAGAACATATTCTATTCATGTTAAGAGAAATGAATTTGACCAAACACTTGACACAGTGACAGAACGAAATCCCCGCCTAATAAGCTACCCATCGTTCAGTTCGATATATTTATTTTATTCTAATTTATTAATTTATTTTATTGGGGTCAATTTTGTAGTTTAGTTTTCATGCTACTATTTCCAGTGCAACAATCCCCAAAATGAATTTATATGGAATATCCTCCCATTTTGCTATGTTGATAAAATCTTAAATTTAGAATAACTTACGAAATTGTCCTATTAGAATATTTGTAGTCAATGATGCTCAAACAAATATCATAAATGTTATTTTGAAGTTGTCTGATATATTTATGATACTCAAAATGGACCTTTATGATCAATTTTGCCCTGTTCTGCCATGTTAAATAAATCGTAAATTCCAAATTTTGAAATTAAAAAATTCATGGTCAGGGATGTTCATGCCAGTATATTAAAAGTGTTACAGGTACACTACTTTCCATGCATCTTGATACTTAATACTCCTGTGTGCTGAATAACATCTGTTAATTCAGTTAGACTTTAAATACACTTATACGATATGAAAATCTACCGTGTTTTTAAACCAACAATATCGATTATTTAGCTCAGATCTTTAGTAGCGGTACAAATTAATTATACTAACAATTTATTAGCATTAAAGTATAAAATGACTAATTTGTTCAAAACACATTAAAGTAATATATTAAGCAATAATTATCTACTTCTTAAAAACACATTTTAATTTATAGAATCCTAATAATACAAACTTTTAATCTTTATAAGTCGTTATATTTTAATTTGTAAATATTACTGAGCTTTTAATTTTCACTGCATGCCATAATATAATAAATTCTTATTTTTCCCCTACTGGTAAACATTGAGTACTCAATAAAAAAAAAATGCAGAGTAATTTTGCTGAGCCTTGTCTCTCCGGACAATTCAATTACGAAGCAGCCGGCTGATTAAAAAGAAGATTTACTGCATGTAATATTTTGTTTGTGACCACGGAAAGTAATTGTTTTGTGAAAAATTGCTTTCACTCCAGAAAGCAAATGGAAAATTTCAGCATTTTGAAGAAACAAAAAAATAGAAGTGGCCTCAAGAGTAATCTTTTTAATGCATGATATTGCATGAAAATGGCTTAAAAAGTTTTAATTTCAGCAGATTTTTTATAGAATTACTTTACGACCACATGAGCTTGATTTTTTTCCCCCCATCTGACGACGCAAATATATATTATATAAATAATTATTCAGAAACTGAATTTGAAACTGAAACTAAAATAAAATATTATTAATTGATTCTGTATAAATTGAAATATTTATAATCTATAATAATTACAATTTTATTAAACCAGTTAAAGTAATTGTACCAGTAGAGAGCACTTTAAAGATATTTTCCAGCTGCTCTTTGTGTGCTGTTCTTAATTTTAGCGACAAACTATAATAAGAGGTCGATATTTCGATCAATTCTTTCTGTACACGGTTTTACTATGAAATATGCTAATTGAAGCATTTTCATGCTCAAAAAATAATTTTTCCGGACATCTTAAAATGTGCCAGTAGTGGATATTTGAGAACCCACTAGTATAAACATTTTTCTGTTAAAGTAGTGGATTTTCCGAAAAGGCGAAATAAAATGCGAACTAATTAGAAACGTATGTCAATTAACAAAAGCTATTTTATTGGGTTGTTCGTAAAATAATTTAGTTTTCTCCTTTGAAAATGAAAGACTATTTTCTTGCATTGTATAAATATTTTATTGAATTATATATTCTCCACTTTGATCGGTTTCTTAGCGATCTCACGAGTTGTTATTTGGCAGTTTTCATAAATCAATACTTTATTTTGTCTTCATTAGCATAGTTTTCCAGAACGTAATCCATCTTCAACGTCAAAATTTGGTAAACCAGTTTTGACACTGGCGTTCTTTAAATAAATTTTCTGTATACACATCGTATACTTTTTTCCTTGTTTAAACAGTATTTTCACCTTTTTGATAGCAAAAACAAAATATGCCGAAAATGTCGATTCCGATTTTCTTTATTTGATAGGGCACGAATCAAAACCTATTGAGCAGAATAAAACGAACTTTTTCACAAGCTACATCAGCTGTCGCAGTATATAATGGTAATGCAGCTTAATTGTGAAGATGGTGTGAAAAAAATACAATTAAGTCCTCCGCTGAGAAAAACAAAATTACTTTCCGAACAACCCAATATATTACATGAATACATTAATAATGAACAGTAACAACAAAAACTTAAACTGGAACTATAAACTGAAAAGAAATTGCCTCTAAAAATCTATTCAGTTGCCTCTAAAAAAATATTCTATTTGAATCACTCACTTCATTTGTAGTGCTTCAATCAAAATACTTAAATTGAATCTTAATTTGGAAATACGTTTTTAATCACCTATTTCTATGATAATCTTATAAATGCGTAGACTATCCATTCTTGCTTTCAGGCATTTGTCGGGATTCAGCGTGTTATTTCGAAAAAATATAAATTTCCTCTCAAAATTTTGGGGGAAATCTCATTTAAATTCATTGGTATGTTAAGGGGGAAAGTAATGTTTTTTTTTTTCGCATGTCGATATTCGATTATTATTTATCACCTCATTGTGTGCTTGAACTTCTTCCAAAGATATTTGAATGTTAGAGTGACCTTTTTTAACCTCAAATAATTATATCTTAAATTTCTTTTTGGAATTTATGGTGAAATAGCCAACCAAATGCCAGTAAAGTTAGATATACGGCATTTTATGCTTTTTTAGTTTCGAAAGAGTATTAAAGCAACAGTTAGTGCATTAAACATTTGTAAATGCTAAATGTTTTTTTTTTTTTTTTTTTTACGTTCAAATCCGGTAATTTTGATTTTTCCAATTCGTATCGATCAGAAAGACCAATAATTTTAGAGAGTGACGTGTTAAGAGTGGGAGCGAAAGCAAATCCATATCAGACAATCCGAACTGTGTCAAACACTCTTAGCCAACCTTGGTCGACCATCCAAGAACATTTGTGGCAAATTGGTGAAATAAGAAGAGTAGGTGTTTGGGTTCCACGTAATCTGTCCGAAGAAAACGAAGCTAACTGATCGACATCTGACAACGTATTGCTTTAACAGCATAATACAGAAGCTTTTTTTATCGCTTGATCAATGGAGATGAAAAATGGGTCCTTTATGATAATCCAAAACACAAAAGTCAGTGGCTCTCTCGCAAATGAATCGTAAAAAAATACATCCAAATGTACATCCTAAAAAGGCGTTTTTGTGTGTTTGGCGGAGTATTCTACGAGTCGTTTATTTTGAAATGCTGAAATATGAACACATTATGAAAACAGACCTTTACTGTGAATAATTGGATAAAGTTAATCTATCTTTAACTGACAGCAATTGTCAAAAGAAAAGACGTTATTCTGTAACACAATAATGCAAGACCGCACTGCGTAAGACAAACCTGGAAAAAAATTAATGAATTAGGGTGGGAAGTATTGCTTCACCCTCCATACTCGCCCGACCTTGAGCCATCGATTTTTTATTTATTCCGATCGTTAAAACATTTTCTAAGTGACAAAAAATTGGAAAATTTGGATAAAGTCCAAAATGTAATCTTCAGACATATTGCTCAAAAACCAATTGATTTTTATCGATCCGGCATTGCAAATTACCACATTAGATAGCAAAAGATTGTTGATAACGAGGTGATTACATCTTTGATTAAAAAATAAATAAAAAATAAAAAAAATGTTGAAAATTCATCTGTTTGAACTTACAGAAAAACATGACATTACTTTCCGGTCCCCCTAATATTTCGATTTGAGTATAAGAGAAGTGGATTTATATTAACTTTCACACTGCGTATTTTGGAGAATACAGCGTATCCAATACTGGATCCCACACATGAGGTAAAATGACCCAATAATAGAAGGACTCCATTACTGGCAATGGTGACGCATTTTAGAACCAATAGTGGACTCCCATAAACATGATATAAACGATTACAAAATGAAATATTCAACACCATAAATGAAATCTAGTTTATTTTAGTCATTTGAAAGCAAATGGCGTTGTCACATGACTAAAATCAAGAAATCAGCTTTGAATAAGTAGATGCAAATCAAACAACAACATTTGGCTAACCTTATTCAAAACAATAAACGATAAAATAATAAAATGTTTTCACTGTTTCAGTTAAATTAATCTCTTTCTAAAACTGATTACTAAAATCTTCGTATTTTACGATATTAATGATAGAGGATTATAACATCATCTTTTAATGCGAGGCAAACCAATGCAGGACTTAAACAGCTTATTTTTCAAGTTTAAAAGTGTCCAAAATTTGTACAGTGTCCATCACTGGTACATTTAGCTTAACTAAGAAGGATGTCGAAGTTAAGTAGAATATTTAAATGACATTGACATTTAATCAAAGCGCGCACGAAACCTATGAAAACTACAGGGAGTTTGCAGGAGTTGTACATTCTTCATAGAGCCAAAATATCGTAAGATTTTGAAAACTATGATTTCTATATTAAGCGAAACACTATAAAGCACGCCTGGTCTTGCGATAAAAATTTAAAAAACCGAAAGAAAAAAAAAAAAAAAAAAAAAAAAAACAGATTATTAACGAAAAGGATCAGCACAAAAAATTACAAATCACAAGTCACATATGTGAAAATAGACGGAATAACATACAAAAAAAATAACATATGTTAAGAGTTGAGATGCAGTCAGCAACTAAGAAATTTAGTAGATCAAAAATATATACATATATGTATAAGTATTAACTCAATTCCTTCACGTTTACTACAATGATAAAATAAACCAAATACATTATATTAATTAAAGATATCAATTTAGTAAATCATTTAAGTATAATTAATAAATTTTCCTATAATTATAATAAACAAAAAGAAGATAATTAAATGTTACCAAAAATAATTATTCGGAATTACTGCCATCTACCGAGATAAAATAATTTGAATTTCATAACTTTTGTTTGAGGAAATTTAACATAATTTATTCCTTTTGACAAGTTTTCTGTTAATAAAAATATGCTTTATTTAATAAGCATTCAAAAGTGCACTTGTAGTACAATATAGGAAGAGAAACTCCAGAATTAGACACTGTCAAATTATCACTGATAGGAAATTTAAAAATATTGATTTATTTAGAATATTTATGCAACAGACATTTAATAATAAGATTTTATTTTTTTTATTTTTATTTTTTTTTTTCCTTCAAAGAATTTTACCACAAATACTGACACAATTTATGTTGATAAAATTCAGTCAGGTTTTAATCTTACTGATGATAACTTGAATAAATTCTAATCTAATAAAAAATAAGTATATTAAAAAAAAAAAAAAAAAAAAAAAAAAAAAAAAATTCATTTATAGTTTAATCATAATTCTCTTTTTCTTTGCAAGTCCTGTTTACACGTTTTATTCAGTTATAAATTATATAAACTTCATAATGGTTATAACGTTTCATCATTTTTTTTTTTCTTACCATATCTTAATGATAATAAAATTTATTTTACTTTAATGTGTCTGAGTAGAAACTCAATGTGTCGCATTTTACTGTATGATAGTTTTCGATTTTAAGAAGGGAAAAATTAAGAAATAAAAATAAAACATTTTATTTATTTGAGATTAAAGGCATACAACCCGAAACCGAAGAACATAATTTTATCTGTCAAAAAAAAAAAAAAAAAAGACTCAAACCTTTTATGATTGAAAATCGTGTTTAATTTCATTCTAATCAATAGAAACATTTAACCATTTTGAGATTCAGCTCTCAGCTTCATAGATTACAGTAGATTTTAGTTTCATGGAATGCAACGTTGGAAAATAATACCATTGTGATTATGTTGCACGAAAACTACATCAGTTTTATGAATTAATTGACAGAAAATAAAGTATTGTAAATACGATCTATTATACTAAAATTATTAAAATGATTTGTTTTCTTTGAATTTTCTGAAGAAAATACCACCAATAAAGATACAGTAATATTTCCATTTTTCCTCCAAAACAAATAGTATTTTAATATAAGCAAAAAGGCCTTTCTTGATGCTTCTTGCAAAAGTTTTCGGTGCGGACCCGAATCATCATCATCAGACTTGCTTCCCAGATGTGTTGAAGCCTGTAAGCTTCGGCCTTCTCTTTTCTTCTAATTAGAGGTCGCCACTTTCTACAAATAGTATTGCCCCAATTATTATTATTATTATTATTATTATTATTTCTAAACAGTTTTATCAAAAATTAAAAAAAGCTTATAGCTTGTTTTTATTTATTTATTTATTTACTTTCAATTCACTTTTATGACTTAAAAAAAATATTGTTAATAGTCTTTTTTTTTTTTTTTTTTTTTTTTTTTTTTTACATTTTATTAAAAATTATATTTAGTAAACTTAATTGAGATAATCACATCAATAGAGATTTAAATATCCATATTAAATAACATATTTTTCTTTATTTCCTTCTTTTGCAATATTAAACACCGTCAAAGGAATGTATGAAAAAAAAAAAAAACATATATTGATTTTACGTCCATATTCTTTTAATACGTTTCCTTTTTGAAAAATATTTTATCTTTATCTATTTTTGTTGTTGTTGCATCACATTCCAATATAGCATTGCGTTAGATAACAACTTTGTGTCTATGAAATATCGCAGAATTCTTAATTATTGGTTCAAAAATGCTTAAAATTGTACGAAACTTTATAAAAGAAAAATTCCGCAAAGAGCTAATTTCATTTTATACACAATTTTTAAAAAAGCAGAATTTGCTTAACAAAATCAGGCAATTAGAATTCTTTAAGTTATTCAAAAGATATAATAATATAAATTCATCATGTTCATGTCAATTTGAGTAGAAGGAATTCCTAGAAAAAATAATAAGTGATCCAAATTTAATTAATTGGGCCAAAGAAGGAGAAATTAAAACATTTTACACATACAGATCGATCGAATAGGGATCGACTAAATATAACAGTTACGATTTTTGCAGAAATTGTTAACTACGAAATTTAACTTGACGAAAAAAAAATACTAGTATGATGAATAAATTTAAAATTTATAGTTTAAATATTAAACACTATAGCAAAAGTGATGTGAACAGAATCGTGAAAAGTTTCATATTTTGTACTGTCATTACCCGACTACCGTAAGTAATAGAAGTAAAGTATTCAGTCAGAATTTTCGATATCGAGTTTTACCTGATTTACTTATTTTAATGTCTCCCGAATCTAAAAAAGACGTTTGCCAACTGGACAGTGTATATGTGTGTGTAGAGTAGGAGGTAGGGGGGGGAGGGGGGAGGGGGAAGGAATATTCTGAGTATCATATATCCAAAACGGTAAAAGATAGAGCGACGAAACTTCACAATTACGACGGGTACGAAGTACAGAAGACTGCACTAACTTTGAGTGAAAATTGAAGAATCGGATATGGAATCGTAAATCTCTTTCTCAAACATGGGTCTAACGATTTGCTTTAAAGTTGCTGTATAAACAACATTACAGGTTTCCTTTCGTATGTATTAGTTGCTTATTTCAGAAAAACTCGCAGGCATCCTGAGAAAGGAGGTCAATTTTAGGTTTCACATGTGATTTACTTAAAACATGGTTCTAAGGATTTTCTTAAAACTCGCCATATTATATGTCTTTTCGTATATAATTATTGATTTCCTGTGAACAGATGAGTTTTCTAATTGTGACCGAAATTCGGTATCTCAAAAACAGGACTAATGATAGATGTCCTTGACACGTATTACTTGGTTCCTGAAGCAAAGCTGGCAGGCATCTAGATTTGGTACATCTGTTTTAGATCTCAAAAATCGATGTCTTAATAAACGGCTCCACCGATTTTTTTTAAATTCTATAAAGTCTATTTTAAATGTCTTTATGAAGTAATTATTATTTTGCTACTGCAAGAAAATTGTTAGGCGTCTGATTGGTTAGGTCAATTACATGTCTTCTAACCATATTATTTCTAAAAAAGATTTTCTAATATGTATAGTAGAAAGTAATGGAAGTCGTGCGATTGTTATACGCAAAATATGTTTTGTCTTTAAAAAATAATTTAAAGTTTTATCTATACATACAAGTGCCGTAAAACTCGTATACATTTTTTTTTCTTTTTTCAGGTAATAGGGAAAAAATATTTTACATGAGAATTTTTACAGTTAAAAGATATCTGCTAGTGCCAAAATCATGATGCCTAAAATGCTAGAATACCATCCAAAATAGTTAATTTTCATATAAAAAATGTTTTATTATCTTGGTGCGTTAAAATTCTGAATTATTCCAACATAAAATTTATTGCCTCATTTGCTTACTAGGAACTTATTTTCTCGTAAGCTTTTAGATAATAAAACCATCACTTAAGGCTATCACTATTCATGTTTTATTATTTTTTTTTTTCTGCGACGCTTATCTCCAAACACGTCTCTTCTTGGCTCTCGTCTCATTTACTTCTTTTCAACGCCAATTTTCTCTTCTGTTAATAGTATTTTTTTTTTTTTCTTTTCTCCAGTTACTTCAATATGGCTTGCATCTAGAAACTACATTCTTTGTCTCCATAAACCACCTTCTTCACTCGCTAACAAAAATAAAGTAACTTTCTAGAAAAGAGTATAAACATATACACACACACACATATATATATATATATACTACTCCGATTCAAAAAATTAGAATAATGTAAAAAAGAATGAGTTTGATGTTGCTAACGCGTCAATTTGCATACTGCGTCCAGGAAAAAATATATTAAAAGTATCTAATTATCTTCAGAGCATTTATAAATATAACATAAATATTTATTTTTATCTGATATATTAATAATTAACTATTTAAAAAATATTAGAATAATTCAAAGAAATAAAATACCTCGATAGCATGGTTCAAAAAATTAGAATATTCAAATTTTTCTTATAAGTTGAGAGAACGGCTGCGGGATTAACATCTGTGGGACTATAAAATGTGCTCCGTTGAAAATGAAAAAAGTCGTTTGGCATTTGATTGTAGCGTAGTATTTGCTTAATATGGGACGAAAGAGCGATTTATCTGAGGCTGTGAAATATCGTATTGTGTACTTGCACGAAATAGGAAAAACACAACTTTTTATAGCAAAAGAAGTGAAATGCTCTCAAGCAAGTGTGAGTAGAGTTTTGAGAGAATATTCTAATAATAAGTGTTTTCAAAATAAACACTTTAAAAGTGGTCGAAAGCCAGTAACTTCAAGAAGAGATGAAAGGCAATTGAAAAAGATTGTGAAGAAACATCGTTTTCGGAGTGTGAGATATGTGCATAGAAAATGGAAAGAAATGGGTATAAATGTCTCCAAATCTACAACACTACGACGACTTCGCAAATTAGGTTTTAGATCACGTGTGCCTAAGATAAAGCCATTCTTATCATCTAAGCAAAGGGCTGCTAGAGTTAAATGGTGTAAACAAAGGCTATTTTGGGATCACGACGATTGGAAAAAGATACTTTTCAGCGATGAAAGTGTGTTTTGTGTGTCTCACGGAAATCAAGGTATACGTGTCTGGAGACTCAAACATGAAGCTTATAAGAAAGAATGTTTAAAACGTTCGTTTAAATTTGCGACCTCTGTTATGGTATGGGGCTGCATGACTGCTGAAGGCCCAGGCAGGTTGTGTATTGTTTCCACAACAGTCAATTCAGAAGTCTATCAAGAAATTCTTGAACATTTCATGATTCCTTCAGCTGAGGATTTATGTGATGACGATTTCTTGTTTCAGCAAGATTCAGCTTCTCCCCACACTTCCAAATCAACAACTAAATGGCTCAAAGAGAAGGACATACCTGTACTCCCTTGGCCTGCAAACTCACCCGATCTAAATCCTATCGAGAATTTGTGGGGAATTATGAAGAAACGACTTCAAGAAGTTGCGCCTAGAGACAAAAAAGAACTTATTTCTAGTATAAAGAGCATATGGGCGAATTTGGATAAAAAAGATTGTGAACCTTTAGTTAAAAACATGCCAAAACGTTTAAGAGCTGTCATTAAAGCTAAGGGTGATGCAACAAAGTACTGATTAGCAAGTAAAAATACTTAGAGTTTAAATTATGTTCAATATATTTTCATTATTCTAATTTTTTGAACCATGTTAGAAAGTATTCTAATATTTTGAATTTTTTGTTGTTAGCTGATTTAAATATATTTTCTATTTCATTGTAATGTGTTTACATTTTTATAATCTGCAAAATATGCAGATTCATATTATAGTACTTTATATTTCATATTGTTGATTATTTATTTGATAAATTCGATTTTCATTTCCCTTGACCATATTTCTTTTCATTATTCTAATTTTTTGAATCGGAGTAGTATATCTTCTTGTTATGTTTCTATATGTTTTGTATTCTTATTCTTATTATAATTATTTTAAAGTGAGTATTCTTCTTCTTTCTATTTATATATATATATATATATATATTTTTATTTTATTTTTTTTTTTTCAAATAAAGTAAAATATTTTTTTAAAGATTAATCAAGTTCACTAGTTAGCAAACTGGCTCTTGTGTTTTGTTGTGGCGAATTATTCATCTGTTTATTTTTCATTCTCATTCTTATTGTTATTACAATATATATATATATATGTGTGTGTGTGTGTGTGTGTGTGTGTGTGTGTGTGTGTGCACCTATATATATATATATATATATATAAAGCACTTGGATATTTTTCTTTTCTCTTTCTGCACCACCAATTTTATCATTAAAAAGGCAACTTTTCGAACAGGTTTTATTACGTCGTTCCCCACGTACAATTTAAGACTGAGCCAAATTTTAAAAAAAAGTTATCAGGGAAGTTGGGATTTTGAAATGTACTTCAAAAATAATAAGAAAAAGGATATTAACGATACTACAAAAAGTATAAATTTTTGAATGAAAAGCAAAAACTATTTTAATGCGCAAGATGGAAAAATGATTGAATGTTAAGGAATCATTGGTGAAATGATTTTTAGCAGGATATAAAAATTCCTGGCTGTTTAAGCTAGAAATTTGGCTCTAGGCGTCCATCCTCATCCAAGAGAAATTACCACAAATTAAAAAGAAAATAAATTCAAAACAGATGTACACTCAATATTTAAACTTAAAAACTTCTTCACACACCGTAAAATTGAAGACAGCCCAACCGGTTGTGCTGTCTTTAATTTTATGGTGTGTGAAGATGTTTTAAAGTTTAAATAAAAATAAAATGTTTAAAAAGTCAATTTGCATTATGTTCAGGAACTTAGAACAGTTTTTAAAAAAGGTGTTTAATCACATAATTTCTTTAGAAAGAGTACAGCGACGATTAAACAAAGCAGGTTTAAATACCAAAAGATCTCCAACAAAGCCATTATTAGAAAAAAAATCTAATAAAAAAGAAAAGACTTCAATGGACCAAAACATTTTGTAAATGGTGAGATAATTATTGAGCTCCATTGATTTTTTCTAATGAGTTAACTTTAACTTATTTAGAACTGACGGAAACATACTATTCGGACAACAAAAATTTGCCCGACTTATCGTAAATTGCACTTTTAAAACAATGGAATATTCTCCATATGTTATGATATAGGGATGGACGAGTTGAGCAGATTTCAATGCTCAAGGTATCAATTAATTCCAAATAAAACACGACCGTTATAAAAGTGGGTACCTACCCGACTATACTAGAAGTATCTCAGATTTCTCCACTATCAGTATTTCAAGTTGATAAAGCATCTTGCTACATGGCATCTGTGGTACATTTATTTGATTCAGACTGTTAAAATTACGTATCTGTCTTCAGGAACACCTATAATTTTGTAAGTAATAATAAATTTTCACTTTAGGTTAAATCTTACAACGAATATCGTAGAATTTCTTCTTTTCTACACCTGGAAATAGCCCTGATCTCCATCCGATTAAAAATGTTCAGTCTATAAAGGAGGAAAAATTTGAAATAACTTTGCAAGAACTAGAAAAAAATATTTACGATATTTGGCAAAATGAAGTTTCCGAGGTTATGTTAAAAAACTGTATAATACTATGCCGTTACGCACTAAAGAAGCAATAATGATAGAATTACTGAATACTTTTTTTTTAATTCAGTAATTGTTTAGATCTAACGAATAAATAGTTTCATGTCATATATGTTGATGTGTTTATTTCATATAATAAATCACAATAGAATATAAAGCATATGTTTATTATTATAAGTTTAAAAGGAAAGTTTTATGTAGATTTTTATTGTGTGCTTCGTAGAATGTAATAAAGTGAATAACTAAATTGCAAATGTACAAATATATCATTTTATCTCTTTGTTTTATCTCTTTTGTTTCAACGGTTATTCGAAGTTATTACAAATGAAACAGGTATACGTCAATTTTTCTGTAGTGCGGACTTTTTGTTTTTGTCCCTTAGTGTAAGTGATAATTTGATAGTATGTTGATAAAAATTAAAGCAAATTATAAAACATCAATCAATACAAATTCTTGCCCTTCGCCTTTTTCTATAATAGAAATAATAATAATAATAATAATCTGAGGAAAGAATGATGCCATTAACTGTAAGCAGAACTCTTATCAATGAATAGTTAATGATAGGAGTTTGAGAACCTCGAAAATTGTCTGATATATATACATATATGTGTGTGTGTGTCTTTAATGGTGTATGGTTATCATTCTGTTCTTATAGTAAAATTGCCTATTATTTAATGATCATTATTCTCTCGTTCATTCTTACTTGTTTTAGACAAATTTTATTTCAGACTTTTCATTTTGAATAATTATGATAATATGATATTTTTGAATCTGCTCACTGATTGCCGTGATTTTGATCCTTCTATATTGTTCATTTTGGTAATTTTTTGTTTTCACACATATAAAAATGTGTATATTAAACATTTTCTAAGTTGCAGTTCTTTACGTTTTATGCACAATCATAATGATAGAAAAATTATTTTTTTAGTAAACTATAGTTGTTTGATATTTTTGTAAAAGATATCTTTGTCAATTGTTTTAAAGGTACTTTTTAAAGTATGTACAACATATGACAAAATAAATAAATGAAAAAATAAATAAATGCCTTGTTTCACTAAAAATTCCAATAAAAATTGTTAGAAGCGTCCTGGTATTTCCAAGCCCGCAAATGCAAACACACATATAATATTATTTATACTTCAAATTCTGAAATTTAGTATCATTATACTGCTTTACATCTTACTTAAACTAATAATCAGTTGGCATCTAGGTTCAATCTTATTTTGAAAAATAATATGCTGTAAACATACGAATTATTGCGGTATACAAGGGTGTTTTTAATCATGATAGGCTTGCACTATCTTCATTATACTTTTTATTTAGATTTAAATTTTTCGACCAGAATGCAGTATCTTCTTCAAACACAAAGAGTTATAGGTTTTAGTTTTGAAATTTGTTTGTTTTTTCTTGGACGATAATCGATATTTGTGTATTCATTATGCAAAATTAGAGAATACTTATATATGTAAGGGAGTTCCCTGAAATGTTCTACATAAAATACCGCATTTCAATTGTTCATAATTCAAGTTTATGTTTCAGCTAATATAAAACACTAATCCTTTTTTTAGATTTTTTTTTTCTAATTATTTCGATTGTCCAATAAATTAATAAAAAAAAACAATTGGTTCTCAGAAAAGCTTTATCTAAGGTTCAAATCTTTCATATTTAACGTGTTTAATCATTATTTTAAACAGTAAATGTTAACACTGTTAACTTATTATGCAATATTGGATAAAAAGTTACTTTTTTAACACTTTCCAACAAGGTTGAAAAGTTTTAATGACTTCGGTTTGTCTGTCTGCCTATCTGTTTGTCCGCGCTTTACCTCCCGTACATATTCATGGATTTTTTTTTTTTAAATATACATTATTCAATTTCCCTATTGGATGTTTCCTACTGAAAATGGAGTAAATACCTCTACTGGTGTGTGTATAGGGATACCCGAAAGTATTCCAAAGCAATATGTTCTATGAGAGGTATTTCTATAAAATTTATTTTAATACTTTTACTTTACACAAATCTTAATAAGATTGAAATATGTTATTCAAGTTCATTATTGGTGTTCTCCATCGTAAATGGAGTAAATACCATCACAGGTTTATGTATATGGGCACCCGAAAGTATTCCAAAGCATTGTGTTCTATGAGAGGTATTTTTATAAATCATATTTTAATATCTTTACTTTACAGAAATCTTAATCAAATTGATATATGTTATATCTGTTATTTACTATCGAATGTTCCCCACTAAAAATAGAGTGAATATCTCGACTCATTTGTGTACAGGGACACCCTAAAGTATTCCAAAACATTTAGTTCTATGAGAGATATTTAAATAAAACATAATTTAATAACTTTACTTTACACAAATCTTAATGAAATTGAAATACTTTATTCAAGTTCACTATCGAATGTTTCGCATTGAAAATGGAGGAAATACCATAATAGGTTAATATACAGGGGCACCCGAAATTATTCCAAAACACTGAGTTCTATGAGAGGTATTTCTATAAATCAAACTTTAATAACTTTACTTTGCACAAATCTTAATGAAATTGAAATATGTTGTTCATATGCACAAAAGAATGTTTTTTATAGAATATAGTATGATTGCATTAGATTTAAAGGGCCCACAAAAATATTGAGTTACATTAAAAGCTACTGTTCGAAATTTGTTAGAATTACATTTTCATTTATATTAGACGTTTTTAACACTTTGTAACAATTATTAACTGTGAATATGATTCCAATTTGTGCATGTGTTTGTCCGACTACCCTTCTTTCTATCTGTCTGTTTGCCCACCCCAAGCGTCCTTAAATATTTTCAGTATTTAAAAAAAACTACATGTTATTCAAGTTCACTATGGAATGTTTCCTATTTAAAATGCCATTAATAGGTCCTTGACAAATGGTTTGTGTACAGGGACACCCAAAAAAATGCAGATGCATTACGTTTTAGGACAGACATTTTTATAAATCACATTTAAAAAACTTTCTACTGTAAAAAGGATAAAGAAATTGGCATTTATTATTAATATGCTAAAATAATGTTTGGTATAGAATATGATATGGTTAATCTGCAGATTTCCAGGGCTACACTAAAATATTTAGATACATAAAGGGTTGCAATTAGAATATCAGGCTAAACTTTCTTTTGCGTCAAACATTTTTAACCCTTTCGAACAATGTTTAGAAGTGATTATGAATACAATTAGTCTATTTTTATGCCTTTCAGTCCTTCAGTCTGTCCATTGCGTGATAACGTTCGCAAAGGATATTGAAAGTTATAACGATTCAACAAGTACGTATATTTGGAAAGTGTTAACAATAAATGTACACCGCATGATTTTTCGCTTTTGTTTCTCAAATGAGCAGAATGAAAATAATATTTCTTATTTATATTACACTAAAAAGTATGAAGGTCAAAAATACGTTTATTTTTTAACAGAAAATATTTTTAATTGTTTGTATACTAAACGATATTTTAGTAATTAAAAATAAATTATTGAATGGAACATTTTAAAAAGGTTTTTTGTAAAGATTTTTAGTTTTTTTTTTTTTTTTTTTTTTTTTTTTACCGTTATCATTTTCTGACATGTGAAAGATGGAAAAGACAGACTAAGAAAAAATATTATTTAAACAGAATTTTTATTAATTTAACTCAAACTTCTTACTTACGGTAATATATGTGTGAAACCAACGATTTTCAAATAACGAATTTCACATAAATCTGCACATTGCAGACGTTTGTTGGAAAAATAATTAAAACGACTGAAAAACTTAAGGGTTTTTTTTTTCCCTTAACTTTATTGCTATAATAAATTTCTTATTTAGTAGCTAAGAGAGTACTTATCTTCTCTCTCTCTCTCTCTCTCTCTTTGTGTGTGTGCGTGAAATACACTCAAAGAGTTAAAAATCTGTCAAATGATGGAAAAAAATCTGCCAAATTCGCCAAAAGCTTCAATAAAATTTCATGTAACAGACTTTTCAGGATAAATAGTAGTGTTAATTGTTCTTTTCGGTTATTATAACTTTTGAAAAATGACTAATCTCAGTTAAAGTACCCTTTTCTCTGAATGTGTTTTATAATTTTTCAGCTTAAAAGATCCTGTTCAACATTTAAAAAATTCTGATCTTTTACGAACTTTATTTAAATTTAATTTTACTTAAAATTTAAGTGTTCTATTTTTCTTACCTGGTTTAAAATTGTTTTAAACGTATGGAAATTCATATTTCTGATTCTAATAATAAAATGTAAATTGTGATCGAATCTCCAAAGTGTGGGCAGCTAAAAAAACACAGATAGTTTTTTTTTTCTTTTATAACATTGCGACATTTTAATAGAAACGTTCAGATTTGTGTGTGCATACGTTTTTCGTACTTTTAAATACAATTTAAAAAGCAAAAATATTTTAAAAACTAATTAACGACTTCATTTTTCATTTGGCTTAGTGTGATGTAGAAACAGTGCGTGAACAATGCATAATTTGTTAAAATATCTTGTATAGACTTGGAATACTCATATTACATGTGTAAGAACAGCGTAAACAATACAACATATGATGAATATATTTTGAGGACTTCGAAATCCTTTTCTTAATATATATGACTTCTTAATATATATTTCAAACTTTAAATATTACGGTGGTGTGGTTACTTATTTAAGGTCTACACAAGGAACCTGGGTGGAATGACTTCCTGTAAGGCGTTTTGTAAGGAATTTTAGCATACAAATCACCAGAGTTTCTGAAGCAAGAAAAATTCCGAACAACTGAGTTGTCGAACGTAGAAGCCGTGGGTTTCAGCCCGGCACCTTCTTTATAACAGCTTTCAGAGCAGAACTTCTCTGCCATTGATGGCCATTATTTGAATGACCCGTCATTAAAATATTGAGAATTAATAAACTATATCAATTAAAAGGGAGATTTTTCTTGGGTTAATAAATTATTTCGCTATTTTTCCATATTTTTAAACTAAAATACTTAAAATAAATAAATAAATGAATAAAAGAAAAAATAATATTCGTCCATACCCCACCATTAATTTCGACAAATAAATACATAGAACCATATATGGCTCTTTAATCAACAGTTGTTCAAGTCTTTCGACATCTAACTCTGATTTTAAACTTATCTACGTGAGCAACTTAAAGAAGAAAGGTATCTTGTCTGACCATATAATTCCGGCGATTGTTAGCGAAAAAAGTGAGATTGTTCGTTCAGTCGGCGATTTCTCAGTTCAGATACTAAAAGATCTTTTAAGATATATACGTGAGAACAGTGAGACTAGAAAAGATTTATTTCAAAAGAGAGGAGGATTGGAAGGTCGCAGAAGGAGAGTGAGAGTGGCATACTGCGGCGAGATCGATCCACTGCAGCTGGCAACGCCCACCGCCGTGACTTCATTACACTCTCTTACAACGAACAGTGTCTCACAGACTGGTAAAAAATGCTCAGAAAAGAAAAAAAAAAAAGATTTAAGGAGTGGATAACTGACAATTCAAAGATTGAGACGAAAATAGGTATTTTCAGCAGTTGCATACAGAATCTATATTCATTAGTGTAAAATAGTATATATTAGTCGCATAGAAAAGAATAAGTCATATTAACTGTTTTATCTTCATTAAGTAAATGATACTTCCATAAATATAATATACTGTATATCCTCTAGAATTAAAAAAAAAAAAAAAAAATGGTTTAAAGGTAATAATTACTACGTAATTAATTATTTAGGATGCTGTCATTAGTTAATAACTTCGAACGTCTACTAATTCACTATGAACCTTGTAAATATACAGGGTGTTTCAAAAAAGTTCCGGCAAACTTTAAGGGTAGGTCAGGCATACCGAAATAAATCATTCTTACATAGAAACATATAGGCGGAAACGTCATATATGCGCGCTAACAAGACAAGAATATAAAATACATCAGTGCAAATATGGGTTACAAAATCATTGGTTTATTAAACATTGTGTGCATAATGTTACAGAAGGTGCTCAAAATTCCAACAATACAAGCCTCATAACGGCGAATCATGGATTGGCGAACACTTTTAAATAGTCCAGCTCTGTCATAAATACGTGCTGCTGCTTGAAGAACTCGTGCTACGATGTCTTCAGCAGAGGTGACATGGGTCTCGTACACAAGGCCTTTTCTGGTGGTAAATACAGCTACTAATAATTGCACTTATATCATGTTGTATACAAAGTTACATAAAATCTAAGAAAGCATTATATATATTGAAAACCTTTTCAAACATTGAATAGATGAAAACAAGAAACATTGAATAAGATGAAACAGAAAAAATACAAAAAAGATTACGAATATCAAGCAACCTTAAATTGAAACATGCAAATTCATTCCTTTTTCAATGGTATAGAATATATAATTTAATTAATAATGATTTATGAAAAATGACAGCGAAATGTAAAGTAAATTTAACAAGCTTAATAAACAAGATGAAAAATGTTAATATAATAAAAAAAAATTTCAAAAAAAAAAAAATATATATATATATATATATAGTGAAGCTTTAACATGCATTCTTCATGCTTTCTTCAGTAGGTGGAATATTGCAAATTCAAAAAAATAATCATAATAATCATCAAAATAATCATCATGTTATCCCAACAAGAAATTTAATTTTATTTTTGTTTACAATTTAAATTAATGTATATCAATTTAAATTAATTTAATATATATATAAACTAAATTGAGAAGCAGTCAACATGACTTCCTTGTGTATTCTAATGTTAACCCACCAATATTTATTCAACTGTATTAGCTGATAAATCATCCGCAGGATCCGATTTTCATAGCATATATAGAAACATATTTTTTTACTGTATTTTATGCTCTGATGACGGTATGCTCATTGCTACTGAAGCAGCTTTCTGAATTTTCCATTCCATTTATTTATTTATTCATTCATTCATTGGCGTTCAATATGTTGGAATCTTGACTTTTTGGTTTATTTACCAAGCGAATTTCTTTATTCTATATAATTGTTGGAACTCTTTTCAAAAAACATAAAAATTATATATGTATATAATGTATGAAGAGGATAAAATATCAAAAGGTTAAAATACCAAAAATTAACAACCAAGATACTTTTAGCTTTTGTCAGTATCTCTTAAAACGTCTTGCTTTTCTTTCTCTGCCGTCCATTTGAAGCGTCTCTTTAACGATAACCTCAGTGTTTTTGGGGCTAATTACCTTTCTGGCTTTATTGATATTTTTCTGTATGTTATATATATATATATATATATATAACTTAAGTGCATTGTTTTATCATAATTTCTATATTAATCATGATGTAACGATAATTTTCTTCTATTTTTGGTCATTTTGTAACCCACTGGTCAGTCATCGCACTCATTTTCAAGCAATACAATTTCATGGTGTTTTAAAAAGAAAAATTCAAGACAAATTTCTCAAAATAAAAGGCTCTTATAAGTGAAATAAGAAATACTTTTTGGTTGCAAAATTTGTTCTACAAGTTAATTAAAGTTAATAATAACAAATAATCTTTTTAATATGCATCATATCCATTTTAAGAAAAATTAGAGTAAATATATAATAATAATATAAAAATAATATAATAATAAATAATATATAATATATAATATATAATATATATAAATATAATAAATAAATAATATATAATAAATATATAATAATATAATAATAATATAATAATAATATATAATAATAATAATAAATATATATAATAATAATAATAGCCTTGAAAAAAAAAAAAAAAAAAAAAGTCGGTATATGCCTATTTTGAACATTTTGATACTTAATTTATGCTTTTACACAAGTTCAAAAGATATGAGCAAAATTGTAACCAACGTTAAGGTTGTTTTCATTGCATTTCGAAACATGAACTGTAATTTTCTCAAAGTGCTTTTTTTGCTAATATCTGCGACATTTTGAAAAATCTTTTTTGTCTATTACTTTAAAAGTTTTCACACACATTTATAAAAATTATAGCTACAAAATGAATCAATATTTAGTGATATTAATTTTATTTAGTTATTTTTACAAAAATATTTGAATTTTTTAATTTTTACATATAGTTAAAACTAGTAAGTTTTTAAATATCATTAAATCCTTAATTCGTTTCGTAGCTATTCTTTACTTAAACGTGTGTGCAAAGTTTTAAAGCAATAAGTAAAATAATAATAACAGTAATAACAATCTTGCGAAAAAATCAGTTTTGACAAAATTAGAGTTAAATATGGAAATACACTGAAATTGAATCTTAATATCCATTTGGATTTTACCTATAACTTTTAAACCAAAGTGCGCAGAACTATAAAGCGTCAAAATGTTCAAAATAGTTAATATATAATGTCGAACCTCGTTAACGTAAATCTCAAGGGGGATAAAAAAAAATGTTCATGCTATCAGTAGTTCATTCTATCAGCAACTAATCTTCATATAACTAAACTAATTTTAATTTTGATTGTTGAAACAATTCATATTAAAAGTAATTCACGTTAACAATGTTCACGTTAACGAGGTTCGACTGTATATATAACTTCAATTTTTAAGCATTTTTATCCAATTATTATTTCTGTGGTCCTTTATTTACTTTCTCCATCATTAAGTTTAATGGTCCTTTTATTATTATTATTATTCATGTCGGCGTAAGTAATTTAAATTGTTTTTGTCTCTTATTGGTTCTTAATCTGTATCGTAACATTTTTGTGTCAGTCTTACCTATATGTTACAATCAGTTCTATTTTTGTTGTGCTGGTATTGTTTTGTATTTATTAATTGCTAAATTTTAAGGTTAACTTTTATTACGAAATCTATCATATATATATATATAATTTTTTAATACGTAGTAAAAGTCGAGCAACAGGTTTAAGACCACTGAAACCACATATACCAATAAGAAAAAAATTTCATCAAATTAAAATTACCTGTGTAGACTGGTGGTTAATTATTGAAACAATTAATTTTACTTTTTGATATTTGAGAAACAATAAATTTTACTTATTGATTTTTTATTTAATTTAACTTCAAACTTACCTTAATATTACTCCCAGATAGTTGCTATTTAAATAATGTTCCCTGTGCGTTAAAACTACATGAAACCAACAAAAAATTAAAAATTAAAATCTGAAAATCAGTTAGGAAAGACCTGAATTTTTAATATAAACTTAAAACTAAATATTTAAAAACCAATGCGCAAAAAGCAGCAAAAAGAAATATAACACGAAAATAAATTGATACATGGGGTCTTATTCAGGAAAAACCAACCCTCCCTCCCCCCCCCCCCCACACCCCCCATGTAGGGAATGGAAAATGAGATGTTTCTGAGGGGACATGTGCTTATCATATATATATATAAACATTTATTTTTAATGTTGAAACCCTTTATAATCCTTACATGCACTTTAAAAATGCTATTTAATCTTACTTGAAATTCTTTGCAATCATTAATGAAAATATTCTAGGTGGAAGACAAACTATAACACTTATGCTGTCTGTTAAAAAATAAAAGTAAATAAATAAGTAAACTCAAAGTATAAATTATCCTACTTCTTTTTTTTTTTTTTTTTTTTTTTTTTTTTTTAATCTTCTGTGACCGTGTTAAAGTAATAAATGATACGATGGAAAATTTCTTACAATATAGATTATTTCTCATCTGAGTATCTTTCGATTTTTCCTACTAAGTAGTTTCTTTTTTTGCAGAGGAAAAACATAAAAAAAAGAAAAAAGAAAGAAAGAAAAGGGTTTTTAAGGTGCGTTTAAAAATAATTATACAATAATAATAATAATGACCATCTTGTGTAAGGAACAATTCCGGTTAGACCGCTTCAAACCAGAGACTTTGGTAGCCTTTTTTTTTCCCTTAGAAATGACCATCTTCTGTCAGGAACAATTCCGGTTAGACCGCTTCAAAACAGAGACTTTTGGTAGCCTTTTTTTTCTTAGAAATGCTATGTATTTTTATTTATTATTATTATTATTTTTAATTAATCTGCATAAATATTACATCATTAGAAAGATCTTTCAAAACTGAACATTTTTTGTGCTTACACTTTTCCCTTAATCTCAATATGTAAAAAGATTTCAACGAAAGTTTATAACTACCATTGCAATTCTAAAATACCCATGGAGGATAAAATTAAAATGTAATATAAAATTCAATCATAAAAATTATGGGCTAATCATAAAAATTATGGGCATATTGCATCCTTTTCTTGCAATCATGATAATGCACTTATCTGATATAAACAAACAGCTGTTTGCAACGTCATATTTATCAAATTAGTTAAAATAAATAAGGTTACAAATAAGGTACCTAAGGTTACTTCGTTACAAATATGGTACCTTTCATTTGGTACCTTATTTGTAACGAAGTTTTGATTAGATACTTTAGAATTAATTACAATATGAAAATAATTTCAAAACTGGACATTTAAATTTATGATTGTTGCCAAAAAAATTTACCAGTTGTATATATTTATATATATATATATATATATATATATATATATTTTTTTTTTTTTTTGGGGGGGGGGGGGCGGGGGGGGGGGGCATAAGATAATATAAAGTTTTCACGCGAAAAATTAAAAATTAAAAAATATCAAATTTGCCCAGGCATATAAAAAATACTTATTAAAATGAGTCGAAGAAAGAAGCGAAATAAGTACTGAGATATATTACGATAAATACGATATATAATATGATACGTTATATTAGACCTATCGTTCAGGGTTAGTAGGTACTTCCGTTAAAGAAATAGTTTCTTCGTTCGGTGCAACTTGCACATTAGTCCCCTTTAAATATAGTGTCCAGCGAAGCTGGCATTCGTTGATTCACTACCTTAACTGATTTCACATTCCGTCATTTTTGACGAGGTTATATACTAGTAATTATATAATTATATTATATAATTCTCATTTTTAAAAAGAAAAATGCTACTTTAAAAACAAAAATTGATTTTATGGTAATCGGAATGTACTATAGAGATTATAAATGATAATCTATATTTAAGCTTTTAACTTTTTTTCTTAATATTTTAGCAACATTTCTCTTTTCAGTAGACCTTTTCGGATTATTAAAATGTTACATTAATTCTTGGAGGCAAATAAATTATTATTGTGCTAGAATTGCTACTCTCTCGATTATATTAAAGAAGATCTGGGTCATTATACTTCAGTTATAATTAATTTCTCCTATTAATACATACAGAAATAGGGGGGGGGGAGTGAAAAGAAGTTACCGTAAATATGTTTTTATATTATAAAGGGTGTTTATAAAGTCCCGGACCCATTTTGATGCTTAATAAATCATAAAATAATGAAGATATAAAAAAAAACTTATGGCATTTATTGATGGAATAACTTATATATTTTCTTTTCAGGTTTGAATATCTTTACTTTTTTAAATATCGTCTGCGCGTGTGGTTAATTTCAGATAATTTCATTTTCCAGTCTAAATATCTGTACTTTTCTAAATATCGTCTGCTTATTAATTGCATTTTTCTCTCTTTTGTTTTTGGCAACTATTGCAATGTTATGTTTACTTTTGATGAGTTTGTTCGATGTAGTACGATGTTTTATTCGAGCGGCAGTCGAATAATTACCTAAAAGTCAGAATTACAACCGCAATAGCCTCTGTGGATGCCGACATGCTTGCCGCTACTTGGCGTGAAATTGACTATCGACTTGATATTCTCCGTGCGACGAAGAGGGCACACGTGGAAGTTCATTGACAAGGGTCATGAAACTTTTTGAGTCTATCTAACCATTTATGTTATTAATTTTAATCTATCTTTATTATTTAATGAGTTATTAAACATCAAAATGGGCCCGGGACTTTATAAACACCCTGTATTTTATTTTATTTGTAACATCCCATGAATCATGAGGCACCGTTATAAACGCACATTATTAACTTCTGTGTCACTGAAACTGGATAAATATTCCGGTTATTTGAAATATATATATATGTATATATATTCTGCACTAAATGTGAAAAAATACAATTTTTGAAATTTTTTTGTTAAACTGAATTTTTTTCCCCTGAAAGAAAAGATATTTTATATCATTACAATAACATATTAAACTTAATGGTAATTAAAGTATTCTTCTAATTATTAAGATCCAAAAACATCAGCATGTAGTCAAATATGCCCTTATTGCATCCTAAGATTTTTTGACACTTTACTCGTATTTGCCGAATACTATGGGTTTTTGTCGTTAGAAATTTGTTAGGAAACCACAGAAGTTGGTAACTTTGACTTTACGAATAAAAATTGATAGAAAAGTGGAATTTTTGAAACATTTCTATATAATTAATGGATGTACATGTAAAACGGTTACATCAAAGCGTACATAAGTACATGATAATATTTTTTTTTTTTTTTTTCAGTATAGAAATTTCAATAGGGAAATTTTCTGTATAAAATTTTCACTGAGATAATTTACAATATAGAATATTTCATGAATCAAAAAACCAATCTGTCGCCTCATCAAAAAGAATGGTAAAAAGAAAAGTTTGATTTAGTTGGAAGTAAAAGAAATTAATAATAAATATGCAATTTGTACTGGGTTCAATTTTACTCATTAAAAAATTAAAGATCGGAAACAGATGGAATATCTTAAAAATACACACACATACAAAGTCCATCAACCATAAAAATAATCATTTTTCCAAATGCAATTTTGCGAAATGGAAGAAATGTTGTTCTTTGTATTAATGAGAATCTGTCACGAGATGAAGTTTTGCCGTGAGAAGAACATTCTTTAGTCTTACTTTTTGGTCTAAAAGAACAAAAACAAGGGAAGAAGTATTGTAAAAAACGTATTCGTAAGAAGATATACTTTTTTCATGAAGATAAATTACGAGCAAAATTATCAAAATAGATGCAATATACGCGATAGTTATTAATAAGGTGTGCAAAGTTATATAATACTTTGAAAATATTATTATTTACTGTTTTTCAAATGACATTTACAAACGTTATAAAATTCCAAACATTAAATTTATTTATCATAGGTTTCAAATTTTGGAAAAAACCAATTAGCCAAAAGGATGCGCATTTTGCGTGTTCATTTTCATCCAATTATTTTAAAATTTTCATGAATGTTATTCTGTTTATTTATCACATATTTAGACGTTTATTTTGAAAACAGCAATGACTGTGTTAATTATGAACATTAAAGTCCGTCCCGTGACAACAAAAAAAAAAAAAAAAAAAAAAAAAAAAAAAAGGGGGGGGGGGAAGGAAAGGAAAAAAAAAGAAAAGAAAAATTGTATATTTTGAAGTTTTTGTTTTGCCTGATACTGTAAAAAAATTAATTCACGGATATGTGTCGGTACATGTCCAAACTTCATAGTAAAATAGCTGGAAATTTGACATAATTTAAAATTCACATGGATCATTTTGAAATCGGGCATTATTTTTGAATTATTTTCCTTGTGAAAGAGGCCTTAAAACTACTTTTTATCCTTAAAAATAAGCTACATATATAAAACCGATAGTTTTTTATGGAAGTACATGATTTAGGGTGCTAGAATGTATAAAAAATTTGCAATATTTTTAAAATGTCTAATAAAGCCTATTTTCGATTACATTTTAAGTTAACTGCATGGTACTTTGAAGAATAAGAACTTCGCAAATAAAGACTATAAATCAGAAAATCAGGCTTAGAACTAAGTGATGACATGAGCTCGTTTACATAAAAAAATAATAAAACTAATTCAGAAAACTACGATGTATCAAATGACGATTTCTGATAAATTCATAATTATATGAAAAAAGAAAAGACAAAAACTATCAGACGATAAACTCAAAAACGAGAGAAATTAAAAATAAGTGAAAATAAATAAAAACTGACTAACTTTCAACTATTCTTATTTGGTACAAGAAAGTCCGAAAAAGTATTGGGTGTAGTAATAAGTTTTAAAGCGTGTTTCAGACAAATGAATGCGTAAGTCTGAGCTGAGAAAATTATCCTTATTCATGAAAATATTCTTCGTCACTATAAAGCTATTTCCACCTTCAGTTGGGCTGTTGACTGATATCAGCTGTGTAGAAACGATTCATCTTTTGATGCGGTGAAGTCTTTTCGGAATGGTACAGAAGACAGAGAAGATCATTGTGCATCTACTGTAACAAACAGTAGTCCAAAACGACTACGTGAAAGCTACACGCCAAGTGTTTCAAAACATTCCAGCAATGTTTTACTAATGTGTTATCAACCGGTTTCACATCAGGGGACCTTGTGTTACATTGGAGCAATTTTGCGAGGCGCAAAATTTTGCCAAAAAATTCAATGTTGGATTCAAGGAACCCCAATAATATAATTACAGAAGAAAATTTCGAAAGTTTGATACATAAACAATGCTTTCTTTACCATATGAATGAAAGGAAATAATTTAATAACATATTTTTATGGGAGATTTTTTAAAAGGGAAATGTAAATACACAGAATTAAACTTTTACAATAATTATTACATTTTTGTGATTACAGGATGAAACGCAAAATTATGATAACTAAACAAAATTACAGAACATCGATACATATTTTTGACTCTCAAAAACGTATACATTCTGTTTTATGAGATACTTCACTACTCAATGATTTAAAAACCGTAGATAAATTTAAAGACATGATTCCAGTAATTTAAAAATGGTTACGATAATTGAAATACATATATATATATATATATAAGGAAAAAAGCTAAAACTTTATTACTCAAATTTCGCCGTTCTCTTTATGTTGATTTGTCAGTTCAAAGTTAATAGACTAGGCAGTATTTAAGTGTTGAAACGATTATTTCTTTAACAATTATTCAAGACTAACAAGTGTAAAATAGATAAAGTAATTTGTGTTTCAATAATGCAATGTAGAAAAATATTGTGTCCAAAAAAAAGGAAAATTGTCATAAAGTTTAGAATTGATAAACTATGATAAATAATTTGTCATAAATTTACATGTATTTGATCTTTAGTTGATTGAACAAGTATTTACTTTGAACAAGGTTTATGATTTGATATTTCTGGCAACAATGAAAAGAGTAAATAATTCAATTTAAAAACTCTCATTAAGCAAACTTTCATATGTAAAGGAAAAATATAACAACTGTTCATGTTTAAGAAAACGACATTCTTTAGAAAACATTTTCTACGATTCATCTCGTAACATTCTACAAAGTACAATTTATTTTTATTAGCATTATGCTCAGTCTTTTTGATTCATTCTTTTTATTAAACGATACTTTTAATTACTCCTTTTCTGAGTCATTTTAATCGAGAATTCTGGAGTTCTTTCGTGGAATATACCCGCGCTTTTTTATTTTTTGGCAAAATTAAAAATAATAACATTCAAATTTATAAATGCTTTTAATAATGCTATTTCTAAAGTATTTTTTCAACTTTTGTGTGAAATGGGTAGACAACATTAAAAAAGTAAGCATTTGCACAAAACTACTGACACCAGAATTCTGAAATCAAGTAGCACTTCAAATATCTTATAAATCGAGTAAAATATTTAGGCAGTAAAACATTTAGGATGTTGAAATTTATCACATTATGGAAGATAACACAAATAATGCATTTAGAAATTTCGAGTAGGCTAGTGAAAATTCTGTTACCCTGAGCATTTATTTCTAAAATTGTCATTCCATATAAATTAAAATATTTATGAATTAAAATATTTATTTTATTAGATAAAATTCATTCATGTAAATAATAATATAGTTTTTTTCCACGTTATTTTATATGTTCCATTTTCCGTTTTAGTTTAAGTAGTTGTAAAAAACACTGACTCAATAATTTTTTAAACACATTGCATTATTCGAAACAAAATGATAACCGTATATTCGTGATTGCGAAACTGTAATAAATAGTTTAGAAATGTCCGTGATGCGTTATTTTAGCCTTGCACGAAAAACTTAATTGAAATTAATTGTGTTTTTCAGTAACACAAAATATAAACTTTACATATGTTTTCGTGTGACTTATTTTCAATATTCTAAAGACCGAAAAAAAAAAACTTACATTTATTTAATAACGCTTAGTTACGCTGATTTTGCGTGACCATCAAATGCATTAAATCTGCGAAAAAAAAAACTAGTGTTTTGAAACTAAAACGAAATTATTTGAACTCACACAAAAAGTACGTTTTCCATTAAATTTTGTCTTTTTCATATTCAGAATAGTATTAGCTACATAATAAATTGCATTTTCAAAAGATGTTGCTGGTATTAAACGCATGCAATAATGTACTAACAATACAAAAATACTTTTTAGCAAATTCACTGAGATTGGTTTACCAAGTTTGAGGCTATCATGTCTCTGTGTAGTATGGTTATCACAAAACTTTCTTCTACATTTTTTATACAAATTCTCGTTTTGCAAATTATTTATTAAAATTACTATTTACTAGCAGCCTACGCCCGCTTCGCTGGTCACTGTATCTAAATGACTTTTCAAAAGAGTTGGATCAGTATTTATTTTTTTTACATCCCATTACGAATATAAACTAAAAAAATTACATTGAAATTGCTCCAAACCTCGCTTCGGGTACCCGCTGCCGCACTGCATCGGGTCCAGACTCCCACTGTCTGCTGAAAGGTCTTTCCTGTGCACTTAATTTGGGTATTTATTGACGACAGGTGGATCTGTTGTTATTTAAGAACTACGATTTTAAAGATAACTGAATCTCAGCATCTGTTATATTTTAGTTTTTGAACCATGTATTTTATAGTCTCCGCTATTTACACTATATTACGACTTGATTCCGACCAATATAATAAGAAAAAATAAAAAGAAGATTTTCTTTTAAAAAGAATTAAATATATAAAAAAACAAATAAATTTCAATCAATTTAATCCTTTCTACTATATACTACCATTTTTTTTTTCTTTCGACAAATATTATAAGAAAAAAAAATGTCAAAAAAGAAAAAAAAGTCAAGATCCAACAAAATATAAACTTATAATATATTATGTCTATTAGTTCATGAAGTACGATGTCCACGAAATTTTGCGAATATACGCACATACACAGATATTTCTAAAAATGGTTAAAACTTGTTCAGGATCTTTCAAAGCTTTCAAATCTATCGGAAACCGGAAGTCGAAAATTTTCAGAAATTCAATACTTTTTTCATATTATATAAAAAATCTGGAGTGACTCCACTCGACTTTCCGAACATTGAGTAATTAACAGTTTTGTAGATAAAGTAAAGAAAGAGGAGTTGTTAAACAAACAAAAGAGAGAAAACCATAATAGAGTGTTTGAGTATTTTTCTCCATATATTACACGATGTTTTATTGAACGCTACTGAACTTTGAGCCCATAGATCATAATGATAAAGAATTTTTCGTTGTGTCACTGTAAAAACCTATAAATGCTATATTCACCAAAATGCTTATAGTTAGTGCAACGGTGATTTAAAATACTCATATAAATTTTCAGCTCAATTGAATAAGACCTTTAGATGCCATCGTACTTTTAAAAATTTGGTCCCATAGGCCATATTGATAAAGAATTTTTCTTTGTGTCCCTGTAAAAAAACTATAAGTGCTAGATTCACCAAAATCTATACAGTTGGTGCAACTGTGACCTATAACATGTGCAAAAATTTTTTGCTCAGATTAATAAGGCGTTTAGATGCTATCACACTTTTAAAAATTTGGCCCCATAGGCATAATGATAAAGAATTTTTCTTTGTGTCCCTGTAAAAAAACTATAAGTGCTAGATTCTCCAAAATTTATACAGATTGAGTATTTGTGACCTATAATATGTGTATAAATTTTTTGCTCAATTGAATAAGGCGTTTAGATGCTATCACACTTTTAAGATTTTGCTCCCATAGGCCATAATGATAAAGAATTTTTCTTTGTGTCCCTGTAAAAAAACTATAAGCGCTAGATTCACCAAAATCTATAGGGTTCGTACTATGGTGACTTACAATATACGTACCAACTTTCATCTTATTCGAACAAAGCGTTTAGACGCTAGCGTGTTCACTCACAGACATACACACATACATACACACATACATACACACATACATACACACATACATACACACACACACACATACATATATCATCGTAAAAATAGTGAAAACGGACTCATTGGACCTCGAAACGTATAGAAACATCAAAATCTTAAATTCGGATTTTTGAAATGATTACAATACTTTCCTCACTATAGTGTTCGGAAAGTAAAAAGGGGAACAACCAAACCTATACATACTTATTGTACTAAAAAAGTGCAGCTTCGTCAACAAATATTAATATTAGGACAGTTTCTTTTAATCATATTTCAAAGTATACTCTATAAGAAGCATTTTACGTGCTATTAAATTTCAATCAGGGTGCCAAAGTACATTTAATAGTTGCAAGGTAAATTGAAGAACTGATTTAAATAAAACAATTACATCATTCATTCTCTTTCAAAATGGACCTGTACCATCACTGCTGTCATTTAATACAAATAAAGATATTATTGTAAGATTGCCCGAAAAAAGAACGTGTTACGTCAATCCAATAAAATACACTAATTGCCATGCGACGCAATTACATAGGTGCCAAGTCTCCCGTTTTTCAAGGGAGATTTAATACCAGAAAATTTTCATAATTGTTTTCATGCTTATTTAATCGTCAAAAATATATGTGATATATTCTTTAAAAAGATAATGGTGACAAATCTGATTTAAAAAATCTGGTGTGAAACAACCACACGACTTCCATTACTTACTATTACATGTATTATATGCATTTTTTTGGAGATAATATGATCAGAAGACATAAAACTGACTTAACAAATTAGACACTCAAAAATTTTCTGGTAAGAGAAAGCCTATACACGTGTAAAGATATATAAAATATATTTACATAGCGAATTTAAAATAGCAAGAAGAAAAAAATCGGATTAGCCATTTTTCAAAACATTAATTTCCGACATCTAAAACTGATCTACCTAATCAGGATGACTGTTAATTTTTCTTTAATAACCAAGTAATACATAAGAAAGGATATCTAAAATGGATTTATGTAACAATTTTCAAGAAAATCATAAGAGCTGTTTTTCTGATACCGACTTTTGCCAAAACTTGGCATACTCAATTATTGACTAGAAAACAATAATTACATACAAAAGGATATTTAAAAATCAGTTAATGGAGCAAGTCTGAAAAAAAATCCGCGCAGCTGTTTTTAAAGGAACGCACTTGCGAGGCCATAAGTTGAACCATTTATACAGGACGTCTATCAATTTTCCTGAACTAACCAACTATATCATTCGAAAGGACAGAGTGTTTATATAGCAACTTAGAAGAAAACCGTTAGAGCCGTTTTTGAGATACAGACTTACGGTACCACTTCCGGTTTCCGATGTCACACTTCCGGTGTTCCAATTTTCACCAAAATTTTGATAATTCATCCATACACCAGTTCTGTCTTAATTCTAAAGTTTCGTAGCTGTATCTTTATTAGTTTCGGAGATATGATAGTCAGAAGATTCCCCACACACATACACACACACACACTGACCAATTGCCAAAAACCACTTTTTTGGACTCAGAAGATCTTAAAACATGTAAATCAGGTGAAATCTCGATATCGAATTTTTCGACCGAATACAATACTTCCATTACCTACAGTGGTCGGACGGGTAATGCAAGTTGCAGCTGTGCGATTACGTAAGATGAGCATTATATTAAAATTTTGTATAAAACTACTGTAAAAGCTTGAATATTCATTTTATTTAATCTTATACGCCACCAATATTGAAAGATTCTGTTTGATGAGAATAACTTTTAAAAGCATTGGAACAACCATTTTACTTGTTCCAAAATACTTTGAAATACCCTATACGAAGTTACATCTAATGAAGAAATATCTCTCCGAAAATTAAATAGCCGCACATGAATGCAAGCTAAAGATTTTTTTTATTCCACCTTCCTAAACTTAACCTATTTTTAATTGAAGAATCTATAGAAGAGTGCTAAAGCTATTTTAAATATGATCTTTTAGTCTTATTTGCGTTTCCATTTATAATTTCGTGTTTTATCAAAATTCTCAACGTATTTTCTTTCTTAACTCTCCCTTGTCAAAGTTAAAAATTTTATGCAGCATTGTTAAATAAACTGTAATTATCAGAATAACATTTAGATATTTTCTAAAATTTTGGAAACCTCTTTAAATTTATCATAACATGTGCTGGAAGAATGAAGTGGGAAAGAATGTGGCACACAGCGTTGCTAACAGTACGATAACTATCGTACACACAGTCTCCGATTTAGGCGGGAGACTTCATACCAGAAATTTTCTATAATGAATTTCACTTTATTTAATTCTGGAAAATTAATATGAAATGCTTCTATCAAAAAATACCGGTGTGAAACCTGATTTAAAAAATTGGGAATATTAGCAAATATTTTTGTACGATTAGCTACATTAGTGAGATATCAGTCAATGTTAAAATCTGTAAATGAAGTATTTAAAAACTTGCTCGGAAATTCATTCTGGAATTCTATGAGAACTCATTTTGATTAGATAGAATCATGGATGTACTTTTTTTTTTTTTTTAGGGGGGGGGGGGGGGGGCTTTATAAATAAGCAAAAACAATAATATATTGATTATACATTTGTTATTATCACATACTATTTTTTATTCTTTATAATTATTATTATAGATATTTATGAAAATTACATAATAATAATAAATGTTTCAAATGTTTGTTATTTTCAGAAATTATTTATATAATTTTATAATAAAATTCCGATATTTTTTTGTTTTGTTTAGTTATTTGCCGATATTAATGTTTTACATTATATATGTAAGTAGAAATTTAATTAAAATAAACAATTAAATCTTTACTTTATGCACATTGGAAGGTGGTTCACTCTGCTCCATGACTATTAATACATAATAATAATAAATTTTTCAAATATTTCTTATTTTAAGAAATTATTTATATAATTTTATAATAAAATTCTGATATTTTTGTTTTGTTTAGTTATTTGCCGATATTAATGTTTTACATTATATATGTAAGTAGAAATTTAAATAAAATAAACAATTAAATCTTTACTTTAGGCACATTGGAAGGTGGTTCACTCTGCTCCATGACTATTAACAAATGACGCATAAACCATGACGCATAACAAATAAGACTATTAAAAATATATATTATTTATAAATATGCAATTAATTTTTAGGAATATAAAAATTATTTATTATTCTAGAATAACTACGAGTATTCAATCAGCGTCAGTCAGCATTTCAGTCTTAATAAAATAAAAAAATTTCAAGATGGAAAAATACTTTAAGGAACTCAAAAAATAAAGTTTGCATCATATGGCTATTTAACTTTTCTCACAAGATTTTTTTTTTTTTTTTTTTTTTTTTTTTTTTGGGGGGGGGGGGGAGGGGGCGTTATACAACCAGTACCACAATATCCTGTATGATTCTTCACATAACAAAATTTAAATACTTAGATATTTAAAAGATTTAAACATGAATGCTCAGTTCTACCCGTTGATCTACTATACACCAGGCTCTCCTATACTTGTGTTGAAATGTTTCTTGTTAAAGTCAGGTTTGGTAATGCGATTTGTCACGTAGAGAGAAAGTATCACGAGTCGTCATAGGAAAATTTACCTTTTAATTCGGTTGAATATAAAGTTTAAAAAATTAAATATTTAATTATGTTTCTTTTTATTTATAATTTTTCTTAAAATAAATATAATAAGTATAACACGGGCAAAGCTCAGGTAGTTAACTAAATAAATTGATGATTAGATATTTTTAGTCTAAAAATCGGCTACTAGCTAATAAACAAGTTTTTAATTCTCTCTTTTGCTACTGCAGCTAAATACGGAGGAATTTTTCACATCTATTCTGTGGTGTTTGGTTATTTTAATAATTAAAAAAGGACGTTATAACAACTGATAGAGTACATAAAACTAACAGAAACTATTAGAATAAAAACCAATATTTCTTGATGCATCCAAGCATTAAATGGTAGCTAATTTGATAGATTTCACGTGAAGGGAGAAAATATTGTACAAATTCTATTAATAACTTTAAAAACCTATTTAATTATTTTTTTTAAACTCTACTACTCAAAACTTCCAACAGTGAATGACGTCTCTTTTATTGCATTATGCTGAGCATATATAAAATGCTCTTCGTAGAGGAAATAAATAAAAAAAACTGGTTCTCGCCTGGTGCATTTCTTTTTAAAAAATAAGCATATTATGTTAATAAAACTATTTAAATGTGCTTCAAGAAACATATGAAAAACCATGAAGAAAAATCGCAAGTGATGAAGATTGTGTATTCATAAAATTTCAGAAACTAAGATATTTATCCCTTTTACCATATTTAATTTATAATGTTATATGTTATTTATAAACCACTACACTTATTATTTTTATAATTACTGTCATAAATTTTATAGAATCTTAAAAATTATATTTGACTCAATCTTTATGGCCTAAAATGAATAAACTATTAAATTAAAAATTATTTCAGCGTATGCTTGAGGAAACGGTAAGAACAGTGTCGCCAAATGAGGGACTTTTTTATTGAATATCTACCACAAAATTTTAATTGAAACAGATGCCTAATAATTTCAAGATTAATCATCTATTATATATCAAATATCACTTATCAAAATTATTGGGGAATATTGAACAAAAAAGTCCCTAAATTTAGCAACAACGGGTAAAAAATCATTGGGAAAAAAAAAAGTTTGTTTATTTGATCACTAAAATATTTTTCTTAGATTTATTTTAACAATAGTTTTAATAATTATATGACGAAAACGTAAGGTTTATGCAAGATATTTCATGGAATTTAATCCATGCATAATACCTTACTTCTACAAAATTGAATTATCTTATTTCGTACGTTGTCTTTGAAAATTGCAAAAAGGAATTCTCTGCCTGAGTATATATTTCTCCAGATTAAAAATGCAAATAAAAATTTTTATTTTAAATCAAATAACAACAAAAACTTTTTTTTTTCCAATATTTTGACAATAAAAACTATAAACTGGAATCTTAGTACTTCTCAATTCAACTCCAATTTTCAAATATGCATTCAAGGCAATAAATAATGAGTAAGAAGATTCATAGCACTCTTCTCTTTCACATTCTTTATCCCTTTCCTATCCCATTAAAACATACATTTCGATAAACCGGATCGATGACACAGAGAATTCCTCTATCCCGTTTATAGCACTCTAACCAATATTCCACTAGCGAGCATCAGAAGAAATCTTCTCCTCCTTACTTTGCCCTTTAAGTCCTTCACAAGTCCTTGCTGGTCTTTTAACTTTGCCCTTCCGTATCATACTCCGCTATTTCCTCCGTTTTCAGCGTTTTACATCTCGTCTCTTTTTCCCATAAGGAATCAATACACAGATGCGATGCTCAATTTCATCCTCATCTGTTTAAACATTTTCGTAGAAAAAAAAAACTGTCTTGTGATGCAGGTCGCCTTTATTACGTTTTTGCATTTTAACTTCTAACCAAAAGAATAACACGACAAATTTCCAACTTGCTATAAAAACGAGGACAGATAGAGCAGCATCATACATATACTTATAATGTCATAAATAAGAGAGATATTGTGACTTCGAAGAACATTCGATGTTTTGGAAGGAGTAAATTAAAACAACTTGCATATTAAAGTCGGCTGAATATATTGTTTTCTCAAGCAATTTTTTTTTTTTTTTTTTTTTTTTTTTTTTTTTTTTTGGTTCAGCCAATGCAATTTCTACCGGTGACAAAAAGAGAGACAATTAAGTATCTTCAAATGATCTTACCTGAAACTATTATGAGTCATTTCATTTAAAAAAATTTTTTTGGCTTATATCGGGAGGAAAAGTAGTTAGTGAAATAAAAAAGTTTCTTAGTTTTTTTTTTTTTTTTTTCCCCTTTCTTACCTTTCCTTTCCCATTATTTCGGCTAAATCTAGAGCTATTTCAAATGAAACCACTTGTAAAGAACTAGCCTATCGAACATACAGTGGTAATAATTTATACTAAATATTCTTCGTTATTCTCACTCAGATTTTCAGGATTAATCTTTTGTATTAAAATTTCCTACCAAAGAGTTGGTGTCAAACTTCACTGATGTTAAAAACCATGTGAAGTAAAATGAATGTGAATACAAGAAACGTATTACTTCACTATAACTGCCAAAATACACCGTCAGTAGACGAGGCACATAATTACAGAATATAACAATCTCGTGAAATCGGTTAAACTGTTAAATTTAAAAAAGAATTTATAATCATAATCCAGTTTTTGACCTAATTAGTCCAGTAACCTTTCCCGCGAATTAAATACACTGGTGTACAAAATTACAGCAATAACTTTTTTCTCGTTTTCTTCTTTTGCACGCTATTTTTAAACAAATGAACACAGAAACATAAAATTGAGATGGTATGTCCATTATCATATCATCAATCGAATTTTATATAACTTTAGAATAAGTAATAATTTTTAAACTAATAATTATTCATTTTTTCTGAAAAGTATGCTTTGGAAAAAATGGAAAATTTCAACAATTTTAGAAAGGAAAACTTATTGAAAAATGATCATAAGGATGCATTACAGACAGGTGACGATGGACATGCATGCATATGTTAGAATAAAACCGGATTTTTCTTCCTCTATTCACTTTTCAGTTTCTTATTTTTTTGCATGTGAATAACATTTTAAAAAATATTAATTCAAACATGAACATTTGATAAGTCGTTCATTATAAAGTTATTTATTAATATTTTTACTGTCATGGTGAAGTTTATAAATCAGTAATTATATTTTTTGTAAAAGTCTGTTATAAAAGTAAAAAAAAAAAAAAAAAAAATGCAGAAAGAAAAATCGGGATTTAGTTTGACATTTAAAGGCATGTGCGTCTTCACCTATCTGTAATGCATTCTTGTAGCGCTAAATTCAAACTCTTACGAATATATTAAATAGCCTATCAATATTGAGCCATCTTCCCTATCATTTAAAACAATATAGACGGCGCTGTCGCCATTCTTGGCAAAATATCTAATGATATTTTGCCGATCCATAAAGTGAAGTGAAAACATTTTGTTTTCAGAAGTCAGTCAGAAGTTCGTCGGCTCTCGCTGAAAGATGTAGTCGTTTTTCGTGTAAGAAGCCCCTGTGGCCATGGGCCGCAGGCAGCGGCTTGTAAGAATATTCGCTCTTATGTATCCTACATTTATGTTTTGTTTACTGCGCGAAATGTAAATATGTATATAGGAATTTATATATCTATTGTGATTGTGCTTTATTATAATTAAAATATTAAATAACGGAATGCCAGAGTTCGTTCTTTCAATGTTCTAAGGTGTCATTCTGTTATATTCTTACAATCATTTTTTTAATTGTCCTTTTCTAAAATTGTTGAAATTTTTCATTTTTTCCAACACTTACTTTTGAGAAAAATTAAATAATTATTAGTTTAAAAATTATTACTTATGCTAAAGTTATATGAAATTCGATTAATGATATGATAACAAACATGCTATCCAAATTTTAAGTTCACACGTTTATTTGTTTAAAAGTTATGCACAAAAGAAGAAAATGGAAAAGGAGTCTGTTCCTTTAATTTTGAACTCAAATGTACTCACATCGTGAGCGACATAAAGTGACCGTTGTTAACTGTGAAGAGGCTTATTTAGTTAACGACATTAAATAACAATCCCGGTTTTGCTTAACGAAAATAGTTAACGGTAAAACACATAAACACTAGAAAATTCCTTTTTTAGTGTTAAAAACAAGAGGTTCCCAATATGTATAATTCAAGATTTTGTATGGGATGCGAAACATTATTACAGATCAATTAACGAAATATTATTTGGGAAAATAACAGCAAATCGACTTATTATTAAGAGTTTGGTTTGTTATAAAATTTATTTTATTATTCTAAAACATTAATTAAACTTATAACTCTAATAATTATAATTTTTCTATTTAAAATCCTCATAAATGAAACCACATAATGTCAATTTAAAACTTCAATATTGGCTATGGGTTTGATTATGAATGATTAGCTAATTAATTCCGAAAACTCCGTATATGAAATATTAATACAGAGGCTGTTTGCACATTTTTTAGACGATTTTATTTCGCAGTAAGAAAAAATCGTTTGCATGGAGAATTTTATTTTCACAACAGTTATATTTTTGGAAGTTTTATTTATCTTCTGATATTTAGAATTTTTGTTTAGATGCAAAAATGCGCTTTTAAAATGGCAGTGAATGGAAGAATAGGTTTCCGCTCTTTCCAAAGATAGTTTTTAGTGAAATCTTTATGAAAAGCATTTATCAGGAGAAAAATGGAAAAAAGTTGCAACAACAGATGAATCTTGGGTCAATTTAAGTGGTTGCAGTAAATAAAGGTCAATTTATTATCACAAAAGTGGAGGAAAAAAAATTGCTACATGGCTCAAAGCATCAAAAGAGAGTTTTTTTTAAAGGATTTATGATTGCCACTGGTTTTTCAAACAAGCGCAAGATAAAAGCAAAAAAATGTGACAAAAATTTCAAAATCAACTCTAAATAATCTCAAGAACATATTTTAATTCCAATTTTTAAAAATGAAAATCCAGATCTTTATCCACAATGCTATCAACCCGTTGAACTGTATCAAGACAAAACAAACAGCCACACATCACAATCCGCAATTGCTTTTCTAGAAAAAAATTGAACAAAAAACGGGAATTAAAACCATACCCTTCACTGACATTCCTGCTAAATCTTCTGATGTATCACTGTTGGATTTTTGTGTTTTTCGACTCTTAAAATCAACATTATCCAAACACCGACCTACAACGCTTTGTAGACTCTGGAAAGCCGTTCAAGAGGAGTAGAAAAATATACCTCTTCCGATATTATAAAAAGCATTATTATCACAGAAATTATGATGTAGAATGTTAGTTAAGAACAAGGGCTATCAAACTGAACAAATAAAACTCGAAATATGAGTGAAATTGCTTCAGTACACTCCATCAAAATCGTCTAAAAAATGTGCGAACAGCCTCTGTATTATTATCCAAAACAATTGTTTTGGAATCCTTGTACTAGAGTAAAATTCCTTTTAAAACTTTTTTTTTTTTTTAAGCAATTATTATTTTGAAATACTGCCAATTAAGCAAGTCAACAAACTGTTGAAAACTTAATACATCTGATATTCATAGCAAGTTAAATTCAAATAAACTTATACTAGTATCGTAAAGCAAAGGAAAAAAATCTGGTGTGAAAGAACCACACGACTTCCGATACCCACTATTACTCGTATTATATGCAGTTTTTGGAGATGTGATCAGAAAAGATAGTGTGACAACGAATTAACTTAACGAAGTAGAAACTTTAAATGTTTCCGGTAAGAGATACTTAATAAAAGTGTAAAGACATATAACACAAAGTTTACATAGTGACTTAAAAAATAAGAAAAAAAAATTGTAGAGTTTGTTTTTGAAAAATCAATTTCCAAGATCTAAAACTGACCTACCTAAGCAGGATGACTGTTAATTTTCTTGTAATAACCTAGTAATACATGAGAAATGATATCTAAAACGGATTTATGGGACAATTTTCAAGAAAATCGTTTGAGCCGTTTTTTAGATACCAACTTTTACCAAAATTTTGTATACTCAATTACTGACTGGAAAACAATAATTACATACAAAAGGATATTTAAAAGGGAGTTAATATAGCGAGTTTGAAAATAATATGTACTATCGTTTTTAAAGGAACGCACTTGCGAGACCTGAAATTGAGCTATTTATACAGGACGCCTATCAATTGTCTGGAACTAACCAACTGTATCATTCAAAAGGACATCTAATAGAGTGTTTATATTGCAACTTTGAAGAAAATCGTTTGGAGCCATTTTCGAGATACGGACTTACGATCCCACTTTCGGTTTCCGATGTCCCACTTCTGGCTTTCTAATTATCACCAAAATTTTGAAAATTCTTTTGTACAATTGACCTGTCTCAATTCTGAAGTTTCATATTTCTATCTTTTTTTAGTTTCGGAGATATGATAACCAGAAGATTCTCCACATACCAGTACTGTGCAAATTAATTGGGACAAGCTCAAAAATTTTCACAAATGTTGTTTAATTGGTATAGTTTAACTTACATGCACGGTATAGCAATCTAATGCGAAATATGTCCTCCTCTAGCTTGACTGAGGTCCTGTACACGGTTTGGCATGGATTCCACTAAATTAGAACATAAATTTTTTATCTCGTCATCACCAAACCAAACTTTTATAACATTCTCAATCATTGTTTTCTTTGTTGAGCAGTCCATTTTACTCACATGTCTCTTTACAATGCTCCACAAATTTTCGATGCGATTTACATCTGGAGAATTACCAGGCCAATCCAAAATCGTTAATTTCTGTTCTTGAAAAAAATTCTTTGTTAGTTTAGAAGTATGGCAAGGAGCAAGATCTTGTTGAAAGATACCAACGCCACAAGCGAACGTTTGCATCATAGGCTCAATTTTCTTTCTATTATAGAAATGTATTTTTTAGTGTTCATCATCCCTTGAACTGGTACTAAGCTGCCAGGTCCTCCAGAAGTAAAATAACCCCAAAACATCTGTTTCTGAGGGTGCTTAACTATTTGAATAAGATGTTGTTCCCTAATGTGTTCTCCATCACTTCGCCCGACAAATCTTGGTCGAAACCCTTGCACAATAAAATGCATTTTGTCGCTGAATACAACCTTCTTCCAGTCTTGTGCAGTACAGGATTGATATTTTCTAGCCCAGTCATAACGTTTTATCTTCATTGCAGGTGTTAATAACTGTTTTTTATTGGTGTTCTTGCAAATCTCCCAGATTCAATAAACCTTCGTCGAATTGTTGATGAATCCATGCTCACACCAGTAGCTAATAATTCTCTTTGAAGATCTGTGTTTGTTTTGCGAGGATGCATTTTACTATTTTGTACAACAAATTTGTCTGTTCGAGGTGTGGTCTTACGTTTGCATCCACATTTACCCTTCCGTTTTTGAGACACTGTCCCAAAATTCTTTTGCTGATTAATAATCTTAGAAACACTGGATTTTCTAACTCCAGCTGCTGCAGCAATATCCCTCACAGTCATAGAAGTATGCTGACTAAGAATAACAATTCTTAGAATAACAATTCTTTCCTTTTCCTGTGAGTGATATCAATTTTTTAAATGCACATCAGAAGCAGACAATTCGTGCAATCGACCACTTCTTACAGCAACTGAAGGGAAAAAAAATTGACATGTCATGATCACGTTGTCAAACCGGCTTATATTAGTCAAGAGCAGTCGCGCATTGTAAGAAAAGGCAGTTGAAACTGGTTTGAGGCAGAAAATCCCCGAGAAAGGAACAATTTTCTTAAAAAATATGTTTGTCCCAATTAATTTGCACAGTACTGTACATACTTATACAGACTGACCAATTGCCAAAAACTACTTTATTGGACACAGGAGACCTTAAAACGTGTAAATCAGGTTAAAACTCGATATCGAATTTTTGGACCGAATACAGTATTTCCTTTACCTACGGTAGTCGGGTAATGGAAGTAATATGTACACAAATAAAAGAAAATGAGTCATATTGAATGAATCAAATAGAAGACAATCTGAAGGTCATAATTGGTGAAAATCCTCTATGTTTTGAAACTTTCTATCATCTATATTTTTGTATAATATCCATTTGTCATCAGCAATAAGATCGTATGCCAGTCAGCATGTTTTAGTTGACGTGGATTTGTACAATGTTTTCTGCAGCAACCGTTTCATAGATTTATTCTTGACATTTACTTCAAAACAAGTATGTAGCCAACGTAACAATCACATGATGTCAACCTTCACATGCCACCTAATTTAAGGGAGAATAAAGTTTATTTACGCATAAAAATTTTCTATATGTAAAAAAAAAAAAAAAACTCTTTCAAAGATTCATTTTGAAAATTCAAAGCTAAGGCTCCTATATATACAAGCTGGCGCAGCAGACATTTTGTTGCCTTAGGGTTGCCACGTGTACCCAGCGTTTTCCGAAGATAAACAAACGGCAGCCACTATTTCTATCGTTTTGTATTACTTTGTAGTCATTTTTTTAATCCTTTTCATAATTTTAACTAGGCAAATTATCATATGGGAGATTGTTTTATGTTTTTCACATGTTCAAACGTAAAAATGCAAAGAATGGGCTATTTTAATCATAATATTAATGTTAATAACCATAAATTAATTAAAGAAGACTTTTTATTAATGTGCGTTTGAGTTTTGGCGACATTTTCTGGGGTCGCCAAATTTGTTTCATTTCCGTGTTGTAATTACATTTATTTTAAGTTTCGTTTTTTTAAATGAATAGTATATGCTAGAAATAGCTGAAAAAGTAAGTAAATAAATAAAGATTTTCAACTTTTAAACAGTAAGCTCATTTTTTGTTTCAAAAAGTTATGATTTGTATTTGAAACAGACAGAAATAATCCTAACAACGCATCTTATCCCCAGTATATCCACAAAATATCCTGAGGATAAAAAACATACCAAGAATGTACAGTGTATAAATGTGTTGTTGTATATTACTTGTTGCTTATTGCTCTTGACTGATCATAACTTCAGATCAAGATTTCTTTAAATCGCTAGTTAGGCGATAAGGACGCCAAGCGGGAATGCTGCTCTCATCCGAGGCAACAAAATGGCGGCGATGCGCCGGCCTATATATTTTATTTAAGGGGCTCTATTCAAAGCATTTCAATTAGTCAACGCAATAATTAGAATACTTCGCATAGCTCCTATTTGTTATAACTACAGAAAATGATATTAACTCAGGTCAATGAAAATCTTCGTAGTCATAACTATTATACCCAAGTTTAAACTAGACTTTTTATTTAAGTTAACTTAATTCGGAATTTTTATATTCTATAACTACAGTTAAAGTTGCCAACTCGTTTGACACTACCAAAAAAAATTTTTGCCGAAATGTTAGTGGACGCCCTCTGTTGAGACTCAAAACGGTTTTGGGTTCTGTCTGTGTGCCTGTGTGTTTGTCGCGTGATAGCGGCCACAAAAATCCCACTATTGACTTGAAATGTGGTATACATGTTCATGACCCCATGAAATTAGCTGGTTAGTTTTGGGTGTGCATTCCATTTGTAGTTCGTGTACAGGGACACGCCAAAGATTTTCTTATCATTACGGCCTATGGGGAGAATTTGTATGTGACGAGATAGCGACCGCAAAAATCACACTATTCACTGGCAATTTTTTCCAAAACGTCACTGGATGCCCTCTGGTGAGACTCAAAAAGATTTTGGGTTCCGTCTGTGTGTGTGTGTCTGTTGTCTGTCTGTCTGTAGCGCGATAGCGGCCCCAAAAATCACGCTATTGACTTGAAATTTGCTACAGATGTTCATTAGCCCTATGGAATCCGCTGTATAGTTTTGGGTGTGTATTCTATTTGCAGTTCGTGTACAGGGACACACCAATTTTTTTTATCATTACGGCCTATGGGCAGAATTTGTAAGTACCGCAATAGCGGCCGCAAAAATCCTCCCATTGACTTGCAAATTGGCATACATATTCAGGTTCTGCATAGAAATAGCTGTATAATTTCTATGTCTATATTTTTTATGGATTGGGTACAGGGGCACGTCAAAAATCTTATCATTACATAATATGGAGTGAATTTCGTTTAAACGCATTTTGACATAATTATTTTTCTATCAACAAAATGGAATTAGTGTACATTACTGAGATACTTGAGATGCTTAAACTTATGTTTTCTGCAGAAAACTTGTGTTCTTAGGTTTCCTAATTACAGGACCATACAAAAGTGTTCTGACAATGTAACTTAATCAGTCAAATTATGTCAAATTTCGAACAATTATTCATGAAAAACGTAGAATAAGCTGAATAGTTTTTACTGGTGTACAATGTTTATGGTTTGTTTACCGAGACAAACAAAAGAATTTCGTGACATTACAACCTATTAACAAAATTTTATTTAAGCGTACTTTAATGCGTCTATGCTGCATTCAACATAATGGAATTAACATTCATTATAAAGATGATTAAAAGCATGTTTACTCTCGAAAAAGGATATGTATAGACTAAATAATTTACTCACGGGACCCCACAAAAGAATTATGAGGACGTAATGTAATCATCCAAATGATGTCAAATTAGGTTGAAATATTAATGAGTTATAATTAATTAAATAGATGTATTCTTTTTAGTGTATATAATTACTGCGGCTCCTTTTCTGGGATACATAAAAGAATTTCGTACTATTTCGATCTATAGTCGGTATTTCTTAAAAGTGTATTTTAACATGCCTTACACCTCGTTAAATATAATGAAATTTTATTGGAATTTTAAAAGAATGTTTTTCAGTGGAGAAGTGTGGGCATAGAATTGGTAATTTATTCACATGCTTACACAATATAATTATGATACGTTATGTAATCATTTTGCATGAAATTAGTACAGGTATTTATGAATTACAGGGAATTAATACAAGACAACCAGTTATTAGGAATACATATATATACATCTATATATATACAAATAGTTATAGAAAAAGAGATAGAGCGGGGGGGGTGAGGGGGCGGCAGCCCCCTTCAGAAACATTTTTGTTTATGTAGCAAATCAATGGAATATATATATATATATATATTATAATAAGGAATTTAAAAAAAAATGATCTGTTGAATAATGCGTGATGCAAATAGGACGTTGAGGCTTCTGATCTGCAGATCCACTAGTTTAATCTGTTTGACTTCCTTGAATGCTTGGGAATTTCACATATGCACTTCACTCTTAAACAGTTACACTCATTTTACATTTTGCCAATAATTTTAATCCAATAACCAATATTTTACCAGCGTTTGTAGCTATTGATATTTACATCTGTAATCCAATTAAGCAAATATAGGGTATCTGAAGGCAATTAAAGCGGGCTTTTTCAAGAAATGTATCAGATTTTATTCATTATTATTAGTTTTAAATACCGTTGGGAATTAAGTCAAAGCATCATTTGAAAAGAGGAGAGGGAAAGCTGAGGCAAAAAGGGTGCCAATAATAATAATACTAGTAAGTGAATGTGAAATTTATTTTGGAACTTGATTAACAGTAGTTTGAAGTGACTTTGCAGTTAAATTGGCAATTTGCATGTTTGATTTAAATTTCACGCGTAAAAATACTACATGCTTTTATAAAGATGAATCTTCGTTTGAAGAACTAAACATCGAAGTATTAAAAACAAACTTATCATATAAATTAATTAAATAATAAGATAATTTCAAGAAAAATCTAAAAATTCCTTTAACGGGGCGTTAGTTTTAAAATTTCTACGTCTATGTTTAAATTAAATTAAATTTTATTTTATGTATGATCAAATGCTTAATTCTTTTTTGTTATAATTTAGTTTCATGTGGGAAAAATAATTAAATTTCATAATTTTACATTTTCAGTTTATGGCATTACTTCTGGGTAACAGATCTTGACTAAGAAATTGACTGATACTTTACATACATGTCGGATTATGTATTTCAAAACAATGAAAATATACGGCAAAAATTAAAACTTTAAACTTTATTATCTAAATTTTATTAATATATTTTATATAAAACTTTCTTTGAATTCAAACTATAAAATATGCTACAAAAATTATAATAATCTTCAGACAATGACATTTCAACTCGACGGCTTGCTGAGTTGCTTTATGAAATTTATAGCCTGATACTTTTTTGAGCTGCATTATTCATTTATACAGGTTCCAAGTCTCCCATTTTTCAAGAGAGACTTCATACAGGACATTTTTTTACAAATATTTTCAGTTTATTTAATCGTCAAAAATATATGTAGCTTTTTTTTTTTTAATAAGGATAAATTGAATTTAAAAATTAGAAAGGTGGGCAATGGAAACGTAATACTTAACTGAATGTACTGGTGAGGAATATTTTAATGCGTTATATATATATATATATTTCACAATTACAATATATTGTAAAATAACTCTATACTTCAAATATAAAAATCAAATAATACTATAAAAATATAAAATAATTCATAAAAAATTCGATTAATTGAATTTTTACTTCTACATTGAATAAATGAGCTTTAAAATTATTATAGATTTCTCATAAGGCTGTCTTTCATGTGCATAATAAAAAATATATATCTATTTGAAATTATTCACATATTTATGATCACAACCTCCAAATTTCTATGGGTGCCAATTGAAAAATTACATTCATTTTTCAAGTGTATTACTCTGAGTAGCACTTTTGAAGTATAACAATAATCATTTCATACGCAGTAACATGACTAATTAATGCAAATTACTTGGAGAGAAAATTATTAAAAATATTTTATATAAAGCATTAGTTTCACACAGAATAACTTTACAAACATTTCCCATAAAACCATTTTTAGGTAATTAAAACCACTATTATGTACTAAGAATGAGATAAACTGGACCCGAAAAATCAAAATGACAAAAAAGGGGGGAAAAAACACTGCACACTGAAATACAACGAGTTATTTAAAACAGAAATAGAATTATTTTCAAACACCATACCATATGTCATTTTTCAGGGTAAATATTCTTTTGCACGACAGCGTAAATAATATATGTTAGATTATTCAAAAATAAATCTATAAGTATTTTCATGTTTATGTTGTGTTATCTTTTTTCGTCATGTTAAATCTTAAAATGCACCTTTTATGACGATATCTATATATCAAATAATGTCGAAATACCTTCATTCAACTACAAAAATAAATATAAAATAAATGCACAAATAAAACAAAGTTTCAATAGTAGTTGTAAGTAACATTAAAATGTGTCAAAAAATATTTTAAAACTGCTATTAATATAAATATTTTTAAAAAGTGTGTGAGGTGAAAGCAAAGAATTTTAAACAAGTCATATAGATCTTCTTATATTTCTAATGCTTTTACTTATAATTTACAGCATAAACAAATATCCATTTGAAGTAACTATGGAATAGATAAGTTTGTTAAAATAAGCTTTCTGTATTGTTTAAAGTAGAATAAATCTATTTTTGTTCTTCTAAAATGGACCATACACACCTTCATGTTTTAATTTCTGTCTTTTTTTTCTTTATATTTATATTTAAAATGCAAACATGTAAATGACAACTTTGGTTTAAGTAAATAAAATTTTTAACATATCTAAAGAAGAATTATAAATAAAATAGAAAAAATTTGGTAAAGTAAATAATATTAATAAAAATAATCTAGTGTGCGTCCTCAAACTACAAAGGGCGTTCCATAAAAACTGACAGTAAAATGATAAGAAATCAAAAAATATATTTACAGCAAAAAAAAAATAATAATAATAATAATTCCTTTTCAAAATACCTTCTCTCTTGTGATATGCGACGATCCCATAGTTCAACCAACTTTTCAAAAGAAGTATAGAAGCATTTTTCTGGAAGCTGCTTCAAAGAACCCCACATTACTGAACTAACTTCAGAATCTGCATTAAATTTTCTACCACGGTGCTTTTCCTTCAATGTCGGAAACAGCTAGAAATTGCATAATGCGCGATCGGGGCTGTAAAGGGAATGTGGCATGATTTTAATATTGCATTTACTAAGATATTCCTGGAACAGAAATAGCATTATCTGAAACAAACTTGGTGAAGCTGTAAATTATTTTGTTGAACGTGAGATATCGATGTTTTCAAAATGTTAGTTGATGCCGTTATCTCCTCACATGCCATTCGCCAATTTTTTTTTAAAGACTGCGCACACAGTATTAATATTTCAATCATTCACAATACTTTCTGGTCAGCCGCGTTTAGGAGCCAGTTCTACTAACAAACCGTTCTTTTTTTTTTTTTAATCACTATGCCATCTAAAAATCACTAAAACAACGATAGCAAAATTTTGTGGTGCAACACATTTCGTTTTTTAACTCTGAATCACTCACCTCTATTTTTGTAGAGAAAATAAAAACAGTTCTTTAAGCAAGCACGAAACTAGAAAAATAAAATCGTCTGCTTCATTTAGAATATTTATAAACGTGTTCAATTAACATTTTGAAAAAATCGCCCATATTCTTCCACCAGGATTGTAAATTTTTAATACGAGATTTTATTTATTTATTTACTTTAAGAACTCGCCAATACCCTTAAAACGAGGAGTTGAACCACATGATTGGGAAAATATTATAAAAAATGTAATAAAAAATGATTCGTTACCTTAAATTATAAATTTGCGTTTCTTAATAACGGTTAATATATTCATTTTTTCCCCCACGTTTACTATCCTTTTTTAAATAAAAATACATATATTTAACATTCTTGTTTTCTTTTTTTAAATTTTGCCAAGAAAAAAGAAAAAAAAAGCAGAAAACCCGTTTTTATTTAGTCTATTTTTTCTTTAAACAATAGTCCTGTCGACATAAAAACGATACCAAAATTATTCGTTGCTTGACTTCCCCACACATACACAGAAAAGGATTTTTCATCCTTTCCTGATCTTCTTAAAATGTGTGAAAAAGAAGAAAGGCAACATAGATAGTTTGTAAATTGAAATAATACGTATTTAAAACGCATTTCATGCATTCTGAATATTAGCAAATAATTTACATTTATAGATTTTTAGATTATCAGGCGTAATATCGAATACACCGTTGGCCATCCAAAATGCACCCAAAAAATACAAGGATTGTACGATGAGTTATTGTTAGAATATAGCGCAAATGCACATCATGGGCGTCTATAGCGCAAAATACAAATACTACGTGAATGTTTCATAGAAGACTTTTTTTTTTTTTTTTTTTTTTTTTTTCTTTTCTAAAATTGTACTATCGTGATAATTTTGCAAGAAAAGCTTCTACGTGACAATTAAAAAATACAAGTGTCAGTCATACATGTTTCTGGGTTCGACTCCGAACCATTTCCGAAGCTAATCGTCCTAAAAGAAATGTAACTCTGAGATTGTAGAATATCCTACCGAGAAATTTGTGTTCCTGTCGGACATAATCAAGCCCCAAAGTAGCAATACAGAATGATTCGTATAATAAAACCTCTGCACATCGGGGGCTATACATGCGATGCGGTCTTACATTATCCTATTGAAAAATGACAGGTCTTAAATATAAGGTAAGATAACAGGTTCCAAAACCCCAGAGCTATAGCACTGTTGTTCAGTATACCATTAAGGCTCATCCAGTCAAGATGACCGCAAGTTAAAAAGCTAGTGATTAAGAAATCAGTTTGCATTACATTTAGAACATAGAAGGGATTCGGAAAAAGTGTTTAGTAACATAATTTCTTTAAAAATACACTGCAACAGCAATTAAACAAAGCAAGTTTAAGTGCTTCCCAGATCTGAAAAAAATCCATTCTTAACGAAAAGAATTAGTTAAGAAAGCAAGACTTCAGAAGGTTAAAAAAAATTAAAAAATGATGAGTTAATTATTGGACTGAAGTGGTTCTCTCTGATGAGTCAAGTTTAACTTATTTCGAGCTTACGTAAACATGCAGGCCTGATCACGAAAATGGGACCGACTTAATGAAAATCACATTTTTAAAACAGTGACACATTCTCCGAAAATTATGAGACGAAAGTACATAATTTTTCAATGAGTCGGACAAATTTTCAGGACCAAGGAATCAATTAATCCGAAATAAAACTCGGTCAATAAAAAGTTGGTGCCTGACCGACTATTTTGGAGATATTTCAGATTTTTCCAATTTCAGCATTTAAAAATGATAATGTACCTTGTTACATGGCGCCTGTAACTACGTTTATTTGATTCAAGTTGTTAAAATTACCTATCCATTCTCATGAACATCAATTATTTTGTAAGTTATCACAAATTTTTACTTTCTCTTACCCATAAGGTACAGAAAGTATTGTTTTAGGGTCAAATTTTCGAAAGAGAGTTTTTGTTATATTTAAATGTTCTGAGGTCCCCTGAATACGAAAATCATGTTTTTAGTGAATGGTCTGTGTATCTATGTGTCTGTTATCAGCATATCTCAAGAACAAATAGTAGCAGAAATTCCAAACTCGTTATTCTAAATGTGTATGATATAGGGATGCTACACTAAGCTTTTCGTTGAGATGAAGCAAATGGTTCGTGTCCAGGAACACCAAAGAGAATTCAAATACATTACGTCTATGGGGGAAAGTGCTGGTAAGTACAACTTAACATCTATATACTGCACTAAACCAAATGAAACGAATATATATTTTTTATATGCGTAAAAACATGTTTCGTGTAGAGTATGGTAGGGAAATCATTTACTGTTCGTTTACAGGGATACGCAAAAGAACTAGATAAAAGTGCGACAATCGTTGCAAATTGATGAAAGTATATTTGAGCTGGGCCATGTATGATTACTATAGAATTATATTTAAATGCACCATGTGGTCTGTATATAATCTTCGAAAAATATACAGGGCTGCAAATATTTAAGCGATAACATTCTATTTTGTTGTTAGTGGATGTGCTTTACTAATAATATTTCACCATTTCCAGGAAAGCTGTTCGGGAATTGAAAGAAATCCCTCATAGAGATATGGTAAATAATGTATGTTTTTAGGCTAAATATTTATCGCAAAATTTAGCAAGCAATGTAAGATAACCTTTTTAATAAATATCAAGTTAAACTTGTAAAACTAAACAGTGTGTCAAAACTTTAAATAATTACCGGAGATAATGACACACACTAACACACAAAAAGTACAACAATTGTTCACTATTTTTATAGCGAAGAAAATAAAATTAAATAAAAAGTGAAATGTCATGAAGAAATAATCGTATGATTAATGACATGAAAGCACGTTATCTCTCGTGACTGGATGGTTAATCATGATTACAGAAATAAAGAGGATTTATTATACCTTATTACCAGGTTTTTTCTGTGTTTATCCTAAAAAATTCTATGAATAAAAATTAATACTTATATACAAAAAATATTAATTTTCCTATTTTCTACATTTCATTTTTTTTATATTGTTAGCAACATTTTTTTTTCTTCTGTGTTATAAAATTTCAAAGCAATTAATTTTATTTAGAGATAGACCCTCTTCAAATCAAATTTTTAGTATTTACTGAGATGGGATTTTAGTGATGCATTTAATATAATTATTTCCTCGATAAGACAAAAATATATTAAATTTAAAAACTGTATATTTCATAAAATACGATTAAATAATTTAACAGAAATTAATTAATGGTTAACTAATCTCTTGATTTAACCCATTGACAAAACAGTTCCGTGCATGACTAGTATTTTGTCTATTAAGAGTAAAATTTAAAATTTTCTGTCTTTCTACGGCATATAAACTGAGAGGAAGTTATGATGTTTAACACAGTACTTTACATAAATGATAAAAATCAAGTCAGTTTTTTCTAATAAACATCTCACGTTATTTTTTCATAATTAATATATCACTTTGTTCATATTAAATCTGCGATTACTTCCTAAGGATAACCTTTAACTTCAAAACAGATTTTTTTTAATTACTAAATATTTAATTTTTGGGTAGCAGGGAAGCACCTTTGATTGGGGTTATCAATAATACGTCGTTTTTACAAATATGAAAATTGATATTTACAAAATCATTTCTCAAATTTTAAATTTATTTATTTTTATTATTTATATGTTTATTAACCTCAGATTTTTTTTTTTTTTTATGATGTTATTTCCCTGAAAATTCCTTAAAATTGAAATACTTTGTAGACATTTGAAATTTATTAAATAAAGTCAATAACATTCAATAGTGAAATTTGTATCCAATGTAATGCCAGTAACATTGAAGGACAATTTTTTTTTCTTTTTATTCTTACGTAAATAGTCTTTCCTAGAATACATTTGACTCACAAATTAGGATTGTAGAAAATTAGAGTGCCAGATGAGTATTATTTGTGTGTAATAAAACTTACGTCAAATGTTAATAATTGTTAGATAATGAGGCAGAAAACAATGATTTGATAGAAATTCTACCAAATATCAAAATTAAGTACAGAGAGCAAAACCACTTTCAGATTTGCATTCTGTTCTGAGAGCCCTCTAATTAAATATTAATTTGAATTGCACACAAGAAAAAAATGTTTTCTTGCAAAACCAAAACTTTTGTTGTTAAAAAAATAAATAAATAAATAAATAAAGATTAAAAAATTGTTTAAAGAAAAAAAAAGACTAATTTAACCAATCATTTAGTTGAAACTACAAAACAATTTATTAAATTAGCTTTTTTTTTTTTTTTTTTGCTGTTGTTAATATAGCCTCAATACATTAAAAAAGATAAAAAAAAATTATTCTTTGTATATGCCTGTTATCTCATGAGAATGCAGGGGTCGTACTCTCCGCCCTTTTTTCAGGACACTCTCCGAGATAAAATATTTCTGCATTTTTTCCCGCCACTAATTTCATGCAGAAATACTTCTGGATATATTTAGAGTAAGGTGCTATGGTTATACAGTGTAGAGATTATTGTATAAAAATAGTGGTAGCATTAAATTTAAAAATATTTCGTTCCTGACAGTGTCCTGAAAAAAGGGCGGAGAACCCCTGTGACCCCTGTGAGAATGTGATCTAATATATATATTAAATTGCTCAATTTATGTTTCGCCCTTGCACTATAATAATCATTTCTGAAATATATATTAGTTCATGTACATTTTTTATTCACTTTAATCATAATATCAATTCTGGACAAAAAATATATTCTATGAATAGTATTATGTAAAATAAATATATTCACACAAATTTACAAAATTTCAAAAGAATTACAGAATTCATCGCATTTTTCATATAACAAGCAAAAATAAAACGAGATTATTAATTTTTCTTTTCCCTCGTTTAAGGCATTTCTTATTTTTTTTTTTTTTTTTTTTTTTTTTTTTAATACACATGAAATTTGCTGGAAATATATATCAAACGCTCAAGTATAAAATTTCCAATAAATTTTATACTAAAACGTGTAAACTTTTCTGGAAATGTATTCCAGACACTTTAAAGTGCAATATTATGTTTTCTATTTATTAAAAAACAAAAATATATTAAGAAAATCCACTCAAAATTGATATTTTGAACTAAATTGCCATTTAGCTTCTTATGAAAATACTTCTGAAATCATTGCTTATCGAGTTAAATCCACAAAAAAGAGTATTCCGGGTACTTTAAAGCCGTAAAATTTGCAAAATTGCGTATTTTGAATAGATTTGATATTGCTTTCAATGCGTGACAAACGGTCACGTCTTTATGTAAAAGCTATCGGCTATAACTCACAATATGCTTCATTTGCGGGGGGGGGGGGGATGTAAAGTAAAACAAATTCGTTTCATAGCGAACAATTCAATGCATAATTGTTAATGAACTATTTGCGGATTTCATGCATTTCTTTCTGAAAATGACACGCAACATTTCCAGAATTTTTTATTGCTCAATTATTTCGATTAGTATTGTGATTTATATTTAAAATATCTTTTATTTTAAAAATTAATATAAACGAATAATAACGAATTTTTTGTTATAAATTAAAATTAATAATAAATATGGAAACAAAAAATTTATATGAAAAAGTATCAGACTCTTGTTTCAGAAAACTGCAGCTCGCGATAAATAAAAAAAAAAAAAAAAAAAAAAGAAGATATTTATAGTTTGCCTAATATATCATGCTATGCCTACAAATTTTTAATATAACAAAATATACTAACTAGTTGCTAGTTTTTGGAAAAAGAAAGAAAGTAAACCTAAGAGATTCAATGTTTCGATTTGAATTCAAAGATTGAAAATTAACTTTTCGCCGCGTCTCCCCCCCCCACACACACACTTAATCTAATAGCAAGTTAACAAATTATCATTTAATCACAACATGATATTTGATAGGCTATGCATGATATGACTTTTATGGCCGGGGGGGGGGGGGCTTTCATAAGGTTAAATTTTAGGACACAGTTATACGAAATACGTCATGATGTAGGAATATGGGAGCATGCCGGGAACTGGCATAGGGCCAAAGGAGGGTGATCGATTCGCCCACGCAAAATGTCAAGGGTAATATTAAGTCCGCATACATTCAAAAGAGCGCTATGGTTTACAAAAAGCATCTAAATACATATTTTTGTGACTTTATTCTATTGTTACTTTCTTATAGACAGCAACAGAATATGTCTACAGATATCATGTCAATTAAAAAAATCTGCACATACACTTCAGTGTGCTGTAAAATTAAATGTCTTATTTAGAGCCTCAACGGAAAATTTTTTGAAGAATTATTTCGATACTTTAAATCACGTTTTATTTGTTTGAATAGGAAAAAACTGAAATTGTAATTAAAATTGTAAATTGGAGCTTTTAAAAATTTAATTTGAAATTTAATTTCTATAACAAATATTTCAGATAACTTTCATTAAATGTCGCCATTCCCTTTTGAATAATAAACCTTAAATAGCTTACGTAGAAAAAGTGATAAAGTATCAATCAGAGACGACCAGAAAAAAGAAATTTTGGAAAATTTCGGTAGAGTGTCATTGATTTCCTTCCTCCTTTTTCTCGGAGATCTCAAATCAGCCTTTGTTCAATACTTGATTTATATTCATATCGGATTTTTTGTTTTGCGATAATCCTCTGTATATCAGAAACAATTTTGATGGAACTTGATATGTATATGTAACCGTCAAATTTTCAATCCATGATATAATTGGTAAAGCACTTTAGCCAATTGCATCCGATAGAAAATAATATATTCACTCAATTCTGAGTAGGCCTATATATTGTCTATAAATTGTATGTGCATTATATTATGTACTACATAGTATACCTTAATTTAACACAGTATGGAAAATGCATAACACTATATGAAATGTATTTCAAGAATTTTCCAGATATAGCATCCACTAAATCAGAACTTTTTTATACCATATTATATATAAAACATGCTTTTTAGCTTGAAATATATGTATACATATGTGTGTAGTCATTTCATTTTGTTTAACGCATTCTCCAAAGATGTTAAAATGTACTAAGAAGAAATTACGTCCATAGACGCAATGTATATGAATTTTTTAAATGTCTCAGTAGAAAAATTATTTATCGAATTTTAATAAGATCGTGTAGGTAATAACCCCATGTGATACAGACCTAGATTATCAAATTTTGCGTTTCCTGCTCTTATCCGTTTTTGAGTTATGAAGTTGAGAGATTCTCACACAGACAGACACATAGACATCATCGCACACTTAGTGGCTATTTAAAGAAATGTTTTAGCAAGATCCTATCTGTACGCCAAATAATGAAAAGTTAAAAAATATATAGCTTTTTCCATCGTATAACCGAAGTATTTCAATACAATATATACATTATTTTTCTTATGATTCTTTTTTTTTTTTTTTTTTTTTTTTTAGATGGCTTTAGTGATTGAAGCTTTTAAAAGTATGTGTACTTTTAATTTTCCTCTTTTTAATCTTGAGTTTGCAGTTATTTATACGTTCTTTTAAGATTACGTTTAATTTTATTTTTCGTTTTTTAATCTTGGTTTGCGCCCTATACGCCCTTTAAGGTGTTATTGAGTTCTGCATACTGTAAATTATGCAGAAATACTGTATTAGCAAAGTGCATACAGTAAGACAGAAATAACACCTATTTTGCAAGCAACATTCAATCAGAGCCCTTGAAAAAAGATTGTATGCTGCATGCTTTCATTAGAAGGATACCTAATGTTTCTTTCAGAAATCTTTATTCGTGTTCTTTACAGTTTTTCATGATTTACTTGGTTTCATCTTCTACAATGTTTGAAAAGGTTTTCATAATATATATATATATATATGGATACAATTTTTATTTTTAAGCATATACATTTCAGTGCATTTTTAATATGAATATGAAACTGATGTCTAAACAATGAAACAATACTAAGTACTAACAATTACCAAAAATAGTATAATTGCGTAAAAAAAAAAAAAAAAAAAAAAAAAAAAAAATGTTTAATATATTTAAACCGTTATTTAATGACGTTTTCAGCTTATTTAAAATTGTTAATAAAACCCTCCCACCCCTTTTTTTTTCTATATATATATATAAGATGAAAGTACTGGATTCATAAAAATTTTCGAACTCCAGTTTTTGATGGATTTACACTTTTTAAAATTTCCTGAATATGATTTGACTATTTTTAAAAAATGTCTGTCTGTGTGTATCAAAAATTTTGTGGACGCTGTATCTTACGAACCAATTTTTCGCTGAATATATATTTTACGTCTATATCACTAAATACCTATCCTTAAATGATACTAAAATGTTTTTTAATGCATTAATTACTACAATAATTTTTTTTAAATGTGACTTGGAACAAAAAGCGAGTTTACTCTGTAGAAAAATATATTCTGAATCATTGGATTTCATATCTAATCGGTAATATTATAGCTAGGTGAATGCATATCAGTGTTAAATAAAACTGCTCTGAGCAAACATCATAATAGAGGAATTTCATTTAACCATTTAGCTTCAAATGCATTTAATTTTATTTAAGATACACTTTTCAGCTTTCTTATTAAGATTTCCTATTACAACTATACACTAAATATCCAAGCATTGATATAATTACGGTACTCGTTTTTCTATTGTAAAGAAAATTTTAATTAAAAAAAAAAAAAATCGAAGTAAAAGGATGTACTAATAAAGTGAAATAAAATAAAACCTTCAAATAATACCCGCAGGGAAAATAAAAAGCCGTATTTGAAAAACCTTGTGCAAACTTTAACATCATATGAAAAGCCTTTCTCTTTTTATCTAGAAGAAAACATAAATGAATACCCAATTTAAAAGTACGGGTTATCCTAAATTAAAAAATGTCTATCATAATTGAACCAAACATTTTTTTTTTTTTTTTTTTTTAATATTTTTACTTACCTTCTATGTATATAAAAATATTTTACTCGGCGTTTATTATTTTTGCTGTACACACCTAGAAGACATCAAACTTTCACTTCATAATTTTAAACAACTCATGTTTATTGAAATATTTCGTATGCATGTACTTTTCATAGCTTGTGGCTTAAAAGAAAATGGGGGTACTATTTTAATAATGTATTTACTGTAAGGAAACACGGAATTTTTTGAAATTAATAGTTTCTAAGTTTGAGCACAAAAATTACTTTTTTAAACATTTAAAAAAATCCTAGATAAAATTTTATTTACTAATATAGTATTATGATTATTCAAATAATCACGTATTTTCTTCATATTTATTGCATATTGCTTACACACTGAATAAATTCCAAGTAGTTAAATTGTTTTAAATTTATGTTCTATGTAAGCTTAACTATTTTTCACAATTTTCTATACCACTTTTAAAAAAGCATATTATAAGAAATTTTATTTAAATATTGGAACGAGATATTTTTAAATATTGCTTATGAAAACTGCGGTATAATATTAAAAATTTATTGCTTAGATTCTTTTCTTTGTACACTGCTTAGTGTTTATTATTATTATTATTATTATTATTATTATTATTACTATTTATTTATTTTATTTTTATTTATTTATTTATTTATTTATTATGACTGTACAAAAGTTCCAAAGGTCTTAAAAGGATAAAGATTTAAATGGACTAAAGCAAGTTTTGTTGAAAAGAAATAGGGAATTTTTTTAATTACTCACGACGGTATTCACTATTAACTTTAACTTCCGGTTTAACGCAAAAACTTGAAAAGCCATCTAAAGTCAGGGTGCAGATTTCCAACAAAATTTAGCACTTTTCTTCTGCCATCTAGCGACGAAGATTTCATGTAATCTTTGATTGCTTATTTTCAGCTAAAAAATCTAAAAATAACAATGCAGGTAGATGGCAGCAGCAATGCTTCAAATTTTGCTGTTAAGTTGCACCCTGACTTTATACGTTTTTCACGATTTCGTGTTCAACCGGAAATTAAAGTTTTTGGTGAATAGTTATAGCTGTGAATAGTTATAGCTATATTGGTGAATAGTTAAAGTTATAGCTGTTCAGAACTATACTCACCTCTTCAATAGTATACACATTATTTTCGGTTTCTCGTAAGTATTTTCCAAAAGTTCGAAAATATATTCCTGCTGTTTTCTGTACCCCTAAGTTTAACATTTCAAACACAGCTTTCTTCAGATAGCTTTAAGAATTTTGCTTTCTCAATTTGATTTAGATTCACATCTATATTTTTTAACAACAGCAATTTCATTTACCATTGTTTTTCAATAAATGTATCTACCTGAATCATCAGTCTGCAAATGAATTTAAAATACTTAAATTTCAGAAGAAAACTGCTACAATAGTTTACTAATGCGTAATTACTTGTGTAATTTATAAATTTGGATAATTTACTAACTAAAGAATAATCAGTCATAGGTTAATAAAGCCGTTCACAGCTTTAAATATATTGTCGATGCTGCCTTATATTCTATAAACAATCTTACTAGGATTTGAGCAAACGTATCCTCACCACACACATACACACCCTCTTTTTGCTATGCCAAAATATTTGCTAATAAAAACATTTTAGAACAAAATAATAATAATAATAATATAATTCACTTAATTATAAATTACATTTGTATATAAATGCGGTGTAAGAATGCCTACATATAACGTAAGAATGTTTTTGCACTCGAATGATAATATATATTTCATCAAGAATTTCGTACTTGAATCTTAGAAAGATTCAGAAATATTACTTAAAGTTTTGAAATATTTTATATATTTTTTAACAATACCTTTTTCTTTTTTTTTTTTTTTTTTTTTTTTTAATGCAATATTTTATTATTTTAATATTTCTATTCTACATATTACCTACTTAAAATGTACATTTTTAAGATACACAGCATAAATGATTGACTTGCATTGCCCAAAAAAGTAATTATGATTCATTATGAGATATTACAATAAATTGTTCAATATCAATTTTCAGTGTTGTGAAGATTTTGTAAATACACCATATGGCAAATACGTAAAGTTTAAACAATGTACGGGGATAAATAAACACAATCTTTTCAATTCTTTCTCTTTAGAAATAAAGCGACAAAGGTGCTTTAACTAAAAATAAACCTGCATAGATAAAAATAAAAGATACTTTTGTAGGTATGCTCTATTTAGACAATAATAAACGAAATCACTACGTTAGGGCCTCACAAAAGCTGTCTATTACATGGTTTAACTTTAAATTAAAGAAAAAAGTATCAGAAAAAAATTTACTTTTTGCCCCTCCCTAATTAAAACCAAAATGTTTTTACGGTGCTATCACGGAGACGAAGTACGTCGAAGGTTAACTATGTAACGGATACGTACAGTTGTAAAATGTTTATAACCTATGCGAATCGTCTAAATTTTTATTCTTGTTTTCCATGTGCCACGATATGATGCAAATTAAATAATTTTTCTCTCTAATCTTGAATTCTATAACTGTGACAAGCTAATAAGTCAGTAATTTGAACATGATCCATAATTTTATTTAGTACAGTATTTATACATTTAGTGTAAATTTCCAAACGCAACATCATAAATAGAAAGTAAGGAATCCCAATCAAATATGTGGATCTACGATTTTATAAAAAAAAAAAAAAAAAAAAAAATTCTTCTCAAATACTGTAACATATTAATAGTGTCAAATTCATTTCAGCAGTTGATATTCTTTGATCTTTAACTGAAATTAAATAAATTTTTGAAATGAAATAAACTTCAGAATTAAAATAAACATATCTTTGCACAATTACAAATACTACTTGTATTACTGATGCTAATTTTTTAAAAGTGTATTCTAAAAGTATATTGAATTTGAATCAAGAATATATTATGTGTAGTACATTAAAAAAAATTTCAAATGTATTTTTTATTGTATATTTTGGATTAAAACGACGAGTATTTGTATATTCTATATACTTTTCATGAAATATATTGTCCTCCTCTGGCTCAAACCTTCTTCAAAGCTTAAAATATAGGCACGAATTGTGCTTTAATTTATTTAAAAAATAATAATAATAATAAAATAAAAGTAAGTTACTATGGATTACAGAATGTTTGTTATAGCATTTTTACATCTGACAAATATTCAATCAGTTGATTATTTGAGACAATTTTCTAAGATAAATTGCTTTAAAACTATGCTATAACTCAATATGTATATATATATATATATATAGATTTAACTTTTTCATCGGAGTTCTAAAAAAACTATTTTTATGACAAACTCAGTCAGAAGCATTTCTACGTTTCCGAAATAACCGTGAACGATGATTTTTAATCAGGAATAAAAATGACGATTTAATGAAAGAATGGAAATATATTTGGTAGGACAATAAAAATGCGTAATCTCTGGGAATTTGAAAAGGAAAATTCTTCCCAGGAAATAACGGAAAAATCTAGAAATTTAAACCTTCTCGGAAATGCCATTCTTTACACAAACATGTTTTTAATACTATAGTTTTCGTTAACTGTAATTTATAACTAGTTTTTTAAGTAACCATTTGTAACCATTTTCAAGTTATTTGAAACTTGCATTTTTTTTATAGCAATTTGAATAAACACGTTCACGCCGGCGTCACCCACCGGTGGGACACAGCTACAGTCGGCAGCAAAAGTATCCGAGCACTAGCAATAATCCCTGTCAGGAAAAAAAAAATACACTTAATACCGCTTTGTTAAATAAATCCTTGTGGAGACATGTTCTTAGTTAGTCTAAGAACATGATTCGACAAGGATTTATTGAACAAAACAATTTTAAGTGTACTTTTTTGACATCGGAATTATTGGCTAGTGCTCGGATACTTTTGAGAACACTATATAAACAAAATATGCCGGCGTGAACGTGTTAAACGCCTCAAAAATTTGTCGAATTTGATAGAACTTTCAGAGGGAGAAAAAAGAAAGCCGAAATGCATATTGATTGTCACAAAATAATGAACCTTCAATAAAAAAATTCATGTTTCTTAAAATTAAAAATATGTGCATGCATATCATCATTTTCAGGTAATGTATATTTATAACCCCTTAATTAAAAAAAAAAAAAAACTAAATATACAGTGATTATTAAAATCACAGACACTGAATAATGTTAGTACGTCAATGTTAGTAATGCGCATATATATTTTCAAAACGACATAATGAATTGAAATTTACAATTACATCAGTATACTATGCAAATAATAAAAGAGCAAGAAATTTATTAAATTTCAGAAAATCGTCTTAAAATTTATTTATAGTTAATTCTTTTATGTTTTTTCTCCATAACTCTAGCTTCGAATCATTAAAATGTGGTTGAAAAAATAACGCCCATTATTAATTTTGTCCATCGCTTTCAGGAAATCGTGGGAAAATGGAAAATCGGTTTTCAGAAAAGGTGGTTTAAATCAAGTGAAGTTTCTTTGACGAAAATTCTGTTATGTAACAGCGAAAACTGAACATGATCTGTTAGAAATGTCAACCAATAATTTGATACTTAGTAGTTTAATATATTAATTAGAAACTACACGTATCGTCGTCAAATTTCCGTGAGTGTACAGTCGGTAACAAAAGTCTCCGAACACTAGCAAAAATTCCTATGTAAAAAAAGTACATTTAGTACAGAGTTTTGTTAAAAAAATCCTTGTCGAATCCTGTTTTTAGACTGACTAAGAACAGGATTCGACAAGGATTTATTTAACAAAACTGCATTAAGTGTACATTTTTTACATAGGAATTTTTGCTAGTGTTCGGAGACTTTTGTTACCGACTGTACAATTTAGAAATCAGGGTATACATTCTTCTTCAAAAAAACCCAGGCTGGCTTATTTAAATATAATTTTTATTGATTAAACATTAGTTTACAAAGAAGTATAATTCTCAAAAATCCACGAATTCTTATTTTTAAAATCTTTTATTGTTATTAGTTAGTTAGTTAGTTAGTTAGTTAGTTAACAATCGTCAAATGTTATTACAAAATTGATGTTTCTGAATGAATTTATGAATATTGATTTTAACTCTTTAATGTTCAGTTTTGTGCATATGCAAAACGGTATATTCGTGCTAAATTTCCCACTCCTGTTGAACTCTGAAGCACAGATACGCAGTTTTGCACATCTGCTAAGCAGTACTTTTAAAAATATTACATAATTTCCGAACTGTAAATTTATAGAACATTTGTTGGGACAGATTGTTAGATACGACAGTAAGCGTGTTTGTACGGATTAGTTCTGATTAAAAGTAAGAAAAATTGCGCATAATCATATATATATATATATATACAGGGTATCAGAGAAGTATCTTTACACTTTCAAAAAATCATAAAAAATAAAGTAACAAAGATATAAACTTACCGTTTATTGTATTCAATGCAAAAATTGTCAAAGTTTTCTGTAACTAAGGTTTTTCAGCCGAGATGTTAAAAAAAGATGGATGACGATGAAAATTTTCTGGAACGTGTAATGTTCTCGGATGAAGCGACTATTGACGTATCAGGACTTGTTAATAGGCACAATACCCGAATTTGGGGATTTGAAAATCATTGTGTACGTAAAAAACATTGTGTACCAATGTCCAATTGCAGACACTGCCGAACTGAAAGCTCAAATTACTGCAGCTTTAGAGACTGTCAATTCTGCAATGCTGCAGAGAACATGGTTGGAAACCTCTTACTGACTGGATGTTTTGCGTGCTATTAATGGCGCACATATTCAATTGTTCTGAATATTTTCTTCGTAAAACTTTGATAATTTTTGCATTGAATGCAATAAAGGGTAAGTTTACATCTTTGTTACTTTATTTTTTATGACTTTTTGAAAGTATAAAGATACTTCTCGGATACCTTGTATTTTTTTTCAAATAGAGTAATTTGTATAGTTTGTTTATGCTTAGTGTGTTTATCTAAACTTGATTATCTGTGTTCAAATATGAAGTAAATGCGTAGGTTTGAGATGTGCAATCGCTAAATATTAGTCTAAAAAAAGAAGCATAGATGATTTTTGTGTGTGTTAGAGAGAGGGAGAGTCCATAAGTAATTACATAAAAATATATTAACATTTCTAGAAAAATGTGCGCCTTTAAGAGTCAACATATTAAGTTCCCTAAAATGAAACGAACTTCTAATTTTAATCGTGAAAGCTAAGCAGGTTTTTTATTTATAAATGTTGAATTATAATGATTTTTCCTCATGCATGTATGTAACGAAATACCCACGCAAAATAATAATAATAATAATAATAATAATAATAATAATAATAATAATAATAATGTTTCTTATTATAGAATATGTTTCCATATAGAGGAAATTTAAAAGGTATATTTCATCAAAAATAATTTTTTTAGTAAAATGATTTTCAGTAAAGGAAATACTAATCAAGGGAAAATACTAACTTTGTCTTTTTTTTTTTATTGTGCTCAGATTTTAGGTAATAGATACAGTTCAAAATTTTCTAAATCACCACGAAAACTTTAAATGAGTTTTAAAGATTTTTTATTATTATTCTTTACCATAAATCATTTAAAATAACAAATCTAAAACTCAAGGATTGAAATTTTGATTTTTAAATGCAACTGGACATTTTAAATCAAACGAAAGATGTTTGTTTATTCTAAAATGTTTACATTGCATAATAGTCTTTATTTATTTATTTGTTTATTTTCATGGAAATAACAGACAAAATAAGGAAGCTTTTACCTAAGAATATGCTAAATATATAAATATTTGTCTATTTAAGCATTACAATAATTTGCTTCAGCTTTACAATAATTTTTAGTTAGTTAAAAAAAAAAAAAAAATAACAATTGAATTCCTCGTCTTATTTTTTTAATGTTGAGAGCGTAAAATAATTTTTTAAAGTATATGCATTTTTTTACAAATTTTATATGACTTTATAATACTTTTAATGACTCTAAAGAGAGGTCGTTGTATACAATGCCTTTTGGCATAAGTATTTATTATAGTATATGATTGTAAAAAAAAAATATACGGTAACTGTGATATAATGTTAATATTTGCTTTAGACACTTCACTTGCGTGCCTAATATATGATTCTAATTCTTTTTATTATATATGTGTATTTATATATATGTATTGTGTATATGTATGTATGTTCACTTATGTATGCCACTTCTTAGCATATAATCCAGTTTTAATAATCCTGCTATTATTGAAAAGTTGTTTCTTTTTATGGTCTTGTTTCATATTTTACTATCAAAAGTTAAATATATATATATAAAATATTTCGTTTATAAAGTAATTAACATCCTCATAAAATTGGATGTATCATTAAACAATAAAATAGTAATTACATATATTTAGAATAGAAATTACATACATCATTTGGTTTTAAAGCGTTGCATAAAAAATTAAAACATCATAAAATGCTTCCGTAGAAACGACACCAGTTGCCACGAACGTTCAGCATGTTGTTACACCACATAGTACTATTGTACATCTGTATTCAAAATAGTCAACGTTTAGACTATAGATTTCTATAGGGGTACATAAAAAATTGAAGTTGGATTTATTATTATTATTGTTATTCATTAGCATATAACATCAACTCGAGCTTTAGAAAGATTTGGTGGTGGTTTTATTCTTCTATTTTATGGCAAAATAAGAAAGAGGTATTTACTTTTCCTGTGTTATTTGCAGAAAAAAAAAATTGAGAAATAAAATTTGAACACAATGCATAAATTATGCAAATTTATAATTTAATTTAATTATAATTAACAAATCATGCATCCCAATGAAAGAGATCTTTAAGATTTGTCAAGTTAAAGGTTAGTGTATAGAATAGTCTAAAAGGAGAAATATTTTTTTTAACAAACGACTCTTGTAAAAATTACGTTATTGGAGTTCTTAATTTGTGCAGTAGTATAGAATACTTGTGCGTATTTTGATTTCAAGTTTTTGTGCATATTAGAACAGGGTGGAATTTTTTTTTTTTTTTTTTTTGTAATCAGATTCAAATTTTAAGTCTACAATTTAAAAAAAAACTCTTTAAATATGTTATGATGTAAATGCTTATAATGTAGCGAATTATAAACTTAATAAAATAAGAATATTGTGAAGTTTTTTTTATAGATTTTGAATATGCAAGAACAAAAGAAAAATTAATATTAAAAAAATTAATTTTTTGAAGTTACATAATTTCAAAAAACATGAAATGCAGTAAATTTCAATGAATTAAAACCAGGCAATCTTGATTAACGTAATAAGGATATCATATATTTCCGTTTATTATGACGAAACCTTCAGAAAATAGCTTTTTCGTTAAACTTTTTGTATAGTCTTTTGAATATTTCGTATAAAATTCAATGTAAAAATACTTGCTTTACTTTGCTACTACAACAGAAACGTTCCACTTAAATTCTACAAAAAATTTTTACGGAACTTTGCGTACATATTTCTGAAAAAACTAATTGTCCTGCAATGAAATATCGTAGGGCAAAACTCATTTCACTTTTGTAGTATAAACCTAGCACTGCTTTTTTTAGAGCTTTAGTAATAGAGAGTACATGCTGCAAATTAGAGCACATTTAGTCACAGTCTTTTTTTGCTTCCGCACCGGAATGCTTTTTAATGCTTACAGTAATGCTTTCCATTAGCAGCAAGATTAGATGAAAGTGATTAGCTAGTTTATGGATGCAAATTATTAATGGTTTCTATAAGGAGAACCCTTATTTTCACAGGTTGACTGAATGTGTGATCTGGCCTCTCGTGGACATTTGTCATCTAAATGAAGATTTGTTCCCGAAGTGAGTAAGAAAAGCACATATCTTAAATAGAACTTGTAGATATGTGACTGCAAGAATAAAAAAATTGTAACTAAGCCATATGGCAACAGTGCGTTAGCACCTTTTTAAGGTTTCAAAATTCACAAGGTTTCAAAATTCTTTTTTTTTTTTTTTTTTTTTTGCAAGTTTGCAAAACAAAAGCAACGAAATATGTTTTAAACTTAACATTATACAAAATAAAACAATAACTATCGGCTATTTAAATAACGAACTTTTCATAGAGAAAGAAAAAAAAAGCAAGAAACGTTTTAAAATCTTTACTTCTCTTTATAAATCCGAACAAAACGGTGCAATCTTTACATAGCTTGTATATTGCTTTTTATGTAGATGAAATTTAGGTCCAACTAAAAATTAAGGGATTTTTTTTTTCAAACATGAATCAGTTGATATTTTTTTCAAAGTAACTTTATAAATGTACAAATTTTGAAGTATCTTTGAATTTTTTTTTTCATTTGTAACTTTAAGAATACCTCAATACATTGGTGTTATTTCAAATTAACTTTAATATATCTACAAATTTTGGGAGATCATTTTAATTTTTAATTTTAATTTTTTAATTGCATTTCATTATTTTGGGGATAACTCGTACATTTTATCCATCAATAACCTACAACAATTTAAGCAATCTATTTTGATAACTTCACCACCCAACCTCCTCCTTTGTAGTTAAAAATACCTTTTGCTCTTTTACATATCTTCTAACATATCTTTTACATATCATAAATTAATTTATTTTAATTATTTCATAAGATTTAATTTACAACTGTAACTATAATATTCAGAAACATATGTTTTAAACTGAATATTATATAAAATAAAATAATAACTATCAGCTGTTTAAATAACGAACTTTTCATAGAGAAAGAAATAAATAAAAAAAAGAAGAAGAAACGTTTTAAAAGCTTTACTTTTCTTTATAAATACGAATAAAACGGTGCAACCACTCAACCTCCTCCTTTGCAGTTAAAAATAGCTTTTGCTCTTTTACATATCTTCTAACATATCTTTTACATATCATAAATTAATTTATTTTAATTACTTCATAAGATTTAATTTACAACTGTAACTATAATATTCAGAAACAAATGTTTTAAACTGAATATTATATAAAATAAAATAAAAATTATCAGCTGTTTAAATAACGAACTTTTCATAGAGAAAGAAAGAAAGAAAAAAAAAAAAAAAAAAGAAGAAGAAACGTTTTAAAAGCTTTACTTTTCTTTATAAATACGAACAACCACTCAACCTCCTCCTTTGCAATTAAAAATAGCTTTTGCTCTTTTACACATCTTCTACTAACTAAAATTATTGAATATGTATTTATACAAAACTGAATTTTAAAATTAATGCTTTACAAACAGAGATAGCTCAACAAATTTCAAATTAAAGGGAAAGAAATGTGTGATAAAAAGTTAATAATTTTTAAAATCATATAATAAAATTTTTAATGAATAAAATTTTATTATGAAACGTTTATTATGCGTTATATAATCACTAATTAAATTTGTAATGTTAGAGATTCTCATTCTTATAAAAAAAAAAAGTATTCTAATGCGCAACAGGAGTAATGAATCGCATCGCGCTTTAATATCTTTTCTAGAATTTTAGTACGAATAGGAAGATTCTTATCTTCCGGAGAATGATTTTATAAGAAAAACTTACCTCATTTGTATTATGTTTAACTTTTTTAAAACATAATTATTTCTAAAAAATTAGGAAAGTTTATTTTAAAAATACGTATATCATGAATAAAAAGGAATCGTTTCTTCCGATTAACTCTATGGTAAATCATTATATAAAAATGAAACAAAAATGAAAAAAAATGAATCCACAGATAAAATAAAATTTAGTAATGAATTATAAGAATTGTGTTTTTGACTATCTACACATTAAAATGAGAAATATTTTTAAAGTTTTAATTGCTTAATTTTAACAAAATCCTCTTATTCTATGTTAATAATCGTGCTCCAGATACGAAATTTTAAATTCATAAGATTATAGCTTTTGGAGTTAATTTAGAATTTTTAGTTCCTTCATTATAAATTACTGTACAAATTTTAAGCGTTTCTCTTAGAAGAATTGCTTAAGTATTTATATTCGTAAATTTTATTGCTCGATGTTCTGTATTTAAATTTTGGTAGAATACTATAAACTAATTCTATAAAATAATAAAACTTGGAAACTAACCATAGAAACATCCCTAAAAATTGCACTTAGATCGATTGAAACTCGTAAACTTTTTTTTTTTTTTTTTTTTTAGTGAAGTCATATTTGAAAGTTCATTTTGGGTAAAAAGAATCATTAAGTTTAATCTCGAGATAACCCCCTGATAAAATTTCCAAGGAAAATATAAAATTCTAAATTGATTTATACTAGTTTCATTTTCCTCCTATTACTAAAGGCAGGTTTGATAGGGATTATTTACTCCCTTCCTATGACTGTACCCTAAAAATATAAGAAACATGCTGAATTAAGCTAATGCAGAAATATTTTATTCCATTTCCATTACTTCTACGAAATGGGTCAGCTGAAAATCTTCAGCTCTTTAAATCTCATAATACTATGTTAAACCGTAAAGCCCACGCGCATGTTCTATTTTCCAAAAATGATAACATAAATTACCGATCGATTTTTTTATTCTAAATGTCATTGTGGGTCCTAAAATAAGAATCTCAGATATCGACGTAAATGGGCGGAGGAGGTTGTACGTGCACCTCCTGGATCTAAAAGCCAAGGCAACGCCCAAATATTGACCTCGTGCACGAGAATTATGTACAAAAGTTAATAAGATCAGAGTAAAGTGCATAAGTACTATTACAGAATCTAAATATAATGAAGGATAATTTTCAAAGATCTTGATTAAGAAGTAGGTTTCCAAATTCTATAAAACATGTACAAAGCAATTGCCTCTTCAAAGAAAAAAAAAAAAAAAAAAACTGAGAACTAACTTTTTGAATAATCTGCGTTTTAATATAGGAAAACATTTATTTAATTCTTTCAAGATTATTTTAAGCTTATGAAATTTTGAAAAATAGATAAATAAAAAATAAATTAGAATCCTGAAGAAAAAAAATATATTCTACTCGATATTCCTATAAATAATAGCAAGATTTAAACATCACCGATAGTTAGAATAATAAATTTTATAAACATAAACATGTATACATCCGAATACACACCATATAAATGGATACTTTAAAACTTAAATTTTTGTGAAAGTTTTAAAAGAATGCCTCTATTCCAGTACAAAATTTCTATTATATAAATCTTGCACTTTATTTTTTTTTCCTTAAAAATATAAGAATCCTTTGCTTATAAATTTATTTCATTGTAATGCATATTTTTCTATGCATAGCATATAGATTAACATTATCATAACTCAACCGTATAAAATAACTTTATTGTTTACAAGAAAAGGTCACGACCTCGGAAATTTAGTTGCGCGATAAGAGGGGGGAGGGAGGTCCTTAAATTTTTTGCTGGAGAATAAATTAGTTCAACGTCTGATTGAATCTTCATCAGTGCAGTTAGCAACGTGCTTGTATTGAGCCCAGGTACGCCTGGTTCGATCCTGATCATGAACATTTTTATCCATTGAAATAATTTTTTAATCGCTTTATTTTGTTCTTTAAACAAAGTTCAGTTTTGTTTTAAAGCTATGGAAAAACTATAAATATTCTAAGTAGAAAAAAATAATAGTTAAACAAATATTTTAATCATTTTATCAAATAAGTAAATAAATGGTTATGATAAGCTCAAATTTCAAATTTTATATAAATTTATTAAAAGTCAATTGAATGCAAATACTAAAATTTTTAATTGTATATATATATTTACATCTTACTCATTTAATATATTGTGGTTAGCCACCTAAACCACATTCTTCGTTGACGAAATCGACAGAAAAAGAAAATTCATTTACATTTAAAAACCTTAATCTTTCATCGGAATATATGAAAGTGACCAAACATATTGGATCATTCCATCAAACAAGTAGATGATGTGATATTGAATGTAGTAACGAAAATCTAAATACAACAGCAACGCGCTGGCTGTGCGTTGTGCTTTCTTTTACCTGTTCGTATGATGAAAAATCGTGCTTAATTATTTGGACTCGAAACACTTTGATTGCTAATATTTTATTGTTATTTATTCAATACGAAGTTTTCGGTGCTTTTTATTACAATAATTTAAGTATAATCTACAATCATGTTTAATGGAATAATGCCTTGCGCTTGATATACGTCCAAACATTCCTTTAAAGACAAATATCTTAAAACGTATCTGAAATTTCTTTTACAATCAATCTTTTTTTTTTTAATGTCACCAAAAATTACTTATCAAATATGCGAAAGATCAAAAATCTTTCTTTCCCATTCTTTTTCGATAGTTGTTATTTAGCTTTTAATAGAGTATACATAATTTGAAATTTTAATAAAGAAAATTATTTAATCTAAAACAATCTAAAGATATTTTTAAAACGCGGATAGTCTGACACACAAGATAAGCACACTACCAACTTCTGCGTTGAAGACTGCTTAACTATGAACTAATTAGAATTTAAACTGCAATTGAACTGCATCATTTATACATTGAACAACATGTTAAACTTTATTGGAAATTACTGACTGTTTAACCTGTCATTTACTGAATCATGCATGTAAGTGCAATACTGCAATTTTTAATAAAATTGTATTTTAAAGAAATATAGTAAAAGTTTTGTATCATAACATTCTTTTACCTGTTTTGAAGTAAACAAGTCTAAATTCCATGAAATGTAAATACCCATACTGTCTAATGGTTTTTAAAACTTATCTCTAGAGAAATCAATGTCCCAAAAAAATTTAGCTGACACTAAATAATGTTCAGCCACCATTAAAACAAAGAGATTAATAAACAATAAACAAAAATATGTTAAAAATGTACTTTTGAACTTTTTAAAATAAAGTTTAAATTCAATAATATTTTTCGAATTTTTCCTTTAGCGAAATGAATTTTCAGTCGTGAATCGTGTAAAACAAGGTTTATTTATATTTAAGAAACATATGCGTGGGCAATTTCATCAAATCATTTGTTCTCAGCGAAGAAGCGAACCTTAAGATTATAACCAAGAATTTTGAAAAAAGTTCACTTTACACAGTGATAGAAAACGGTTTCTTGTATACAAGAAATTTTGTTGCGTTAAAAAAAAAATAAATAAATAAACATCTTTACCTGACTGATAAAGGGTAAGTATGAAAAATTAACAACTGTTTAATTTTGATCGCTGTCCTTAAAAAATAATAATAATAATTTTTTCTATAGAAAATTGTTTGGAATTTATTACGCTATCTCTTATATATGTACAGATTTGATTCAGATTCACTTCGATGCATACCTTCCATTCGTATGCATTATCGATGTATTCCTTCGTTACATTATCGATATCTGAAGTACTACAGGCCATTTTAATGTTATATTTGAGCAAACATATTTTGTTTTTTCTTAGCCTAAAGATTCGGATAGTTATCGGGCGGCTGTGACTGCCAACAGTACTTGGAACGAAGACACCTCAAAAAAGACCAAAATGCTGGACAAAGGGAAGAAAGGCAAGCCTGACCTCAATGAGCTCAAGCAGGAGGTCGACATGGTAAATACAACATTTTTTAAAAACAATTATTAAAATTAGCAAAATAAAAAATAAATCATGGAAGATATGTAATAGCTTACACATACTTTTTCACAGAACAAGGAAAGCAGTAAAAGTTAATGAATCATCCAAAAATTTTAAATATTCCGAAAATTTCACGTAATTTTAAATCAGATGATTTTTTTTTTCAATGAAAAGGAAGCAGAATACATAAGGGTCAGTTTTCTTAACAGCATCTTTTTTTTTTTTTTTTTTTTTTTTTACTTCTACTGTTATTTTCCTCTCGACCAAAGATTTAAAATTTGATTTTTAAATTCTTTACATTAAAAAAAAAAAAAAAAAAAAAAAAAAAAAAAAGTTGATATTATTTAATCGCTTAGAAAGACTATATAAATACAACAGAATACCCTTCCTATGGATAAATAATATATATATATATATATATTCAAATTATTCAGTTCTGAGAAAATGACCATTAGTACAGGAGAATGACAACAAAACTAACCGACATTGTTCTTTGGTTTTTTTTTAAATAATAATAATAATATATATATATATATATATATTATAAAAAACAAGTTATATTTCTTTCTCCATTTGTTAATATTCTAGGTTATATAATTCAACGATTTAACCCCCTGTATCACAAACATACTTTTAATTTCACTTTTAGAAACTAGATTTATGTTATAATAGGGGTTAGAGACTCACGGAAGAATGACATTTTCTATGCAAAAAATAAATTTCAAATGCTTATTTATAATACATATATGTGTGTGTGTGACTGAAAACTACATAGATTTGTTTTATTTTCGTGTAACTTTATTTATTTTATTTTTCAGAAGAACAATAGAGTCATCATATAGAGAAAATGACCCATAAAATCTATTTTATTGTATATCATTGTGATAGCAAGCAGCACAATCCATTAAAAAATTATATTCACTATTTATACTTGAAAAGTAAAAGCAACAAATAGATATAATACAATTATTGACTCATGCATATCTAGCAAAATTCTAACGACAAAGTTTACTTCTATTAAAGGAGATTCGGCGTGTTCTGTTTGAAAGATGATACTTTGTAGAAATTATTTTTCGATACTCAAGTGGCGAATAGAAAGCCTAATTATATTATTAATTTTCTTTATTAATTTTCTTTATAATAAAGTTCAGGAATGAGCAGTAAAATTTAATTTATAAAGGAAGATTGAATAATTACACGACGTAGAAATAAAGCTTTTTAAGTTTTTACTTAAATGATAATTATAAAACCAGACAAACAGATATAAAAGTTATACATTTCCGTCATAATTAAAATTTTTTTTTTTTTTTTTTTTATTTAAGACTAAATTTTAACTTCACAAAAGCACAATTATCTCTTAAAGAAATAAATTGATATTGTGAATATCTTTGTAATTTCACTCGCTTTTTGGAAAATTCTGCGGAAGTTAAGTTTTTTGAAAATACGCACAAAGCATCCTCGCACAAAATCTTTACATTGTAATAAGTTGAAATAAATATCTATTAATTACCTACAACGGGTGAATAGTCAACTGGCATTTTTATCAATTTTTACAAACAATATGAATGAGCGTGTATTTACTAGAACAGTTGTAACTTTCGATTGCAATTTCATTCATTGTTGAAAAGATTGGCCATTTTCCAAAGGGTAGCTTACGATTAAAGGCTTCTGCTGTTGACACTGTTCCAAAGACTTTAAGAGTATTTGCTAATTTTACTCACGTTATTATCAGTGAAAGACAAACTGGCTGTAGCAACAAGTTATGCTTTGGCACGCATGTAGTACAATACTGCTTAAAATATTCATTCATGAGTGCAACAGGTAGCTCGCAGCCTTTCTAATCATATATTTTATCATTATGATGCATGCAATTACGTAAACTATCTCTAGAAAAATAATGATATACGCCGCATCTTAATGGTAGAAATTAAAAAATGTATTAAAATAAAGTTTTAGGAAAATTACTTTTATTTTTGTTGATGATAATATAATAAATTAAGGCTTTTTAAAGTTAATCTTCCAAAAAAATTTATTAAGCCTAGATTTTTAAAGCTTCAGTCTACTAATAATATATAAATGCGATTTTAATTCCTTTTACATCATATTTTAAATGTAAGACAAAGACATAGTCATTTTTAATTCGTAAAAATAATTTCAATGTAAAAACCGAAATATATATATATAACTTGAAAAGGATGATATACTTTATCTTGATAAACTGCCATGATAAGAAGCTCTTTAGTATATAGCATCATTCAAAGCCAAATTTGTCAGTTCTCGAATTTCATTGGTTTTATTCACAGCACAAAATCAAGACTATTTCACTTCATCTTATTATTAGAAGCTTTTTATATGAAATTGACTTTGTCATCTTGTCTTCGTGTCACGCTATACGCTAATAAATAAGGCGCTTTCATCTTAAAGTAAATATAAGGTATTCCGTTTAACGCTACTTGGCATAGTTGGTTAGAGCGTCAAGTTAATAACGCGGTGGTCGCTGGCATTAGATAAAAGAAAAATTTTCGTTGTTTACACAGTATCCTAAGAATTTTTTAAGAAGCTTTTTTAAAACCTTTTATTTAAAAAGCCCAAAATAAAAAGTTTTATGTAAAAAATACATAATTAATATTTTTTTTTTAGAAGGTTTTTATTGAAATTCGATTTTGTCATCGTGTTTTCGTGTCACACTGAAAAAAAAAAAAGAAAAGCCTCCACTTTAACCTAACTGTTAGCACTTTTTTTCGTCGCTTGTTAGCTCAATCGAATAGAGCGTCATGCTGATAACGCGATGGTTTTACGTGTGTAGACCAATGTGTTACTTTATTGCAGATAATTAATAGGAAATATGTCAAATGATAAAATAAAGATCCTTCATTCTCTACACACTATCCTAAAAAATTTTGATTAATCTTTTTAAGAAGCTTCTTTTAGTTACTAAAACACACAAAATAAAAATGTAATTTAAAAAAAAGAGAAAACGCTGTAAGTTTTTATTGTGTAGTCCTAAAAAGCATTTAAAAAAAATTGCAAAGGCATGCTATAAAAAAATAAATAAAAGTTTCAACAATAAGAAAATTGTTGAAACAAAAATATAAATATTTAAAGAAAAATATAAATATTTTACTTTCCAAGAGATGAAAATTTTTAAATATTCAAAATAAAGCATTCGAGGATAATATTTTTTTTTTTTTTTTTGTATAAGTATTTGTTGGAAACTTTTAGCATGTTCTATGACTTTTCTTTACTGTTCTTTTATTTTTTGTTAGAGCCTTTCGTGGGTTCGATTCTCCAAAGGCCGATGCGTTAATTTTTGCAGATAATTAATATAAAAGGTGTCAGTTGATAAAAGAAAATCTGTCAAAGTCTACACAGTATCCTTTGATTCATTTTTTAGAAGCTGTTTTTATAACTAAAAAGCAGAAAATAAAAATATAAGTAAAAAAACATTTTTAAACAGTAGAAGCTTTTTATTGTGGAGCCATGAAAAGCATAAAATAAAAATTTATTCTTTCAAAGACAAAATTTAATTAAAGGAAAGTTTCAGCACTAAGAAAATTTTAGAGAAAAATATAGATATTTCACTTTTGCAAGCGATGAATTTTTTTAAATATTCAAAATATTTTAAAAAGCTTTCGAGACCTTTGAAATTTATGGCTTAATAAATACTTATGTGGAAACTAATAACTGAGAATATTGGTCTCGATAACTTTTTAAAATATTTTGAATATTTAAAAATTTTCATCTTTGGCAAAAGTGAAATATCTATATTTTTCTCTAAATTTTCTTAGTGTTGAAACTTTCATTTATTTATAGCATGTCTTTGCAAGAATAAATTTTTATTTTATGCTTTTCAGGGCTACACAAAAATAGCTTCTATTGTTTAAAAATGTTTTTTTACTTATATTTTTATTTTTATAATTAATGTTTTTCTCAAACATATGTGTTGCTACTGAAAAATATTGATGTTAAATACATAATTTATTGCGGTTAAAATTAGATCCAACAATCTAGAATAGTGAACAGTTATATGTCCACTAAGACACAATTAGATAAATATCCAATGACAAATATCACAAAACATAAGTAAGACAATAATCATTTGCAAGTGTCCAATGCAAAAGCTTTGCACTAAATATTTGAAAAGCACCGTTGCGAAACTTAAATGACATAAACATTTATTGTTATTAAGACTTGCAGTAAAAGACTAAGACTCAAAATACGAATTCTTCTTTCTGAATATCAGCAAAGTACAGAAATCAATTAACAATATCACAATATTAACATTTTTATAACTATATGTCGAAAACATTTTAATTCTGTATATCTTATACAAAAAGTTAATAATTCATAAACGGATATTATATGTATTTATACATGAGTTCCAATTCATTGCATGAATTAATGATATTTTGTTATTTCTTGTTTTGTAGGATGAGCACAAAATTCCTTTACAGGAATTGTATGAACGGTTGGCAACAGACGGGGAAAAGGTAACTTTTTTTTCTCTCAAATTATATTGAAAATTACATAAGTGTTTTTTACCGGTAATATTTTAAATAACAATGGAGTCTATTACTTTTGTATCGAAATATTTTTTTTTATTAAAATTATTTAAAAATTATTTTACATTAAAATTATTTAATAAAATATTTTATTTATTTATTTATTTTTATTATTTTATTTATTTATTTGTTTTAAAGAAATAAGTTATTAAAAAATACAATTGTGAAGTGAATGATTACGTGAATTCGTAATATAATATAAACAGTAAGATTGTAGTGTTTCTTTTCCGCTAGATCATAAATTTCTTTCTAAAAACCTTACCTAAAATTGAGGTTTATTTTATTTTAAACATCATTTATTAATTAAATTTTTTTTTCATAGAAAATGGGGGGGGGGTCAGATTTATTGACAAAGACAAATAAACAAGAGAGATATTTAAAAAAAAAAAATTGCAGACCTGGAAGATAAATTTTATCAATAAAAATGATTTTTTTATTGAATAACAGCAATATATTAAAAGTCACACTAGGAATTTATTTATTTATTTATTAATTTATTTATTTTATTTATTTTATTATTATTTTAAGTAAACCAAGGAACTAATTTTTAAGGTGCCTGCCTACCTTTAAAACGCAATTTTCGGTCAAAACTCCGATTTTCTATTTTTGGGTTAGTATTAAAGCCTGATATTTTAGCTTTCTAAATCAGTTTGAATTTTGTTTCTATCTTGCTTAGAACTTGAGTTACAGGCATTTTAATATTAGTCACTCGCCTGTTTTTGAAACCGAAAGTGACCGGAAATGACCCGGAAATGTTTGTTTACATAAATGTTTTACTCAATATAAGCATCAAAATTTGTTACTGAATATAAAATGAATTTAAAAAAGAAAATAAAAAGCTTTGAAATAAATCGGGAACTTATTAAAATTATTTTTTGTTTAATAGGTAAAATCTTGTTTTTAAATTTGTTTTCTGCTTTTTCTCAAAATGAGATTTTTAACATTTTGCTTTATCCCAAAACATCATAACTCCAAAAGTTATAATTGAAACACTATGAAACTTTGACAAAATACTCTAGAGGAGTTGTTTTAAGGATTGAACTATGACAATGAATCTAGCTATTATTTTTATTTTTTTATTTATTTATTTATTTTTTTTTTTTTTGACGATAAAAGTTATGAACTGCCATGTATATTCATGATTTTTTCAGCATGTAGAAATGTTATCTTCTCTAAAATATTAAATAACATGGTTATAGTTTTGAGAGTAGTTCACTCCCTTAAGGACCTTTCAATAATCTAAATAAAATTTACAGAATAAAAATATCTTTATTTAAATTTGACTTATGATGTTTTGTAAAAGTGCTTTATTTTCGCAAATTTTATGCATATTTTGAGTTTAAATATCAAAATATTTTAAAATTTACATATTTTTTTTTCAGGTTATTCACTGTTTTATACTATATTCTATCATACAATGCACATAAATAGACAATTTTTCAATTATTAAAAAAAATCACCTCCGACGGTAGGCAGGCACCTTAATCAGTTTTTTTTTTTTTTTTTTTTTTTTAATTCTTTCAGATTAAAATTTGACTCGAAATATACATACTTTATGTTTTAAAAAATTGAGATTAACAGGTTACAGAAAAATGTATAAAAATACAGGTGCTGAATGGTGATTAAAAGAAATTTTGTAGCAAACACCCTAAAGTAAAAAAAAAAAAAAAAAAAATGTTTAGGGTCTAAATAAATTAAGTAGTTCGACACTCCTTTATTCGAGACAAAATTCTGGCATAAACCTGCGACTGCTGAAATTAAACTATCTAATAAATTTTAATTGTCTTTCCATAAAATTATTCGATGAAAATGAGATGCAGTTAATATATCTAAATATAATTTTCCCAACTTTTTTACATTAATGAATAATTTTTATGTATTAAAATAAAATTATACATTTTAAATATGAATTAATGAAAAGAATAACTGAATGAAAGAATTAGTCTTGTTAAAAATGTTGGTTAATAAAATTACAGCTCATTTTTAACGGCCCTCTTCACTTACCGTCGCCGGAAGCCCGAGCCAATGTTATTTTATGGGAAATTTTCTATACTTCCAACTGTGAAATTGACGCACCTTTTTCAAAAACGTATTTTTTTTTTTTTTTAATTTTTACTATTTTATTTTGAAGTATCAAAATGAAAAATTTCACATCTTGAAAATTCGTATTTTACAGCTTCAAAATAAAATATTGAAAATTAAAAAAATACTTTTTAAAAAAGGGTGCGTCAATTTAGCAGTTGAGAATTTTCTGAATGTGAAAACAGAATTAAAAAATATGTATTACTTAATGAGTTATCCGTAAAGAAAATTTCCCATAGAATAACATTAGCTTCGGCTTCTGGCAACGGTGAGTGAATCGGACCCTTAAAATGAGTTTTGAAGATATAAAATCTCTTTTTACAATAAGCTTAAGTGGTCACCTTCTATTATCATATACATCTAAAAATTAGTTTATGGAAAGCGATAAAATTCAGAGCAATATTAATAATAATAATAAACTTGGGTGTTATAAAAGCAAATAATTATAAATAATTATAATAATTATAATAATAATAAAGAAAATTCTATAATTTTCTACTATTAAAATATACATTGATAGACGGAAAGTGCCAGATTCGAACCCAGGCTGCATTCATCGGCTTAGCCTTTCCGAGCTTTCAGTGTTTTTTTTCCCCTGAAACTTGTATGAATATGGGCTAAGACCTATTAGAAAGACCCTCACACACACATACACACAGATGTGTCAGACCCTCATTTAGTCAATCGGCTCCTTTCTTTCCTTCATCAATTAAAAAAAAATGGATTACTTTAAAACATTTAACATTTATTTAAAAAGATAGCAAAGAATAGTTAAATATAGAACAAAAAGAGATATAACAATGAAAATAATTACTATCACAATCAGAAGCTCATTAAAATTTTGAAAATAGCTGTTGATTTAAATTCGCTAAGTTCAGAAGAAAGTAATTATTTCCATATCATCTATATAGCAAAATACCTTTAATGCACTCCTCAAAAAATGAAATTATGATTATGTATAGCACATCTTTTTTTTTTCCCCCATTCGCAGGGCTTAACACAGGGCCAAGCACGAAAAGTCTACGAGCGAGACGGACCCAACACACTATCACCCCCGAAGAAAACTCCCGAATGGGTCAAATTCTGTAAGAACCTTTTCGGTGGTTTTGCACTGCTACTATGGATAGGCGCCATCCTCTGCTTCATTGCATATTCCATCCAAGCTGGCACTTTCGAAGAGCCCCCAGACGACAATGTAAGTTTCAATGTAGTTTAAACACTTACAGTAAGAAAATTTCTTGTATTTGATATAGATGTTATAGATTATGATATATGATGATTTGATATATATATATATACTAGCAGACCCGGCCACGCGTTGCTGTGACTAAGTTATACGTTGAATTATACGGCTGTAAACTATTTAGTACAGTTAAATTATTATTTACGAACAAAGACGACAGAAGACAGAACGAAGACGTTAGTCAATAAAGATGGGAAACATTGAGGATTAAGATAAGAATAATTATAAGATTTAAAAAAAAAAAAAAACTTTTTATATACCATGCTTTTAAATTTTAATATACTAATAATATACAAATTAAAAGGAAAATGATAAATATTCTATCATAGTTTGAAGTCAAATTTGTTTTCAAATGTCTAAATAAAATATCTGATGTAAGATACTAATATTTTGCAGCGGAATAGATTTCATTTCTGTCATCCTTGGCGAAAAAAAAAGAATATCGCCAAATTATCTGGCGAAAATATTTAATTCCTTTCAAAAATCATGGTTATTTTAACAACTTATATTAAAAGAGTAATGAATAATATGAAACAATATTTCGTACAATACATATTACATGTCATACATACGTACAATGAATAATACATATTACATTTCGTACAATGCATACATCTGGCATGTATATTTTCGTGTTACGCTTTTGATCGCCAAATAATAATAATAATAATAAAAAAAGCCAAGGGCGACAGAGTTTAAAAATTTAAAATTAAAATTTTGTCAATTTGACAGCAAAATAATTCAATCTAACACCCGCGATAACTAATACATATCTATACCCAAATATAAGGATTAAAATCGGGAAATAAATTTCCTCGATTTTTAATAATTTCTTACAAAAAATCCAGTGGGCAATTAACATAGGAAATCTTTTTCTTGGCTGCACAGACGGTCAGTGAGTCACACTTCGCTTGCGTATAGAACTCATAGATATAGTATAGCATATATAGAATAGAGTGATCATTGGGGAGAAAAAAGTTATTCCTTTTCATTTGGGAAAAGACGACGTTTTTACCAAAATATGGCCGTCTTTCCCCGAGTGAATACACACGGGAATACATACTAATATTTTAGCAAATAAAATTTATGAATAATTTATTTGCTAAAGGGGAATGGAAGACTCCAGATACAGTTTCAAATTCATATTTCTTTCTTTCTTTTCTTTTTTTTTTTTTTTTTCAATACCACTTAATGGCTGTTTCCAAAGCTTTTATTTTTTATCTTTTTTCGGCATCAAAAATCTTTCTACGATAACATGGGGATGAGAGATCTATATATATTACTATATCTATGATAGAACTACATTAGCACTTTATCAATGTGTATAAAATCTTTAAATTGATTATGACGTCAATTTTCGTGAGATGCATAATTTAACTTTTTATAATTTTTTAACGTTCACGTTTGATTAAATGTATTTATTTTTATGTCGAAAGAAAATGAACTCGTATTTTTTTTTTTTTTTTTTTTTTTTTTTGGCAACAATTAAATTAATGGAACTCACAGATATTTTGGAGCAACTTTAATAAAGGTCTATAATTAACAAATAATTGCAATAAAACAATATTGTGACAATAAATTGAGATAAAAACTATCCTATCTCTCAAGTTGGATCAAACTGCACACAGTGTGCAAAATTTCATCAAAATAAGTTCCTTAGTTTAGGAGTTTACCCCGGACAAACATCGTGACACGTAATTTATATATATATACAGATTAAATTATAAAGTTTTGATCAATGAAGCACAAATAAGTAAAAAACAGGATTAATTTCACTGTATTATCTTCATTATAATATGAATTCAATTTACACTTCAGTCTAAGTAACACGTGGCCGGCTATGCTAACACCAAAAATTTAAAAAGTGGAAATAATTGAATTATACGAAATTTATTAATAGGTTAAAAAGTTGAAGATTCTTTGTGTAGATGGCAGCACCAAATATATTTCAGCTTTCATTTTCATATGAAACAGAGTAATTGCTCCACGCTCTACTTTCCCCGTTTCATTTTTGAAAGGAAATATGAAAGTTGAAAGTAATCTGTTACAAATAAAGACTGTAAATATTTTGAGGAGAATTTTATAGCGTCAACAACACGTGGTAATTATGCTGTTAAAATGTAGTTTATATGACACGTTCGTAGATTTACCATAGCAGCGCCATCTATTGATTACTTACTCAACCCAGTCGAAAGGTATCGACATCTGTTAGAATCATTTGGAGTTAACAGATAATTGTGACTGTCAAATAATAACAGACAAATAATTAGCAATAAATTAAAATTGCGACTATAATTTGAGATTTAAACTATCCTATCTCTCAAGTTGGATCGAACTGCACATGGTGTGCGAATTTTATTATAATCGGTTAAGTGGTTTAGGAGTCCATTGAGGACAAACATTGTGACACGAGATTTATATATATTAAGATTTATTTATTTAATACTATTAAGGGGGTTCGCGTCAACAGTACAAATTTAATGATCCAAAAACACCACCTACATTGTATTTGTATTTTAGTAGTACAAAAAAAAAAAAAAAGTAGATAAATACATATAAGAAGAATGTACATTTTTCATGCATATTTTTCCTGCATATATCAGTACTTTTATGCGAAAATAGAAGGGAAAAAAGCCTTTAAACTTAAAGGCTACATATCAGTCATATTAATCTTTCTCTCTTCCTACGTCTGTAATCCTAAAAGATTTTTATAGCTTCGCATTATCAGAAAATCTTTATTGAAATATGAAGATTTTCGAATTATGTCTTTTGGATTCCACTCTTTGAACATGCTACCTTTTTATCTAGTGAGCAATTTTTTAAATAAATCGAAACATTTTATTTCATTGAGCAAAATCGGAGCTCTAATATTTTAACCTCGAAAAGAAATGCTTAAAAAGCTTACTAACATACAAGATGGCATATTCAAAAAGTAGAATTCAAAGAATTGAACTCGAAAAACTTTATATTTGAATGAGATATCCTTAAACTATGGAGCAGCAAAAAACCCATTGAACTATATTGGGGAAAAAATGGGTAAATCTGACGTTCAGCATTAACCCATTAAGTACCAGATTTTTTTTTTAATTATTTTTTTAAAATTTTGTTACTTTTTAGCATGTAAACAGACATGGTTAATTAAATTTTATGATACTGGAAATAAATATATGATTTTTATTGATTTAAAACTCGATCCCCATTTGGGGATTACGGTACATTGCATGTAAAATAATCATAACATTTTTATGAATGCCATTTAATAACGCATTCTACATGTAATCCAACATCACACTTTACACATTGTTTCCGAACATTTTTTTTGCAAACTGCACATTTTCTCTGTTTTCCATTTAGTGTTCTTTCTAAATAATGTCCTTCAATACTTTTTCTCACATTCTCTGGTACACGTTTCTCGTCAGCCATGCTTTATGATGGCCTTCCACTGTTTTTTGGATCAGAAAGAGAATGTAAATTCAAATAAAATCGTGCAACTTCTCTTCTGAAATTTAATAATGGCATTTTTTCATTACCAATGTTGTACACAGTATGAGCATTAACAAGGGCCATATCCACTGCATTAGTAAAAATGGGAAAGTACCATTTTTTGCCCCTGATTCTTATTCTGTACTTTTGTATATTCCAATCAAGCTTGTCAACACCACCCATGTTCTTATTATAGTTTGTTATGGCGTTAGGCTGTGGAATTGATATTTGTTTTTTGTCAGTTCTAGACCATCTTGACACACGTCCTAATGGTAGTATTTCTAAATGATTAGATAACATTCTAACACAACTGTTGTCTTTCCAAACAAGTCCAAATATTCCATTCAATTCATCATATCTATAATCGAAAGACCCTCGAAATTCCTTTTTCATTTCTTTATCTGGTTTTATAGAGCAATTATTCATCCTGTTATATCTCACCGTTCCTGTGGCAGATATATTTCTCTCTTTTAAATTTTTCATCAAATCAAAGCTTGTGAAAAAATTATCAAAATAAAAGCAATGTTCTTCTGGTTTATCAATGATTGCTATTTTATTCAGTATTACAGACATTCCTAATCCATTCGTATTCGTTTCTGAATTGTTACTTATCTTACCTTCATAGACTTCGGCATTATAGCAATATCCTGTCACACCACAACACATTGCCCATTGCTTGAATCCAAAGCGGATGGGTTTGCCTCTAATAAATTGTTTCAAAAAATGATGTCCATAATAACGCACCATTTGCTCATCAATACAAATATTATGCGAAAATACTCCAAACTGCATAAAATTTTTATTTAGCTCATCAATAATTGGTCGTATTTTAAATAATCTGTCTTTAGTTCCATTTATCATTGGTATGTTTGTATTGTCACTAAAATGTAGGTTTCTCTTTATTTCCATATAACGGTTTTTCGGCATGCATTTTCGCACAACTGCTACATTTATGTCTTCTTCTTCTGACCAATACATTTTCTCTTGAGGTAAGGAGTGATATCCAGTTAACAGTAAGATTCCTAAAAAATTTTTCAAACAGTCTTGAGAGAGTGTAAATTCGTGACGATTATTTTGAGCAGCATAAGATATGCTTTCTTTTACGATATGATTTACCAGTTCATTTGTAAAGAACATTTCAAAAATTTCTACTGGTGTTTTACCTTTTACTTTTTCAATCATATTCATTTCACGCTTCTTGCATTCTTCTTCTCCATAACTAGAATTATTGAATGATGCGTGTTTTCTAATCCATTTCGATGCAGGTTTTTCTGTTTTAGATTTCTTTTTTCTTGGAATCGCAACTTCTTCATTACACTTCCCGCCATGTATTTCTAAGGAACCTGGAACATCATTTGGTATGGTATCCTCTAATTCGTTTTCATCTATATCTTCCATATCAGAAACAGCATCCGCTGTATCTGGTGGTAATTCAACTATATCAATAGTACCATCAATATCTTCATCATCTGTCAAATCAAGGTTATTGTCCCAATATTCTTCAAGCTCTCTTAGAGTTGAAAATTTTTTGCAACTCATGATCATCCAAATATAATATAAATAACAAATATTTGTATAAATACAAATGAGAATAGTACAGTTATTATGTATTTATGAAAATCGTACTACGTATTGCAAGGTAATTCAAAGCAGAAAAGACTCTGTAACAACACTGAAAAAAACATGTGTGAAGAGAATTCACACCAACAACTAAGAACATGTATAATTCAGAACACCTGTACAAAAATCCTTTTTCTCCCCCCCCCCCTTTTCTGCTTATCAGTTATTGTTAGTGTCTCCATTTTACTCTTTGATGGGGAAATAGCTTTGAGGATTCACAATGCCAACACCTGCTTATTGTTCCCTCCCCTTCTTCCCCTTCCGGCCCTATCTCTTCCTGTTTCTTTTGTATTATTGTAACTCACACATTTCACATTTTTCAAGGAAACGCCCTTTATGAAATTTCTAGAGACATTTTCCAAATATCTTAAGAAAAAGGTAAGTTCTATTTCAATGTAAATAGGAAATTTTTTTACATCACAATACCCGTGAGCCCCAAATGGGGATCACTGTATTTTCGCTGTGGTCAAATTATAATAAAAACAATTTGAACATTTTTCATGTCATATTATTTAGAACACATGCAGGCATATTCTCTATAAGAAAAAAATAATTATTTCAATATAAAGTATCAGATATTATCTTAGTAAACTGATACATCTAAAAATATGTAATTTACGAACGATTCTTTTAAAGAAAGTTATATATATATAGTTTTTTTTCAGCAACTCATAAAATTTTCGCTATATATATTAAGAGTAGACTTTAGTGTGAATATACAACTTTAAAAATAAGCGAAAAATCTGAAATTAGAGTGAAGAACATTAAAATTATCTATGATCCCCAAATGGGGATCATGGTAAGAAATGGGTTAAGATAGTCTTAACATAACTACGTTATTCTGTTTTATTGATTTCAATTCCTGGAAAGACAAAAGACGCTTATTTTCAGTAATAAATTTAAATATATTATTTAAGAAAGACGAGTTTTAACAACTTGCAGCAATTTGTCTGTCCACATAGCAACTTTTTAGGGCCGAAATAAATAAGCACGACCTTCTGAGATACGACTGGCAATGTGAAAGTTACATAGCAAAGTAGAAATACGAAAGTAGCACTGACAAAGAAATTTGAAGTCGACTATAGATCTGTTAACGAGGGAAAAAAATACCACGTCCAAAGAAATAACAAAAAAGTGCCTTAGAATTTATTTTTTTAATACTAGAATTTATATATATATATATATATATACTATATACAGATGTAGACTTTTAAACAATACTTCTGAATCAACCTATATACAGTCGGCAGCAAAATTATTGAAGCGCTAGCAATAATTCGTACCCTAAATATGTGCACCTAATACTACTTTGTTAAGTAAATATTTGTCGTGTCATGATCTTAGTTTTATGCTGTTTATAAAAAAGTAAGTTGATGATAAAAATTAGCGATCAAACTAAGAAGAAAATATGAAAATGTGGTTGTGTGCTTCAATAATTTCGCTGCCGATTGTATGTATGTGTATATATAATTTGGCGTATATGTGTGTGATATTGGCGACATGTTTTAATGAATTGGCAACAATTATCGCAACCTCGTCATGCTGGCGTGAACCCTAACCATTAAAGTAATCAAAATAATTATGTATACTCTCATTGATAAATAATTATATATACTTCCACTACATTTAGATCATAGCTTTCATTTATTTATTTTAAATTATTTTTTTTTAATTGTTTTTTCCATAAAAAATAAGAATTTTGATTAAATTATTTTATATTTCAGCTGTATTTGGGTATCGTATTATCGGTTGTAGTAATTGTTACGGGTTGTTTCTCCTATTACCAAGAAGCTAGAAGCTCCAAAATTATGGAATCCTTTAAAAACATGGTTCCTCAGGTATGTGTTTTTATCATCTTTCTCTCAGATTATTATGCATATCTATATTACCAAATGTTTTCAAGAGATTCGAAGATAATAGAGATTAAGCAAGAGTTTATTTAGCGCATGGCTTTTTTATATTCGATCCGTGAAATTTCGATACTTGCATAATTTACTGAATGCGTCTGTCAATGCATGCTTCACATCCAATAAATTTCTTTATAAAAAATAAGCATCACTGATCAATTTTCAATTTAGAAATCTAAAAAGCATGGAATTTGCATTAAGTTCAAACTTGTTCCATCATGCACTAAGAATGATGAGGATACTTTTTACCAGAAAGTAGTCTGATGATCTGCTCATTCTACATAAAAATCTTAATGTGAAATTGAATACAAATATACGTATCTAACTTAGTAACCACTGAAAACAAACTAGTATATTGTGGTCATAAAAACTTTATTCTATGCCAGAAAACTTTATTCTGTATACTACCCGCTTCACTGGTCCATATATTTACATTAAAAAAAAAAAAAAAAAAACACTATTTTTTATATTTGTTGCTGAAGCCTTCAGCAGCGTTTTCCTCACCCACAATATCTCGAGTCAGTGTCCCTATTAGACTTAACTACATATCAAGTTTGGTTAATTTTCGTCCATTGGTTTATAAGATGCAGCGTTCTCAAAAATATTTGTATACAGAGAAAGATAAATATTTTCTAAAAATAGTGAAATTGTGTTTAAGACATCTCAAAGCATCCATTGAAAACCAGAAGTCGAAAATTTTCATAAATTCAATACTTTCTTCTTTATATATAGAAGATTGTAGAAAACTTATGTTCGTACACAGTAAAATTCTTGAAACGTCATTCTCATTAACCCAACGAACTCACTAATTTGATCCTTATCAAATTTAATTTTCTAAAAATTGTTGGGGTATCATGAAGATAAAGTACAGTGTGTCTCATAGATATAGAGACAGGTGATTTTCTGAAATAACAATTTAAAAATTGAATCAATAATTACGAAAACAGTCATAAGCATATGGAATCAAAATATAAGTGTATTATAACAAAAAAAATATATTATAGATTTCGAAGAATTTTTGTAAAAAGAAAAATAATAAGTAATAAATAATAAATAATAAATAATAATATATATATGTGTGCGTGTGTTATTTCAAATATATAAAGACTGTTCGAGTAATTGATATTTTAATTCAAATTTGATCCATTCCTTTAAATTGTCTTGTAAATCCTATGAGGCATGCTTAGAACTAGAGTTTGGAGAATGTGGGGGTGTAATGTGTCCAATTCTGCTCTACGTTTTAGCTTTAATTTCTGAATAGTCAAAAACTGGAGACCATAGGCATACACCTCTCGTGCAAGTACTTCCCAAAGGTTTTCAACTACATTTAGGTCTGGGCTGATGGCTGGCCATTCTATAGCAATAACTTGATTATGCATAATCCAAGCTTTTGTTTAGTAGGAGATGTGAATCGACGTATCGTCCTGTTGGAATTTCCCGTTTTATCCGGCTAAGATGTTTAAATTTAGAAAGATATTTCTTTTGGGGACATTTTCGCTGAAACATAATGCTTCCTATACCATAAGATAGCTCCTTCTTTCCGTCTACAAAAAAAATTAATAAATAAATAAATAAAAATCATGAAGTTCTCGTCGTTAGACATATGAATGGTTTTTCAGTGACGAAAAAGTATTTCATCTGGTTGGCTCTAATGGTTGAGCATACTGTTTTCATGATCTATGACAAGAACCTCATGATTTTTTTTTTTTTTTTTTTTTTTTGTAGACAGGAAGGAGGGGTTCTCTAAAAAAAAAATTATCCTTTTCTTTGCGGAAAAAGGTAATTTCAGAAATTAAAGGAAAAAAATTACCCTTTTTCCTTGGAATTTCCAGTTTTATCCGGCTAAGATGTTTCCATTTAGAAAAATATTTCTTTTGGGGACATTTCCGCTGAAACATAACGCTTTCTACACCATAAGAGAACCCTACATTTCCGTCTACAAAAAAAAAAAAAAATCGTGATGTTCTCGTCTTTGGACATATGAATGGTTCTTCAGTGACGAAAAAGTATTTCATCTGGTTGGCTCTAATGGTTAGGCATACTATTTTCATGATCTATGACAAGAACCTCATTAAGTTTTTTTTTTTTTTTTTTTTTTTTTTTTGTAGACAGGAAGAAGGGTTTCTTTAAAAAAAAAATTAGCCTTTTCTTTGCGGAAAAAGGTAATTTCAGAAATTAAAGAAAAAAAATTACCCTTTTTTCTTTAATTTCTGAATAGTCAAAAACTGGAGGCCATAGGCATACACCTCTCGTGCAAGTACTTCCCAAAGGTTTTCAACTGCATTTAGGTCTGGCTGATGGCTGGCCATTCTATAGCAATAACTTGATTTTGCATAAGCCAAGCTTTTGTTTAGTAGGAGGTGTGAATCGACGCACCGTCCTGTTGGAATTTCCAGTTTTATCCGGCTAAGATGTTTCCATTTAGAAAAATATTTCTTTTGGGGACATTTCCGCTGAAACATAACGCTTTCTACACCATAAGAGAACCCTACATTTCCGTCTACAAAAAAAAAAAAAAAAAAAAAAAAATCGTGATGTTCTCGTCTTTGGACATATGAATGGTTCTTCAGTGACGAAAAAGTATTTCATCTGGTTGGCTCTAATGGTTGAGCATACTGTTTTCATGATCTATAACAAGAAACTCATGAGTTTTTTTTTTTTTTTTTTTTTTTTTTTTTTTTGGGGGGGGGGGGGAGGATCAAATTTATCCAACTTCTACAAATGGCATCAATTAACCGTGCACTGTAAAAAATATGCAGAATCCCAATCCCAAATGTTTTACAAAATACTGATGTGGTTTTTAATTTCTGGAGTCCGATAATTTTGTTTGAGGATGAGCATAGCAGTATAAATAATTAAAGAATAATTGTGTACAAAGTAAAATCTACTTAATGGACGTCAATTAGACTTAGGAAGTAGATTTCGAATTTGGAGTGCATCATCAACAATGATGATGCGTATTACTAATGTTATTTAACATGACAATAATGATCATCATTTTTATTGTGTAACATGGCAAAGCTCTTACATTTTTTTTTTTTTTTTTTTTTTTTTGTATCATCTAATATACACACTTATGGGTTATTTAACAAGATGCTACGTATATAAAATTGTTTTGTTCTCCCAAATTTTTCAGAAACTGCTTGAATATCACAATACTGGATAGCTACGATTGAACTTACTAAAAATTAAAAAAAAAAAAAAAAAGTTTTAAAAAATACAGATTGGTGCAGTCCTTTAATGCTTTTTTTTTTTTTTTTTTTTAACTATAATAGTATATTAGTAGAAATATACTATATAAATTTCATTAATTCACAGCGTTTGGCTCACTGTACAAAAGGCGATGGATTGATGCTGAAATATTCGTACCTTTAGAAATGATTTTTCAAATGTTGTTCATTTGTACAAAATCAGTTTATAAATTAAAATGAGCATATCTGTGGCAGTAACTGATTACCAAAACATTGCTTCTAGCAAATGGTGTTTTGTACATGATTTATAAATTAGCTGTCTTTGTTGTAAGTAAGATGAATGGTTCTTTCTTTAATGGATGCTGATTAAAGAACAAATAATAAAGAATCTAATTTAAACCATTTCTTTTTAGACAATAAAATTATATTTTATTCATATTTTGTTCACATATTAGAAATTAGCAATAAAAACTATGTATGTTTTCACTCGATCCTAAATAATTTATGCAATATTATTATTTTTATTTTAGCTATTTATTAGAACCGAAATGTGTGTAGCAGTAGTGTTACTCTGTAAATCCAAATACTATTCGCATTTCATAATTGCAAATTTTTTACTCTATATATAGCTTTTATTTTACAGTAATAACATTATAATTAGAATGTCATCTAATGGTAAATTTGCTATATGATGTTTATAATTTATTTATTTTTTCTTTTAGTACGCCACCATCATTCGAGAAGGTCAAAAATATACAATCCCAGCCGAGGGAGTGGTGGTAGGGGATATTGTGGAGGTCAAGGGTGGAGATCGGATTCCCGCCGATATCCGAATTATAATGGCCTCCTCCTGCAAAGTAGATAACTCCTCACTAACCGGAGAATCTGAACCTCAAAGCCGATCCCCAGAACTCACCAACGACAACCCTTTAGAGACAAGGAATCTCGCTTATTTCTCCACCAATTGTGTTGAAGGTAAAAAACATAAGACAAATGAAATTTCTATAATGTGAGTTTCTATTTAGACACAAATATAGATTTTTCTTGATTTCATAATATTGCAATAAATATAAGAATATTAAAACGTTTATTACATTTAAATAGTAAGCCATAGGGCACGACGGGCTGGTTCTTCCATGAGCATTTTCATTTCAAATTTTGATTTTGTAACAATTTAGTAGTAAAGTTTATAGTTCCATTGCGCATTCATTTAGAATTATATAAATTTCCATGTTTCAATTTTTTCGTTATAGGCACATGTCGAGGAGTAGTTATTAACACTGGTGACCGCACTGTGATGGGCCGCATTGCAAATTTAGCCTCAGGCCTGGAGATGGGGGATACACCAATCGCCAGGGAAATTGCCCATTTCATCCACTTGATCACTGGTGTGGCTGTCTTACTCGGCATCATCTTCTTCATCACAGCCTTTATCCTTGGGTACCACTGGCTAGATGCCGTCATCTTCCTCATTGGTATCATTGTAGCCAACGTGCCCGAGGGTCTACTAGCAACCGTTACGGTTTGTATAAAATATATATATATATTAATTACTAAAAGTGATATTATCACAAATTAAATAAAAAAGAATGGTGCTTACCAATTTGTTATTTTAAAAAGTGGCTTTAAAATGTTTTTAACTAAGAGAATTGAGCAAATGCTTCAAAACGTCCTCTTTTTAAGTTAAATACAAAAAGTTTCAAAAGATTTCCTTTTTTTTTTTTTTTTTTTTTAAGTAAAAAAGTGTAAGCTTTCCCCATCAAAACATAAACTAGAAATGAAAGAAGAATTTCATATAAATCTCTTCTAAGCCAGAAATTAAAATTTAATAACAAAAGCAAATTTAATTTAGCTAAGTTATTTAATTTCCGTATGAAATGGCACAATAAATTTAAAACCATAATTATATTTTTATTTATTTATTTAAATTTTTGTACTTTTAATTTTTAGCTTACTTAATTTTAGCAAGACAGTACGAAAGCGTCTTCTTAATTATTCATTATATTTAAATTAATTTACATACTTTATAATATATAACAATTTTAAATTATTAATTGCTTCATGAATTTAGTTAAATGTAGCATTTCAGAGCTCTTTTATCTTGTTTAGTTCCTTTATATTGAAAGATTCTTTGATGACTTGCAACATTCCTTGCAATTTATATTAGGTTTGCTTGACTCTCACTGCCAAAAGAATGGCACAGAAAAACTGCCTAGTTAAAAATTTAGAAGCTGTTGAAACTCTAGGTTCAACTTCCACGATCTGCTCGGACAAAACGGGAACATTAACTCAAAACAGAATGACAGTCGCTCACATGTGGTTTGATAATCAAATCATAGAAGCAGACACAACAGAAGACCAATCAGGTAAGTGAATATTTGAAGTAGATATTTTTATACTAGCACATTGTAAAGAAAATACCCGGTCTGAATTAACATTTCTCATGCAGTGATTGATATAAAATTAGAATTATGAAAGATATCCAATAATACTAAAGGCCAATAAATAAGAAAGAAAAATTTAAATGAATGATCATAATTAGGTTTGCATGGACCGTTTAAAATACGATATACCAAAGGCTAGGGGTATCTTTGTTCTTCAAAATTAGATCATCTAATATACTGTCTTTTTTTTTTTTTTTTTTTTTTGGGGGGGGGGGGGGTAAGATAATATCTTAAATCTCAAAAAAAAAAAAAAATAATAATAATATAAAAATTGCTTATACTTACTGTTATGGGTAGCACAAACGCCAGATATTCGCCATATTTAGCAATATATGACAAAATATTGCTAAATTTAAAGTCATTATGTCGCCAAATATGTTTATTTTAGGGTAAAAAGTGTCAATTTGGAAAAATTTTAATTTAAGCAGGTTTTTTTTTTCTTTTTTTTTTAAACAGCTGATTTAGTTATCAACTTTAATAGAAAGTAATTGTAATTTGATACACGACTGCCTTTATAACAATCCTTTAAATACATTTCAACACTACTCACTTTTTAAGACTATCCTTTTGTCATCGATAAAATTACGGTAGAATAGCTAAAATATTTATACGACAATTTTTGGAACAAATTGCAGGCTGGTCCACAAATGGATTTGGCGATTTTTCTTTGGTGATTATGGCGAAATGCCATTTTCGGAAGTGGTTGCCATAGATTCCAAGTGTAAACAAAAGCAAAACGCGTTTTTCAAAATGGTGTCATTTGTAATGTACAAAATTAATTAAGTCTATTTTTAATATTAATAAAACAAATATTTAAAATTAACTTACCTCACTATGCATGATAAAACATCTTCATAAATTTCGATACTTCAAGGACGATCAATATGCATAAATGAATATATATATATACACTGCATAAAAAAAGTAGACGGACACTTCTTTACAATTTTTTAAAACCCCGTCTTTGTTTAATAGGAAATGTCTATTAAAATTCTTTAACATGTTTATACTTATCAATCTTCATATTTTTGACAGACAAACAAAAGTATTCAATTATTTATAATTTTAATGTAGGGGAATGCAGAAAAGGAAAAAGATATACATTTGCACAATATTTTTTTTAAAAAAAGTAGACGGACACTGGTCAAAAACTGCAATTATCTAAGTGGGTGTTTCTTGCGGAATACTAGTTTTGCATGTATATGTACATTTGGCATTTTGCCAATTGCTAACGTGCTTGACAAGATGGTTTTACGTAGTTAAATTTCTTGGAGGTGAATGCGCCATGCCACGAGTAATTCCTCTAACTGATTACCGGAAAGGACAGATTATAGCGCTGAAAAATGTTAATAAAGGAGTCAGAGAAATTAGTAGGCTACTTCTAATAAGCAAAAGTAGCATCAGCGATTTTCTACGTGCTCCTGAAGCCCATGGCGTAAAGAAAAAGAGTGGCCGGCCAAAGAAACTTTCGTTTAGAGACCAAAGAAAAATTTTTACTGAGCTGAAAAAAACTAGAGCATCAATTACCAGAATTCGAATAAGCACAGAAGTTACTAACGTAACTTCTCAGACAATTTATAACTACATTAAGCACTCAGAGCTCTTTCAATATAAGAAGAGAAAACATCATCCATGCTGGAAGGATCACCACGTGACAGAACGCCTAAAGTGGGCTCAAAACCATATGTCTTGGACTACAGCATGGATATTTGTAGTTTTTTCAGATGAGAAAAAATTTAATTTAGACGGCCCAGATGGATATCAATATTATTGGCACAGTTTGGAGAAAGAAGACGAAGTGTACTCTACTCGGCAAGTTGGTGGTGGTGGCGTGATGGTGCGGCTAGCTGTTCGCTATGGTGGAAGGACAATTTTAGTGTTTCTAAGTAAGAAGCAGACTCACAAAGATTATATTGAAACACTAAGCAGTGAGCGTTTGCCATTTGCGTGTGATCCTGGAGGAGAAAACTGGATTTTCCAACAAGATGGAGCGCCAATGCACACCGCTAACAACGTTAAAAAATGGTTTCATGAGAACAACTTCAATGTTTTATCCTGGTCAGCCAAGAGTCCGGATAGGAATCCTGTAGAAAACATTTGGGCCGTACTTGTTCATAAAATTTAAGAGGGTGGACGCTAGTATGAATCAATTCACCAACTCAAAGAAGCTCTTACAAACATTTGGGACATTTTTTGTCAAAAAAAAATTCAGAATCTCATTGATTCCATGCCTAACAGAGTATACGAACTTATTAAAGCAAATGGGAAACGAACCCCTTACTAAAAACGTTTTATTTTAGAGATACAAGATGTGTCCGTCTACTTTTTTAAGGAAAATTACAGTGCAATTATGCACCATTTTTGTTTCCTGAATTTTTCCACTACATAATTCAAAAGGATTGAATCTATATCCAAAAAATAATAATATATGATGTCTCAAGAATATAATTATATTAGAGAAATGAACCTCATATCTCTAATTAAAGAAATAAACGGCTTTAAAGTATTACAAGTAAGTGTCCGTCTACTTTTTTTATGCAGTGTATATATATATATATTATGCTTCTCGTACATTTGTACAATTAAAATGTTCTACACTTGCCAGTAAAATACGATTATATAAATTAGAATTCCGTTTATCTTTTCTTTTAATGAGTTTTAGAATATACTTTTAAAAATAAGCTACTTTACCTAACATGAAAACATTCACCTTATCTTCCAAAAATAGGCCTATCTTTCATCACAACCATTCTAACATTGTCTTTCAACAAAGCCGTATATTTTTCAACAATTTTATTCACTGATTCACTACTACTAGATGCCATACTTAAACAAAATAAAATAATAATTAATTAATTAACAAAGTAAATTAATAATAAAGAGTAAAAATACAACCGTTTTATATAATTGTACTTCTCCAGCTGAAATAGAATAGAATAATGAATAATTAAAGTTATCTTTACAATTAATTGCAATGCTGATTGCCATGGTAATAAAAAATAAACAGAACGCTGGATGTATGGGCATAAAAAATAAACAGCAAGCAGGTTGCCATATCATATTGTATAGATTCCCGAACGATATCGTTATCGTTCAGAACGGCGTCAAAGAAAAATCGCCAAATCCAGTTGTGGACCAACCTGCAACTTATACCCAATTTTTAATAATTACGTGCATTTTATTATGAAAGTAGTAATATAAATAAAAATTTCTTTTAAAATAGGCATTATTGAAATATGAACAATGATGTATTATACTGATCTTTTGGCAGATTTAACGAAACATGGTGTCAAAAATGTCAAACCATAAATATATGGAAACAGTATATCTTTTCTCACTTGCCACTCTTGGTGTTATTTTGTTAATTTTAAAACAACAATCATTTGAGGGAAAGATGATTATATATTCTTAAATTAGAAGTATTAACAGTTATAATTAAACATCTATTTTCATACATTTACCTATATTTCACTAAATAAGAAAATTCCCGAAAAAAAAAAAATTCTTCACATTTTTCTACTTTTTTTTTTTTTTTTTTTTTTTTTTTTGAGAATTGTTAATGCTTATTTTGGCAGCTAAAACTCACAAATCAGTGAGCTTATAATAATTTACTTCCTGCAATAATTAAATATCGGATTCAGAAAAAATCAACTGATATCTGCGAACAGTGTATATTTTCTATGCATATTGATAAACTCTGAAACGTAATAAGTAGAGATACCGTTTGTATGTTTCTTTCATAGAAATAATAATAAAGAATAGTTTCAAACAAACATTGTTTAACAGAAAAAAAAACTACAAATCTTTCTTTTACAATGCTATCCACACTCGACAGGATTATCTATGAAATATTAATAGTTATTTTCCGGATATTTTCTTTTATTTCAGTAACGGAAGCAATCCAAAGTGAGCATACTTTTGAAACTCGTAATAATGAAACCTTCTTTTCCAGTAAAATGACACTTCAAATAAAGGAAACCTTGTTGTCGTTACTTATGCCACTTATACTTATTGTTTGCCACTCGGAAACACCGAGCCCCGGTAGTGAAACTACCCGGATTTAAGACGGCATGAGCAACAATAAAAATATAGATAAAATTACAACAATAATTTTGTAAATAATATAAATAGAGGAAACCTTAATTTACATTATTTATAAAATAAACTTCCTAGATTTAAAAAAAAAAATACTTTGAAAAATGATGTATAGTCAAAATATTTCTCTAAAAGTTATTAATATTTTTTAAATTGTCCCAATTTGTTTTTGAATAATTCAATCTTTTTAAATATATATATTTAATTGAACTTGAATGAGATTTAGCAAAATAGTGAATCTAATAAAATGAAAGGTTATTTACACAAGAGAGTACGTACTTACATTATTAATTAATTTATTCAAAATGGATTTTTTTTAATTAACAAAAATGTAATTATGTATTATAAAAGTTGAAACAACAGAATCAAAGCGTAAAAAATAAAAGTAAAAATAAAATTACTGAACTAGCGAGACGAAGATTACACATTTTGTTCCAAGTAAAAAGAAAAAGAGGGTGGTGGATGAGTACATCGTCTGACGCTTTTTATAAAACAATCTCTTTGGGGAAAATATGCTGCATTAGTACGGTCAAATTAAACAACGATTAAGATAAGCAACAGAAAAAAAAAAAAAAAACTATAAATTTGGCTATTTTAATTTTTGCTTCCAAAAACAAGAAATTTGCTTAAATCAAAATATTTAAAATTAACAATAGAGATTATATTATCCTATCTATTATATAAATTATCTTACGCAAAATTAATTGATTTTGTATTCGTTTAATATTATGTAACAATATTTCATTGAAAAAAAATAGACAGCTGATCCATTAAAGCAGCACCTCTATAAGAACTTAAGCAAAAATTGGAATTTATCTCTAGTATACTGAGGCTAGAAATCTTTAGGAATTGTGGTAGCTAGACTGCAACTCTGTACTGATAAGTATAAAGGATTTAAGTCCAAAAATGTCGATTTTGAGTTAAGTACATAGTCAGACTCAGAAAAAAATTCTCTATCGATCGGTATAAAGGATTTAAGTCTATGTCATTTAGTCTTTGAGAAAATCCATTGGTAAAAAAAGGTTCAAGTCAGAAATTTACCATTCATGTGTGGTATAAAATACTTAATTAAATTTTTTCCCTTTATTAAATGAAGGTTGACAATCACTGAATGGTATAAAGGGTATAAGTCAACGAAATCCCTTTTTCCTAATCAATTCTTCTGATTTGTTTTTAATTAGTTTAACTTTTTTTTTCATCTCCTGAAAAATCAAGAATATGGACTTAAATCCTTTATACTTATCAGTACAGAACTATTAAATGCAAAATTTTGCTTTGTAGTTAGTTCATTTAATTTATATATTCATTTATTTTTTACTCAACTGTTTTAATTGCAGATGTTACCCTAAAATGTAAAATAAATAATATGAATAATAATAATAATAATAATATGCAAATAATTTAATTGTCAAATAAAGCAGTCTCAAAAACTTACAGCGAATAGGATGAAACAATAATTTCGGCCTATTTTGGGGGATGATTATCTAAAAATACAGAAATAGTTAAACAAATATTTGTTTCATCGCATAAGTCCGGTCTTATTTAAATACTTTTGATATGCTCTTGAAATAAAACAATAATACAAAATTTGAGTTAAGATTACGTCAATAGCAAACATGAAACCAATTACAAATATTCAATTGTTATTCCGCGCATTGAATTTGAAAAATAAATAAGTCATATTACTAACAATTTTTTCTAATAATCATGCAATAGTAAATAAACGGTTCAAATATTTTATTTTCAAAGAATCAGCATCCTACCTAGACAGACAGAATAAGCTAAAAAAATTATATTTATAAATATTATTTGTATTTGGTGCCAATCGCAAACCAATTTACACCTAGGTAGTACAATATACAAATAAAAGAAAATTCTGGGGTTGTGGATTTTCATAACTAAAGTACGATTAAAGAGAAAAACTTTTAATATGTCTTGATTAAATGTAATATTATCTTAAATTTAAAACGTTATTCCAATATATCATTAAAAATACTAAATATACGATAACTAATAGTAAAAAATAACTTGATAAACAAGTAATTTTATACTTTACAATCATAACAATTGGTGAAAATACTTAGCCTTTGTTTTTAAAATTTTTAAAATTTAATCTTTATACACATACATATATTTTATAATATTTAGGAATGAATTTTAGTTATTGGTATTCAAATCTTTTTTTTATTTGTCATCTGAAAAAGTATCGCTATAACACAAAATAGTATTAAAGAAAGTTATTTTGATATCTAATAACACACTTATTTCAATACAGTAATTTTTTTTTTTTTTTTTTTTTTAAACTGCTACGCGAGATTATAAAATTTTATAATAAAAGAATAACTATAAACATTTTCATTTAAATGACACATATATAATGACTCAAAATGTTCTGAAGCATAAAATTTTAGCCAAGTCTCATTATCCCGAGTTTCAAAAAAAGAAAAGAAAAACCGCATAGTGCTTGTTCACATGCATAGATATTAGAATTGAAATTTTTAATAGTATGCAGCTGACAGAACTGCTTCTGTAGTTTTTTTTTTTTTTTTTTTTTTTTTTTTTTTCTTATTAAATGCTAGTTGCTATTTTATTCCTTTTTTTGCCATAGAGTATTGACTTGTTGCTTGCAGTAGATATTAATTCCTAAATTGAGCTCTTTCTCTTTTTTCTTACATAGATAAGAAATTCATATCTATTATTGAGCTTAATAATTTTCTCCGTCATGTAGGAGCACAGTATGACAAATCTTCCATCGGATGGAAAACTTTATCAAGGGTGTGTTGTCTGTGTAGCAGGGCAGACTTCAAAGCAGGCCAAGAAAATATTCCCATCCTGAAAAGGTTTGAAAAATCTCTCTCATTTCGAGTACGTAAGTAGGTTGAAAAGTTTTGCTTCTGCTACGGAACATTTAGAAGAGTAATATTAGAAAACATTTTCACTTTACCAGACAGACGTGGACAAAGACCTTATAAAAAATGTGTGCTTTACCTAATTGAAGTTTACTGTATTTTCTCCATCGTTAACACTTTGTCAATTTTGAGTTTAGTGATATAATTTTTACATGGTAATAATCTGAAAGTTTAAAACAAAAACAAAGAAAATAGAATAAAGGTTAGAAAGTATAAACTGAATTACTACCGCTACTTACATAAGATAATAAGTGGCAAAGTAAATTGTTCAAATGTGCGGTTGAAAAATAAAATATGTAAATATTTTAATTTATGTTTAAGTTTGTATACTTCAGTGCAATTTTCTTTAATAATACCTTATGAAAAAGAATTAAATTCATAAATTTAGCCAGTTATAACTACTATTACAGCAAATCATTGCAAACATTCGTTTTCGATGCAATGTTTTAATTCCGAGCATCATTCTCTTTTTCAAGAATAATGACGAACATGACATTTAGTTGATAAGAAATGATGAAATAAATTGTAAAACATTTATGCAATATTCAGTACATCATTAGTTTAGACTGTATGTATCGTAATATATTATTCAAAATTATTCATTTACAGTATTTTAAGGTAGTAGAATAAAAGTATTGCAAATAAACATTTACCAGAACAAATTTAAAGGAAAGGACAACTCAAATATTTTTATTTTATGAAATTATACGCGTTTGGCACGACTTCTTCAAATCGTCCTCACAGCATCCAGATGATAATCCATTTCTTCCAACACTTGTGTCAGCATGGCTGATGTTACTACGTTAAAGGGATACTTCACCTAATTTGATCATCTGTTTAACCTCATGTTATTCTAAGGAGAAATTTTTTTATAAATTATTCATTACCTAAAGTTTTTTTTTTTTTTTTTTTTTTTTTTAATTCTGTTTTCACACTTAAAAAATTCACAACCGTTAAAATGTTTCTCGTTTTCCAAAAATTATTATTATTATTATTATTTTATTTTTCAGTATTTCATTTTGAAGCTATGAAATGCGAAAAATGATCTTAGTTAATTTTTCGTACTTTACTGCTTTAAAACGAAATATTAAAAAAAAAAAAAAAAAAAAAAAAAAAAATGGAAAGGGCAAACCTTTAAACAGTTGTGAATTTTCTAAATCTGAAAACAGAATTTAAAAAAAAAAAAAAAAAACTTTAGGTAATGTAATGAGTAATTTATAAAACAAATTTCTCCATAGAATAACATGGAGTTAGACTGCCGGTCAAATTAGGTGAAGTATCCCCTTAAAAGCATTCATTACCTAAGTGTATTCACAGATCCTCCGAGTTACATAGCTGTGTTGGCACTGGCACAAACATTGTGTCTTTCACAAAGCCCAGAAGAAAAAGTCATCTTAGGTAATGTCCGGGGATCTAACAGGGGACCAAGGAAACAACATTTTGTCGTTTGTTCTGATGCGGCCAATGCAACAATGCAACGATTAGGAATCACATTTTTGAGGAATTCATACACTTCTAGTATGGACACAAGGGGAAAAGGAAATATTTGAATTGTCCTTCCCTTTTAAACAGGTTCCATCCAGTACGTCTCTAATTAAAAGTTTGTTTATCACCGTCTTTGAAAATGTCGTACATCATTTTGAATAACCCTCAAACTAAAAGCTCGTGACATAACATTTTATTCAGACTAAAAAGTAATACAAGGGAAACAAAACCTCACAAAATTTACAATGTGTACGAAGTAGACATATAATTTACAAACATTTTAATAATTATACAAATTAGGGTTCTTTTTTTTTTGAAAAAAGCTATTTAATGGCGACACTGATTCATCGCTTTAAACAGAGCTATCCTTATTCCCTACTATAGGATACGCGAAGTCGTGGTAAATCTTTTCACATTTAAATAAAAGCACATTTAACACATACCTTTAAAGTAAACTTGTACGTCTTCGATTTTCGGCTTCCGGCGCCGCCGGTGAGTGAAGCGGACCTTTCGTTTAATGGCCCTCTTCACTTACCGTCGCCGGAAGCCCGAGCCAATGTTATTCTACGGGAAATTTTCTTTACAAATAACTTATTAACTAATACATATTTTTAAATTCTGTTTTCATTTTGCAATTTCAAAATAAAATATTAAAAATTTAAAAAATACATTTTTAAAAAAGGTCCGTCAATTTAACTGTTGGGAATTTTCAGAATGTGAAAACAGAATTTAAAAATATGTATTAGCTAATAAGTTATTTGTAAAGAAAATTTCCCATAGAATAACATTAGCTTCGACTTCCGGCGACGGTAAGTGAAGCGGGCCCTTAAGTACTACGTAATCAGATCTGTCGACCGATCTTCATTAATCGTAAATTTAGGTAGAGGCAATGCTTTCTCAGCCATCTTTTTATAGTTAAAAAATTGTTATTTACAGTAGCGGAACTTAGATCTATAAAACGATTTTCTACGGGAAATTAATACCTTAAAAAAATTATCAGAAGTTTATAAACTTATTTATCATAATACACTGGTGTACAAAATTAAAGCAATAATCAATTTTCTCGTTTTCTTCTTTTGCACGCAATTTTTAAACGAATGAATATAGAAACATAGAATTTGACGACATGTTTGTTACCATATCAGTAATCAAATTTTACATAACTTTAGTATAAGTGATAATTTTTAAACTGATAATTATTAAATTTTTCTCAAAAATAAGCTTTCAAAAAAAAAAAAAAAAAAAAGTAATAATTTTAGAAAAGAAAACTTAATGCAAAAGGGTTAACAAAGATGCATTGCAGATAGTATGCGCATGCATCCATGTGTTAGATTAAAACTACATTTTTCTTCCTCTATTCACTTTTATGTTTCCTCTTTATTTCGCATGTGAGTAACTCTTTAAAAAATATACGTACAAACATGGAATTGGATTAGACGTTCATTATAAAATTATTTATCGAAATTTTTATTATTCTGGTGCTGCTCATAGTTTATAAATTAGTAATTATACTTTTTCAAAAAGTTCGTTATAAAAGTAAGAAAGAAGAAGTGTTTACAGGAAAACAAATCAGGATTTAGTTTAACATTTAAAGGCGTCTTCACCTATCTGTAATGCATCCTTAATACTATTTTTCATTAAATTTTCTTTTCTAAAATTGTTGAAATTTTTAATTTTTTCCAAAGCTTACTTTTGAGAATAATTGAATAATTATTAGATAAAAATTATTACTTATGCTACAGATATATGAAATTCAATTAATGGTATGATAACAATCATACCATCCAAACTTTATGTTCATACGTTTATTTGTTTAAAAGTTATGCGCAAAAGAAGAAAAGAGGAAAGAAGGTTGTTCCTTCAATTTTGAACGTCAGTATAGATCTAATGATGAATTCTAGGGATAGTTAGAGAGGGACATGTTCCCTGAAACATTAACATGTTTTCCTTTGAGATTTCAAATATTATGCTCATTATTATTTTTGAATAAAACTTCCTTTCCGAATTCCGTAATATCACTTCACGGAGTGGAAAAATTCTCTCATGGAAAAAATATAGAAATCAATACTGAATAGATCCGCAACTGTTATTATATTTGGATTCTATGCATTTTTCTTATCTTAATACAATGATACCTTTACAGAGCTGCCAACCCTCTGGATTAACTCATACCACTATTCCTTTAAAGCTATATTCGGTTTATTTAATCACAGAATTTCCTCTAAAATATAAAGAGAATATTTCTATAAATATTTATTGGTATTTAAAAAAAAACCGGTAAGTTGGCAAGTCTGCATTTAAAATTGCATATGATCAACAATCCCTTTTAGAAAAAGCACATTTTAATTTCTTGCACACTTTACAGAGAATGCGCTGGTGACGCATCAGAATCTGCTATCCTGAAATGTATGGAATTGGCAGTTGGAAACGTTACAGCTTACCGCGCGAAAAATCCGAAGGTGTGCGAAATCCCCTTTAATTCCACAAACAAATATCATGTGAGTATTTTTTACATATCCTTATATTTTCTCATCTATCTAATATAAAACATGTTTTGATATGAAAAATTTAATCAGATACTCATTGGCGTTATAACGTTTTAAGTAAAATATCACATTTTGATTTAGAAATAAACAATCTAATTTCGAATAATCTAGAACAACTTGTTAAACTTTAGTTCCTATCGAATACTTATATTTTACTCCGATGGGTAATGAAAGTATTAACTAAGTTTTAACACTTTCCAACAAGGTTGAAAAGTGTTAATGACTTCGGTTTGTCTGTCTGTCTGACCGCGCTCTAACTCCTGTAAATATTTATGGAATTTCTTGAAACTGATATATGTTATTCAAGTTCACTATCGAATGCTCCCTATTAAAAATGGAAGTTGATACCTATACTGGTTTGTGTACAGGGACACCCGAAAGTATTTCAAAGCATTGTGTTCTATAAACCATATTTTCATATCTTTATTTTAGACATATCTTAATGAAATTGAAATACGTCATTCAAGTTCATTATTGGATGTTTCCTGTAGAAAATAGAGTAAATATCACCACTGGTTTATGTACAGGGACACTCAAAAGTATTCCAAAGCATTGCGTTCTATGAGAGATATTTATGTAAATCAAATTTTAATAACTTTACTTTCTACGAAGTTTTATGAAATTGAAATATATTATTTGTGTGCACAAAAGAATGCTTTGCATAGAATATAGCATGATTAGCATTAGATTTGCAGGATGACACAAAAATATTCATTTATATTAAAAACTATTAATAAAAATTTGCTAGAATTGTACTTTCGTTTACATTAAGCGTTTTTAACACTTTCTAACATTTGTCAAGTGTGAATATGATTTAAATTTGTGTATATGTCCGTCTGTGTCCGCGCTCTAACTCCCGTAAATATTTATGGAATTTCTTGAAACTGATATATGTTATTCAAGTTCACTATCGAATGTTTCCTATTGAAATTGGAGTTTATACCTCTACTGGTTTGTGTACAGGGACACCTGAAAGTATTTCAAAGCATTGTGTTCTATGAGAGGTATTTCTATAAACCATATTTTCATATCTTTACTGTACACATATCTTAATGAAATTGAAATACATTATTCAAGTTCATTATTGGATGTTTCTTGTAGGAAATAGAGTAAATATCGCCACTGGTTTATGTACAGGGACACTCAAAAGTATTCCAAAGCATTGCGTTCTATGAGAGATATTTCTCTAAACCAAATTTTAATAACATTTCTTGGCACAAATCTTAATGATATTGAAATATGTTATTCATATGCATAAAAGAATGCTTTATACAGAATGTAGTATCATTAGCATTAGATTTACAGGGCCAAACAAAAATATTCAGTTACATTAACAGCTGTTAATAAAAATTTCCTGGAATTGTACTTTCGTTTACATTAAGCGCTTTTAACACTTTCTATCATTTGTAAAGTGTGAATATGATTTCAATTTGTGTATATGTCCGTCTGTCTGTCTGTATGCCCGTGCTTTAACTCCCGTAAATATATATGGAATTTTTTGAAAGTGATATATGTTATTCAAGTTCACTATCGGGTGTTTCCTATTGAAAAGGAAGTTTATACCTCTACTGGTTTGTGTACAGGGGCACCCAAAAATATTCGGAAGCTTTGTGTTCTATGAGAGGAGTTTTTACAAACAATATTTTAATACCTTTACTGTATAGAAACTTTAATGAAATTTTAATATGTTATTCAAGTTCCCTTTCGGATGTTTTCTATGTAAAATCGAGTACATTTCTAACTTTTTTGTGTACAGGGGCACTTGAAAGTATTCCAAAGCATTGCGTTCTGTGAGAGTTATTTTCATAAACCAAATTTAAATAATTTTACTTTGCACAAAGCTTAATGCAATTGAAATAAATCATTCATATGCACAAAAGATTACCTTCTATATAATATAATATGATTAGCATTAGATTTGCAGGGCCACACAAAAATATTCAGTTACATTAAGAGCTATTAATAAAAATTTGCTAGAATTGCACTTTCGTTTACATTAAGCGTTTTAGCACTTTCTAATATTTTTAGTGGGAATGTGATTTCAATTTCTGTATCTGTCTGTTCGATTGTCCACCTTTCTATCTGTTTGTTTCCGGCTCCTAGCGTCGGTAAATATTTTTAGAATTTTTTAAAAATGATACAATCAAGTTCACTATGGAATGTTCCCTATTTAAAATGACATTAATAGATCCTGTGCAACTAGTTTGTTTACAGAGACAACAACAAAAAAAAAAGTCAATGGATTAAGTTTTAGGACAGAATTTTTCAAAAGTTATATTTAAAATCTTTCTATTGTAAAAATCATAAAAACATTCACATGTATTTTTAATATTATAAAATAATGTTTTGTATAAAATATGATATGATTAACTTTTTCAGATTAAAATTATTCGATAAAACAATTACGTACAGTTAGAAAGCGTTACTAATCAATGCGTGCTGCATGATTTTTCTTTCTTGTTTCTAAAACATATTGGTATTATTTGTTTAGAAGGAAGAAAGATAAAAACTGAATGTAAAGCAAATTCATAGATGTGTTATAGAGGCCGCGTCTCGATTTCAATTACATCGCTGTGTCATTCAAAGAAGTCTAAAAATGGGCTTATATGAAATATCAAAGGAATGTTTGAAATGAAAGTGTCTGTAATTCCTCCGGATTATTTTCGTTGGCATTTTCGTTGACATGACAAAATAGAAACTACATCCTTTAAGAAAAGGAAAATTTTCTACAACAGAAAATGATAAAAAATGCCAATTGGTTGAGAACAACCATAAATATACATTCAAGAATATATAATTGTGGAACTGCACAGCCCGATCAAGCCAAAAGTGGGCCCAGGGTCCGATGCACATTTGGGTCCCCTACCGAAAATTTTCCCGCATAGATTTTACCACTCTGAAAAAAATCCTTTTCTCAGCGACAACGAAATAAACTCACCACAAATCATAAGTATTTTTAACAGATGTTTCTGGATTTTCTCAATATGCAATGTTTTTCTAGATGGAGCAGTCCTAATCTTTTGATTGCCCACTGCGCAGCACTAGTGCGACGTAAAAACCCATCCATCCAACCTAATCTTTTGCCTTTAACCGTAACTTTTTAATTTTTTTAAGCACCTAAAAAAACATATAACAATCATAACTAATATATTTGTATTCAAATATTATATATAATATTTTAATAAATTAAGTTATATAAAAGTTATATTAAGTTATATTTTAATAAATTAATAGTTTATATTTGTATAAACTATTGTTACTCCGAAACATCGGGCGTGCAATAATTATTTAATATCATTCTCTCAACATAAACTTTGGAGATAAATTGACTTATCTGAAAGGGTTAAGTTTTACTTCATGCATTGCACATTAAGTTGTGATTTTCATTTAATTCATTACCGTGTTGGTGTTCATTTTATTAAATAATGACAATAATAATGATGACTTGCGATACAGTCTACTCATTAAAGAATCATTTCAGGTAACTATCAATGAGGTGGAAGAAAACAACGAACGCTCTTACCTTCTGTGCATGAAAGGTGCGCCAGAGAGGATTCTAGATCGGTGTGCGACAATTTACATCAATGGAGAAGAAAAAGTAATGGATGACGAGATGAAAGATGCCTTCAATAATGCATATCTAGAACTAGGAGGACTCGGAGAAAGAGTCATCGGTTAGCATCATTTTAATATTATTACGATCTTAACAATTAAGTTCAATATTTTAATAAATAACTAAAGCGCAAAAAATTCCTTAAAATGAATTTGAATACACATACTTTCATATTACGAACCAACCTAATCTAACACGATTACATTATTTATTAAGTGATTCATAAAATTCATCTTCATGATTCATTCGTTCCGTGGAGGATCAAAATTGGGATGGCATGTCTCCGGACCACCTCTAGGGGAGTGTCCCAGACCGTCGCCAATAGCACTAGTGTGACGCTAAACCCAACCATCCATCCAACCATCCATGATTCATTCGTTGAATGAAATTTTTAGGGTATTAATTTGATAGACTTAACTCTTTCAAGATTTCACTAGATTGAATTTCATACCTATTTCATAAGATTATGAACATTAAGATGCTCAATATTACGAAATCAAAGCAATAATACAAGGTTTCTCGCGTTTTTTCTTTTATATAATGACAGTAAGAATCAGTTTCCTTTAACATCTAGTTTAGAATTTCTCTGAATAGTTAATTATTACTTTCTTCTAAATAAAAAAGAAGAAAGTATTGTTTCGTAAAAATTTTCTACTTCCAGTTTGCTATGGAGTTACATGTTTTGATAGATTCAGAACATGATTTGACCATTTTTTGAAAATGTCTGTGTGTGTGTGTGTCTGACAAAAATTTGGTGTCGATAATATCTCCCTCAACTACTGCACAGAATTTCATATCAATTTATATGTAATTGCATTTTGACATAAATTAGTATCTATCAACTTTTGATGAAAAGACCAACAAAAGGCGTTACCATCTCATTTTTTCAAATATTTTAATTTAGCAGTATAGATCAAAATTGCATATGAATGTGCGCAATCAGAATTACTTTCTATGAACCAATGTAAAATTAAAAAGAATTATTTATATTAGCAATAGTCAACTAGGAAATTATTCTTATATATATGGGAGCCTCTCTTCCCTCTAAGAGAGAACTACTTATCAGACACTAGCGAGGGGTGTAAATTTTCAATATAAATATCTTTTAAAAGAACTCTTTAATGGCTTAAAAACTAATGGTTAAACCGTAGATTTGTGATAATTTAAAAACAAAATTATCGATTTTTTTTTTTTTTTTTTTTTTTTTTTTTTTCAATTCTAAGGCGGGGGGGGGACGCTTTTTTTAATTGTCTGTAAATTATAAAATTGACTTTCTTTCGATATTTAGTGTTATACTTCCTAGACATGAAAATTAATTGCTTTCATTATGGAAAATAAGTTTAATAAGTTATTTGTACTGTGTGAATTTCTGTAGGAAAATATAGAAGAAGGCCTGTGGTGGCCACAACATACTAGTTTTTTGATTAGGTTAAAAATTTTATTACATATTGCTTTTGCCCACAAAATATTATAAACACACACACCAGAAAATTCTGAAATTGAAGTATCAAATATTACAGTTTCATGAATAAATTCAAAACTTTTTTCAACAAATTGGTATCATATCATACCTAATGAGACACTTTTTTTTTACATGTGAATGTAATTGCCCAAAATTATTTTTTTTTAGTACAACATTTGTATTAAAAAATATATGTTTTGCAATAAAGGGAATTTCTCTCTCTCTCTCTCACTTAATCAGATTATTTTAATATAATATGTATATATAAAACACCGCATTAATACTAAGTATGAAGGCCATCATAGCTCATATAGTCCTCAAGGTGAATCATAGATCACGGGCAAAATAACGCGTTTTGAATGTAAGAACAGGAAATGATTGAAATATATGCTGTTATTTGTTCAATGTAATTATATTTGAGATAATCATGGAAAAAAAATTTCTTTTAAAATGCAACTTAAATTTCTCAAGAAACTTTCGGGTTTTAGCAAAGAGATCGTGTCTTTGTGTGTGGGAGTGGGTGCTCAGAGCAATCATTTAGCACCTTCTTCCTCTAAATTTATCTCTAAATCAAGCATTTCTTAATAAATATTTTAACTTTAGGCAACATTTCGTTTTACCATCTCCTTTAATCTTGAATGTTGAAAGGAATGTTGGATTACCCACTGACTAAAACTTAATAGAAACAAATGCAAAACTAAGAGTGGATATACAGGGTATCTCTGAACGCACGGTTCAAATTTAAAGGGTAGGTAAAATACATATAAATAGGAATTTTTTTGTATATCAATATGGGATCGGAAATGAAAAGTACGTGGAACGAAACATGGAAGGGAAGAGCTCGGAGCTCTGAAGCTATCGACGAGGCTCAGCTTACGTCTCGCTTGCCATACTTCCAAAGATTACGTTAGTCACTTGCCAGACGCTACCACGCCTGTGACGATGTTGATAGGTGCATATCTGACCACTTACTATACTGTTATGTAAATAAGGAGCTTTTTTTTTTCTTTCCTCAGCAACTCTTCTTTTTTCCACCTATATTTTTCATTTCCGACCCCATGTTGCTATAAAAAAAAGCTTCTTTTTATGCATTTTACCCATGTTAAAAGTTTGGCCCTTGTGTTCAAGGACAACCTATGTATATATATATATATATATACACTGATGGAAAAAAAAAAAAACCCAACACCAAGAAAAAATTATTGTACAGTAATGAAATTTCAGCAATACATTTGTCTAGGTAACATATTTAATTGATTAAAGTTTCAAGATCACAGGTAGAGCCATTGGCGAGATGGGAAATTTTGGTACATTAGTAACCGGTGTAACAGCCAGAATTTTTAATGCAAGCATGCAAACGTGCATGCATTGTGTCGTACAGGTGTCGGATATCAGTTTGTGGGATGGAGTTCCATGCCTGTTGCACTTGGGCGGTCAATGCAGGGACGGTTAATGCTGGTTGTGGATGACGCTGGAGTTGTCATCCAATGATGTCCCATACGTGCTCGATTGGAGAAAGATCTGGTGATCTAGCAGGCCAAGGCAACATGTCGACACTCTGTGGAGCATGTTGGGTTACAACAGCGGTATGAGGGCGAGCGTTATCCTGTTGGAAAACACCCCCCTTGAATGCTGTTCATGAATGGCAGCACAACAGGTTGTATCACTAGACTGACGTACAAATTTGCAGTCAGGGTGCGTGGGATAACCACGAGAGTGCTCCTGCTGTCATACGAAATTGCTCCCCAAACCGTAACTCCAGGAGTAGGCCCTGTGTGTCTAGGCCGCAGACAGGTCGCTAGCAGGCGTTCACCTAGCCTCCTTCTAACCAACATACGGCTATCACTGCGACCAAGGCAGAACCGGCTTTCATCAGAAAACACAACAGATCTCCACTCCGTCCTCCAATGAGCTCTAGCTTGATACCACTCACGTCGCAAACGGCAGTGGTTTGGAGTCAGTGGAATGCGCGCTACAGGGCGTCTGGCTCGGAGCTGTCCTTGAAGTAACCGATTTGTAACAGTTCGTTGTATCACTGTGGTGCCAACTGCAGCTCGAATTTCAGCTGCAGACGCAGTACGATTAGCCACAGCCATACGCCGAACACGGCGGTTTTCCCTCTCAGTGATGCCACGTGGCCGCCCGGAACCCGGTCTGCTTGAGGCAGTACCTTCCCTTGACCACTGCTGCCAACACTCATGCACAGTGGATACATTCCTGCCAAGTCTTTCTGCAATATCGCGGAAAGAAACCCACCTTCTCGTAGCCCTACTACACGACCTCGTTCAAACTCAGTGAGCTGTTGATAATGGCTTCTTCGTCTTCTTAGAGGCATCCTTGACTAACATTAACCCACTACGTCAAATCTCAACTATAAATAACGAACACGAACCTTACAGTGCTTATTTAAAGCAAACCTCATTTGCATGTTCATAGTGTCACTACTAGCGCCACAGTTATGCGCGTAGCTCGAAATTTGAATCGACGTCATCTTTCAGATGTATAAACACGCCTACCAAATTTCGTTTATCTAGCATAGCTCCTTCCTGGTGTTGGGATTTTTTTTTCCATCAGTGTATAATAGTAGTAATAATAATTCATCGTTATAGTGATCAAACACCAGGAAGAAGACTTGAATAAGCAAGTATTAATTAATAATTGCATATGGAAGTGAGGCATAATACAAAGCAAAATGCCATTGAAAAAGTAAATTGTAGATACATATAGGGAAAAAATAAATAGAGGGTAATTAATAAACATTGGACAAAGCAACCCAATATTATCACATGACAATAGAAGAATGAAATATAATTGGTAACAAAAACTATTAAGTTAATACATTTAATAGGATTTAATAAAAATATACAAATAGATAACGCGCATAAGCGGAAAATATGTATATATATAACAAAATATTTCAAATTTTCAAAATGCATTTTATGTATATTTTTCTTTTCTCGGGAAGACACGAATTTAGCTTAATTCCTTGTATAAACCTAAATAGCTGCCAACATGCACGCAAAAAAAAAATTGCATATCATCGTGCTAGGTAGTTAGCAGCTTAACGAAAAGTTAATTTCAGAAATATGTATTAATGAACTTCATTAAAAAATATATACACTAAATTAATTTTTTTTTTCTTTAGCTATGAAATATGCACTATATAAACAAATTCTTTACCCAATGTAAGCTGAAATATATTGATAAAATAAGTAATCCACATTGCACAGATCCAATTATAATCTGTACAGTTCACAGAGAAATAAAAGAAATCCAAGCAAATTTTACAGTTTCACGTTTATTTCCCTACGCATACAACAGTTGACACGATTTCATAGAAAATGAAGTATGCAAAATAAATATTGCTCTAATGTTCACTAACGGTTAATATGATTTATGTTGTTCTTCATTCCAGGCTTCTGTGATTATCTCCTTCCAAGAGATAAATATCCCCCAGGTTATCCTTTCGATCCAGACGAACAGAACTTTACTTTATCTGGCCTAAGATTTTTAGGTCTTGTTTCAATGATAGATCCGCCTCGAGCTGCAGTACCAGACGCCGTTGCAAAATGCCGAAGTGCCGGAATCAAGGTAACTAAGTTAATTCTGACCCAATATTTTGCGTATATCATTAGATAGAATGTTTTTAAAAAGTAAATTCCTCTTAATCATGAAATGCTGATAACTTAATTTTTTTTTTTTTTTTTTTTACATTTTTCAAAATAGGTAATTATGGTCACTGGTGATCATCCTATCACAGCTAAAGCCATCGCTAAAGCAGTAGGGATTATCTCAGAAGGAAACGAAACGGTAGATGACATTGCACAAAGGTTGAATATTCCTGTGGAAGAAGTCAATCCTAGGTGAGTTTTTTGTTCTTTTACAATAACTTTTTATAGGCTATCATGTTTCTTTTCTTTTCTTTCTTTTTCCTCATTTCGTCTTTCCTTTGATCATTAGCTTAAATCAAAATACTTTTTCCTAGTACTATGACTATCATAATACATCTTTCTAAACAAAAAAACATAAATTGTTTTACCCATTTTATAATGTACAGTTTCGGAATAAAGAAAAAAAAAAAAAAAGCCACCCCGACTAATTTTGTCGTAAATTATCGTAGAAACATGCGACTAGAGTCAATCAATTTGTAATAACAGCTTTTGCTTAGGGAATAGTCTACATATCAAAATTTACCTGAGCTTCCTTTTTTTTGAATGGTAACACCCATTTTTGACTGCATTTTTGAATTTCTGAGATAAAGTGGGTCCAGAAAAAGATATGGTTTATATATTTTAAATTAATTCTTGACAGAGTTACAAACGAAAATTTTTTAGGGGTAAATGCCTATATTAAAAAAATTAAATTAGTGTCTCACACAGAAAAGTATTATATCCATTCATATAATAAAAGAAGTATGATAATTTTAAATATAAACTAAACTAATGCTAATGGGCTCTTCCCACCTGATATCAGGTGTCACATGACATAGATAAACAAAGAGCAGACGAAGTCTTCTATATCTATAGCTATTGCTAAAATAACACATTTTCTATTCTTATTTTTGATCAATCCGGTTTAATCTGTTCTTTTTTAATACATCATAATTTTTAATCCATTTTATATCATTATTCATCATCTTTTGTTTGCTTTATACAATTACAATAATCATTTAGATGAAGAACATGTTAAGTACTCTGATGTTTGGTACTTATCATTAACAGTGCAACATCGTATGGTGTAAAGCCCTTTCGGAGAGTAACTAAGTTAATTAATTTGTTGCAACACTTTTACGCTATTAAATTTAACTTAAAACATTTATTAATTTCAAGTTATAATCCGCAAACATTTCACTATTTATTGCTAGATCAGTTAATGTAACAGATATACGTTACACTACAACATACAAAAATCGATTCTTACTTGTGAAAATAAATAAACATATGGAGTGTTTTTTTTTCTTAATTATTAAACTTACAAATACAATTATTCTACGATTTACAAATGCACAATATTATTTTGATTTTATTTTATATTAAATATTAATAATTTTGTTCTTAAGAACAACGTTTAACTGAATTTGCTTGTCAGAATTTGCTTCTTTGCTTTTCTATATCACGTGATTGAGCAGACGACGCAGGGAAGAGTCCATTAAGAAATAATGTGTGCATCTACATTTACTTGAATAACTATTTTAAATCACGTTTATACAAAGTTATAGATAACACAAATGATAACAAGTGACAGACCCCTAAAAGCAATAAAAATTGAAATATCATTGTAACTCGAAAAATAATGATAAAAATGAGCCGTAAATTGGAAACCCATATTTTTTATGATGCTTGTTTTATTTGTGAAAAAATTAATATAGGTCATAATTCATAATTTTTTAAATATGAATTTATTAATAATTTTCATGATTCAAAATATGTTTTTAAATTAAAAACATGCATGAAATATGTTTGGGTAACTTCGTTCTAACGCATAAAAAAATAAAATTTGAATATAATAATTTTTCTGGAAGATATGAATTAATGTTTGTCACATTCATTTAAGGTGCCTGACTACCTTTAAAATGCAATTTTCGGTCAAAACTCCGATTTTCTATTTTTGGGTTAGTATTAAAGCCTGACATTTTAGCTTTCTAAATCAGTTTGAATTTTGTTTCTATCTTTCTTAGAACTTGAGTTACAGGCATTTTAATTGCCGGTTTTTGAAACCGGAAGTTACCGGAAAGGACCCGTAAATGTTTGTTTACATAAATGTTTTACTCAATATAAGCATCAAAATTTGTTACTGAATATAAAATGAATTTTAAAAAAGAAAATAAAAAGCTTTGAAATAAATCAGGAACTTGTTAAAATTATTTTTTGTTTAATAGGTAAAATCTGGTTTTTTAAAATCTGTTTTCTGCTTTTTCTCAAAATGACATTTTTAGCATTTTGCTTTATTCCAAAACATCATAACTCAAAAATTTACAATTGAAACGTTATGAAACTTTGACAAAATACTCTAGAGGAGTTGTTTTAGGGATTCAACTACGACAATGAATCTAGCTAAATTATTTTTTGTTGTTTTGTTGATAGAAGTTATGAACTGTTTTGTGTATTCATGATTTTTTCATTTTATCTTCTCTAAAATATTAAATAACATGGTTATAGTTTTGAAAGTAGTCCACTCCCTTAAGGAACTTTCAATGATCTAAATAAAATTTACAGAATAAAAATATCTTTATTTAAATTTGATTTATGATGTTTTGTAAAAGTGCTTTTTTTTCGCAAATTTTATGTATATTTAAAGCTTAAATATCAAAATATTTTAAAATTTGCACATTTTTTCAGGTTATTCACTGTTTTTTACTATATTCTATCATAAAATGCACATAAATAGGCAATTTTTCAATTATTAAAAAAAGAAATCACCACCGACGGTAGGCAAGCACCTGAAAATTACCATCCCTATATATTGACAAATTATAACTCTATGAAAATTTGAGAGAAATATATAAACCATGCCATTTTCCGGGCTCATTTGAACCAAATAACCCCAAAAAAATCGTCAAAAATGGGGATTGCCATTGAAAAAAATTAAGTTGATGACAGTTTTAATATATAGACGACCCTCTAAGCAAAATCTAACTATAGCGTTATAAACTAGACGTCATTACTAATCGATTGGTAGCAGCCGCACACTTATAGGACGATTTGCAACGAAAGTAATTTGGGTGGCTTTTATTATTTTTTTTTCTCCGACTGTATACACTAACACTTATAACAAGGTTTTATTAAACAAAACAGTATAAAGTGTACTTTTTTTATATAAGAATTTTTGCTAGTGCTCGGATACTTTTGCTGCCGACTGTACCTTCAAGCTGTGCAAACATTTGCTCAGAGACGTACTGACATCGGTGGAAAATATATATCAAGAGCTCAAATTCAGTTCGCTTTGACTTAATCAAACCCTGAGTGTACAGTCATTGAGAAGAATTCACACCCACATTTAATTTTACGGCTGGTTATTATATGTGTAAGATTGATACATACCTTATAGATATATTAATTGATTAAGATATGTATTAATCTTAATCTTATAATAATAATATCTTAATCAATCTTATAATTAGATTAAGATAATCGTTATCAGTTACCTTAATCTTATATGTGGACCGTTCACAGGACAAATCGATTAACTCCATTCAACAAAAAGTGAATAAATGTAATGAAAATTTCACTGTATTCGTTCATTTTCTGTTTTATGGATTTAATTTGTCCTGTGAACAGCTCATGTGTAAGATTAATACTTCTAATACAAATAATGGCTATGATACGTATGACTTAAGCTGAAATAACTCATCTGTGTATTAAAAATGACTAATTTTTATTTTTAAATTTATTTAAAAGCAGTCAATTAATAAAATAAAATAATATTCTTAATTTAGACTATAATTTCAAAATTTCACTTCATTTTCATCATAAGTTTCAGCAGTAATTGAAAGGTTTGACCCAGTAATTTTGTTTCTAAACATTTTTCTTTTTGCTTTCCACTGTAAAGATTTCGCAGTTTCTTTTCAGTGAAAAATATTACTTAAAGATTAGTAACAGTCTTAATTACTGTTATTGTATGTAAAAATTAAAATTGAAAAACTTTTTTAATTACACACTAAGTGAAGTATCATTACATTATATTTTTAAAAGAGCTTCCTTTATAGATGTAAAAAATTACTTCTTATTAGTACTAATACGTTTTTAAGAAACCATCATGGTAAGTGTATCAGCAGTGGATACTGAGAACATTCTCTGACTATTTTTAATGTACTGTTTTTAACTTTAAAGACTGCAACTATAACCAATCTTAAATACCTCAGTTAATTCTTTCTGTATATTATGACTGTACAGGGGAAAATGTTAAATGAAGTATTTTTACTCGTATACTTGAAATATTTATAAAAAGAGCTTAAAATACGTTAGTAGTGGACACTTAAAAACCCAGGAAGGAAGAGGCAGCTTACTGTTCCAGTATTGGATGCCATTTTTTTTTTTTTTTTTTTTTTTTTTTTTTTTTAAGAAAAGGCTAAATAAAAGGTTATTGTTGCCGAACAATATAGAAAATATTCGTACAAATACATTTTTTTTCTGTAGTGCACATTGAAAAAAAAAAAAAAAAATCACATTAAATAAAAATTTTACCTTCGACTAGACATCAAAGCAGAACCCTCCGCACAGTAGGCAAAGACTTTACCTCGCAGCAACGGAATCACATTTCACACTGTTAATTATCATTTCCCAATTCTGCTTTGATATCAAGTTTTCCGTATACAAAAAAGAAAAAATATTTATAGTGTAACCACGTTTACTACGCCTAGCAGTGTGAACGATACCAAAAGCTTGGAGGGATGCCAAACTGACAGATAGGTTCGAGTTTAGTAAACATCCAGTCACTCGGTGGTCTCTTATCGCTTATTTTTTCTCAACAACAAGGGTTATCACTCTTATTTTAACAATGGACTCGTTGGGTCTGCATATGCGCAGAAGCTCCAATGGTCGCAAGAAATGTAGTTAAAGAGTATCCACCAGATAAAATCTGCATCAATGGTTGCAGATTTTATCTGTTTACAGAAATAATATTCCTGTTGACAGATTTAGATGGAATTTTATACTAAATTTTTGCAGTTTTATAAAACAGAAATTTTCTATAAGAAAGTTACAGATGTTTTGTGATTTTTAATAGAATTTTTTTACAGTGTAAATCTTCTTTTAGATGTCCTTTACTGTACATTAATTGATTAGTATAGTAAAATTGATTGGTGTCGTGATTAGGTAGGTCAGTTTTATATCAGAACAAGGAAAAGGGCGTCTCTCAAAACAGTCAATACAAGTTTGTTTATTTATTTATTTATTTATTTAACTCGCTATATGAAATTTCTTTTACATGTCTTTACGACGTTTGTGTTAGTTAGTTACTACATAATTTTTTTACGCGTATTACTTGGTTAGGTAATTTTTATGTCTTGTGACCACATTCTCTCCAAATGGAGCTTATTACTCGTAGTAGTGAGTAATGGAAGTCGTGTGGTTGTTACACATCAAATTATTATTTAAAATGAGTATATTTGTAAATAACCCCATTGAGAGATAATCTTATTTTGTTTATTTATTTAATTTTAATTTTTATTTACTTTTTTATTTTATTTTATTTATTTATTTATATTCAGATATTTACTGAAGTTCTTCGCGTATTTAAAAAAAAAAAAATGCAAATTCTTTTTCGAAATTCGAAAAAAAAATAATATATAACCACGCACTTATTAATATTATTATAAAGTATTTTCCGATCTGATTTTGAGTAAAATGGTTTCGTATTCCGTTGCACACTGTTAATTTTGGAAAATACTGCGTATCCACTATGGGATCTCCAATTGAAATCAAATGACTCAGCAGTCATTTTATTACTTTTTTTTATTATTATTACGTGAAAAACCCTATCGACTTCTGGCAATGATAACATATTATGGTATCAGTGGACTCAAAGTTTTAACAACATAAATGAATACTGCGTATTTATTTTAGTCAAATGAAAGCAGTGAATAGAAGAAATCATCCTAAAATAAGCAGATGAAAAGCAATAAAATGTTGGCTAACCTTGTTAAAATAAACAGGAAGTAACAAAAAGGTATCAAAAAGTTCCCTCTGTTTGGATACAATAAATCTCATTATAGAACTGATGGCTTTAAATCTTCTTAAGGTATCGATAGTAGGGTGTTTAACTCCAACTTTAAAATTTAACAAAGTTTTGTGCCCAGGGCACTTTCAAATTTTAGTGCCCCCCCCCCCAAAAAAAAAAAAATATATATATATATATATGTTTCTGTTTTTGGCTTTTATAAAATTACTTCACTCAGCCAAATATAGGTGCTGCCGGGTTATAAGTTTCCGGATTATCGATGCTTCTCCGTACGTTAATTGTACAATTTCATGTATTTCAAATGATCTGATGTACAGTATCAATCAAGATTTTATTTTAAAATTTTATTAATAAAAATGAAGCATAGTTGAATTAGAAAACGAAAGAAAAACTAGGGGATTTAGATCAGATATTTTTAATCATTAGTAAAATTTTGTGCCCCTCAGAAATTTCGTGCCCAGGGCACGAGCCCCGGATGCCCGTGCGATAATCAGGCCCTGCTTTAAATGAGAGGTGAACCTACGCATAACGTGAAAAGTTATTTTCCAGGGTTTAAATTTAAAAGCTTCTACAACTGGTACAGTGTTCATCACTGATGCACTTACCTTATGTCAAGAAATTTGCAAGAGACTATGCCATTTTATCCAAAAACTAAGTTTTATACAATTACATACTTGTCAATTTTTACACATTTTCTGTACCACTATTTTTTAAGATAAATGTTTGCTTTATTCAAAGACTAAAATTCTTCAGTTAAATAAGGGAAAGAAAACTAGATCAAAATAGTGGTATTCAAAATGCGAAAAAAGATGCCAGAAAAAAAATCACCATAGAACTGGCGTTTGTAACTATTAAGTAAAAAAGCTTTGAAAAAAACACAATAAAATGAAAGAACTCGCAGCAATTGTTTTTGGTCGAAAGATTAAATGACCCTTTGTCCGCCTAACGAATGATCGCGTTTTCTTTCGACCCGAAACAGTTGTTGTGAGTTCTTGCATTTTATGATGTTTTTTCAGAGTTTTTTACTTATCTGTATTCAATCTACTATATGCTTAATAAATTACTTACATTCAAACAACTTCACATGTATTAAATTATTTTTTTTTTAATTAGTCTTACCAATAATGGGCAATAAATGAATCTAATTTAACATTTTCTTTTCCTCCCTCAATTTATTACAGAGACGCAAAAGCGGCTGTCGTTCATGGATCTGAACTCAGAGATATGGCAAGTGATTATTTGGATAACATTTTGAAATACCACACAGAAATTGTGTTCGCTAGAACTTCTCCTCAACAGAAGCTAATTATTGTTGAAGGATGCCAAAGACAAGGAGCCATTGTTGCTGTAACTGGTGATGGTGTGAATGATTCTCCTGCTCTCAAGAAAGCTGACATTGGTAAGCGGATAACATTTTTTTAACACAATTTATATCAAACTTTTTTTTTTTTTTTTTTTTTTTTACTTTTAATAGACACTTTAACACGTACAAAAGTTTTAAAAAAAATTAGTCTTCATATGAGATTAAAAAATACATGTTAAAATTACAAGGGTTTTAGCCATAATTTTATGGCATCTTCAGATACAGATAATAAGTAGTCTACAATATATATATATATATATATTATATCAAAGTCCGTGTTATGGCTGAATTTAAACAGTGCCTTTGAGAAAGCAAAAAATAGATTTGAACTTCCAAAGAACGGAACTTGTTTCAAGGTTTGGAAACCAGCTGGAATATTAAATAAAAAAAAAAAAAAAAAAAAAAAAAACTCGCAATTTGAGCAGCAAACACTTCTAATGGGAAAATCTCTGTAAAACCTTGAAAGGATGAAAACTTGGAGCCCAGAAGGAACTTGAAAGACCGAGATAAATGATACTTATTATCTGTACCTGAGGATTCCATAGAGCTTTGTAATTTTAACATGTATTTTTCTAATTGTATATAAAGACTATTTTTTAATAAACTTTTACAGCTGTTAAAGTGTCTATTAAAAGTATCTGATCAACATGGGTATTTTTTTACCGTTTTCATCTTTTTTAACTAATGATGAGAAGGTGTTTTATACCATCTCACATTGTTTTCAGAAATATTTTTATTTTCAGAGGCAGTTTTAAAAATGAATCAAAATCAATTCTGGTTTTGACATTTTTAAAATTCCTGCCATTTTGAAAAAAAAAAAAAAAAAAAATGCATTAGGTAAATGTGGCAGTTGGTTAATTTTTAAGCATTTTTTAAATAATTCTACTTTTTTCCTCTTATCATCTACGATTAACCTTTTTGATTGCTCATTTGTTTAAACGAAATTCCCTCAATAATTGCATGTTTTTTATTGTGTGTTTAAAATTGACATATATTTCGAGTTTACATGTAGTACATTTTTATAATAAATATACTTTAAATATATATTTAAGATCACAAGAATAGATCATGAGATAAAATCAATTTCAGATGAATCCTATATTCTGCTACATTTACTTTGCACACGAAAATCACGAGATATGAAGTCAAGATTAATGTGCTTAACTAACGAGTGCAAAAATGGAAGTCTACAAATTAAAATTGGTATACTTTAATTAATTAAAAAGTTATCTTTCCAAAGAATTCATCATAAGTAGTTAATGATATAGCCCAGTATATTAAACACAAGACTTCATTTTTTAGGACCACAGTCCTATTTTTTTCGAGAGGAAAAGAAAGTGACACCTTTTGCTATAGACAACCTTAAATTTTGCATAATAAGAAGCAGCCTATTACAAAATATAGGAGTTTACAAATGAATAAAAAGGAAAAGTCTGTGTCAGTCTGCGTCAGTGCAAAATTCGTGCCGCGTTTAATGACAGGGGATCAGAAACAGACCCACTTTGAAATAAGCCAGGAACTGTTTGTTACTGCCAATGGCAATAAAAACTTATTTAAGAACATTATAACAAGCTCATACACAGACGCACACGTTGTTCTTCAAACTCTTTCATTGCCACTTTGCCACTAATCAGACAATCAGCTTGTGTACGTTTTCACTTCAGCGGCTGTAGCTTCTCAACTAATAGTCATAAGCTTAGCACAGGCCAGGATGCAACCCAACGCGCAATGTCGTTTCTATTCAAATTCCTTTGATGTGGGATTTGAGTTTGCGCGAGTCTCGAAAGGCCATTTCCTCCTCTGACAAACCTCCTGTTGCAATAACTGGCATGGAAAACTTGAGTTTCTTTAGTAAGACTGTGTTCAAATACTAGAAACGATGCAGAGCGTCAAAAGTCATAAATTATCCATTGTCCGAAAGATACCCTTGAAATTTTGCACATGTTTACAATGAACGACATTACTTTATTGCTCTTTTACAAAAGAGACCCAAGTTCCCTATGCAATTATCGCAGTAGAAGGTTTGTCAGAGAAGGAAACTGTCTTCTTTTTTTAGTTTATGTATGGCTAATGTCTTTCTAATCCTTTCGGGATGATATACAATATATACATGTGTTCTGCACAGTGGATGCGGTTCATGTGTTTAAATCCCAATGCTTTCGAATAGTGATCTTCACTTTATTTAACACTAGAATTTCTTTAATAAAAATTTAAAAAAAAACCGCTGGTATGAAATAGTGGTAGAGTCAAAATTTTACACAAACGTTCGTCCCAATCGTGTAAGCTTAAGGTTCATTAAACCAATTCCTTTAAATACCACAACAGAATATTTCAAATAATATCAAGAAACACGTACACGAGAGCCGTTTTCTGAAAAAAAAAAGAATTATCATATTATAAGCCATATATGTAATTAAGAAACAATTAAATAATAATAACAAATTTTTAAGAAACATTTTCAAGGCATCCCAAATTTTAAACTACCGAGTGATTGTTTCGTTTTATTTTCCGAAGAACATGAACTTTCCAGATTGACAAGAAAATTAGTGTTTTTCACTCATACTTATTAGCAAAGAGTCACTTTGAATATGTTTTCTAAAATTAGAAACACTTGTTTAAAAATATAAATTTTGCTTGCAAAAACTGCAAAAAATGATGTATTTTCTCAGACACTTAATTTTAACATAAAAACATAATTAACTATTCTTAACACCTTTACTCATATTAAATCTTAAAAAATAGTCTCAAGAAAAAATCAGATTTAAAAAAAAAAAAAAAAAAAAAAAAAAAAAGCTAAACAGCAAAAATAAATAAATAAATATTCAAGTTTCTTCTCAAATTATTCTTAATTAAACTCAAACAATATTCTTGATAAAACTACAATAAATGCTCCCAATCACTGTCCCTATGCCGTATACGATTACGCATTTTCAATTCCATCTGCTATAAGCAATTAAAATATAAACAAACACTCACTCCTTCCTTTCCCTTATCACACTCCCAAAACATCTGTTTCCAATACGCAAGCGAATCCAAACCTAGCAAGTGTAATCCCATTCCTCACCTTCATGACGAAATAATAATCTACATCTAATAATCACCCCTTACCTATCTCATGCTAGCTGCTTAAATTAACATCCTGACAAAATTATTTCGTTAAACCGTGGTATCAAAGTATCTCCATACCCAAACGATTTTATTATCCCATAAATAATAATCAACACCAAATAAAATCATTTCTAAGTTAACATCAAGGGTGTTTAATATCAGCACGATGTTATTTGTCCTAGATGTTAAAATTATCTTGCTTATTAAAATTATTTTGATTAATATATTTTACAAGGAATATTCCATAATATATTCTAGAAAATATTCAAGAGCTCAGCTGTATTATTTTTTAACGGTAATTATATGAACATGGAAAGAGATTACTGACTGAAAATATCACTGAGTAAGCGGGCTGTATCAAACCGCATGTATTTCGTTACAGAGATAAAATTATTCTTTCTGACTTGAAGTAACGAATCGGTAATTTGGAATTCGTGTCGTTTCTCGTTACTTACGTCGCATGGATCTTATCGTCCATATGCCGCAGAGCAAAGTTAGAACATTTGTGCGGGATAGTTACTTCTTCGTTATCCTTATGTGTATGATGCTGTATTTAACATGCGGGGTGCGGGGATTGTTAGATGCGAAAAGATGGGTGTTTTATTCTTTACTCGGTACTTTTTTGTTACCCGTATGACGCGATTTGGACTAGTAGTTTTCGTATGATTTGGATTTCGATAGTAGCCGGTTTTGATAATATTGATTTTGTATTTTATAAATTAATTATTTAAAAGAAATAATTCAAGCTTTTTACTTGTATGATGGTATATCATATCAGTTTTCTCGCCAGAAATTCCTCGTCTATTTCGCGTGCAGAGATAAAGTTGAAAATATTATTTTTTTAATAGGATATTTTTAGTAATATATTACCGTGCTAATAGGCTACAATGCAATAATAATATTACTTATTATGTTACGTGAAATAACGCCCATCTCTATAATACACTCGCTATTCAAGACTCAGAAAAATAGGACTCAGGTCTTAAATTCTTTTAAAGAAATTATTATTATTATTATTATTATTATTATCTGTTTAAAAAATAAATTTGATAATTTTAAAAAGTGTGAAAGAGTTTGAAAAGTGAACAACTATAGTAAATAATGTTGCCTAGAAACTACTTTCGTAATCTAAAATTGATATTGTTAAATTATTTAGACAAAAGAGAAATAGCTCATGAGTTTTATTTGGAGTTCATAAATATTTATATAGAGAGAGAGGGAGAGGGGGATGACGAATCATTTAGCGTTTTATTCAACAATAGACAAAAGGAAATTGGAGATTGTCTCTCTCGGTTTCAAGTGATTTCTTCATTTGAATAACGAGTTTATGAAAATTACGATGTGTTTTCAAAAGGGAAACCGAACTTTTGAAATAGTGCGCAAATCAGCAGAGGAGACGCGCTGCTGCTACTAGTCGCACCTAGCAGTGGGTACTCAATGGTTTAGACAATAAATTGCCATTCACTGCGTTTCGCTATAGCCATTATTTGGCGAGCTACAGCCGCTGAAGTGAGCACGTGCACAAGCTGTTCATCGGATTAGTGTGAAAGTGACAAGGAAACAGTTTGAATAATAACGTGTATGTGTGAAACATTGCTACAAACTTGGCAAAAGATTCACAGAAACATTTGAGTTGTTTAGTCAAGTATAAAGAAAGTATGTATAAATCGCATGGAGGTGCTGTGAGTGGTGTGAACATTTTGAGCACTGCAAAATATCGGGCCAAAGCCTGGATGACTTTTCTTCAATAGATGATGACTATGGCGAGAAAGTTTGCGCTGTGATTCACGGAAATCGTCGTTTAACTGCTCGAATACTTGCTGACAAAGTAGACATCAGTGTAAGATCATATCATAAAATTTTGAATGACAAACTTGAGATGCGTTGTGTCGGTGCAAAATTCATGCCGCATTTGCTGACTGACGATCAGAAACAGACCCGGGTTGAAATCAGCCAGGAACTGTTTACACTGTCAATGGCAATGAAAACTTCCTTAAGAATATTATAAAAAGCTCATACACAAACACACGCATTATTCATTGTCACTTTGGCCCTAATCCGATGAACAGTAAGTGTACATATTCACTTCAGCGACTGTAGCTCGTCAACTAACGATCAAAGAGAAATCCGGGAAATGACAGTTCATTGTCTAAATCTGCCGCTAGGTGTGCTCAGTAGCTGCAGTGCGTTCCCTTAACCGAACAGAGTGCGGAGCGGCTGTTTTGGTGCGAGAACCATTTAGCATAGGCCGTTTTCGCGCAGCCTTTTCTTCACGAAATGCTTTTCGGTTACAATTTATTTAATGACAGATATTCTTCATGTCATTAAATTTTCATCAAACCTTCGTTAAATAATTTAATTTATGATTTCTTATTTATTTATTTATTTATTTATTTAATGCGTGAACAAAAAACTATTTTAAATTATTTACTAAATATATTAATGATGAATAGGATTTTGCGTAATTTAAAGGAGCCAATGATAAGATGAGAAACTAGTTTTTTCCCATTAAAACTTATTAAACTTAGTTATCAGATGGCAAAACATACGCAGCAATTCTAAAGATTCTAACCTATTTGGTGATGGAGGTTCTTTGGAGAATAAAATAAACAACATAATTTCTGATTTTTTTTTTTTTTTTTTTTTTTTTTTTATGCTTGAACCAAAAAATATTTTTAATTTTTTATTGATGATATTAATCATGAATAGGATTTTTCGTAATTTAAAGAAGCTAGTGATAATCTTAGAAAAAAAAAAAAAAAAAACTCTATTTTTGTAGTTAAAACTTATTTAACTTATTGTCGCGCGGTTCTTTGGGAGGTTCTTTGGGTAATAAAATAAGCAATGTAATTTATCTATGAAAAAAAATTATGTATTAAAAAAAAAAAGTACAATTAAGTTATTTTTATGTATTTTGTATTTTTACAAAGACATTCAAGACATATTTGTTTTTGTTTAGAAGGTGAATTTTAATTTTGCCTCAAATTTTAATAGTAACAAAAAGAAAAAAGTATAAAGTAGTTAGGGTGCTATAATAATTGATATTAGTAACAAGAAGTATTAATTAGTTAATTTATTTAATAACATATCAGTCAGTTATAGTAGTTGTATGCTTGTTGTAAAAAAAATATCAATTTAACAGATGATTTTTTTTCTTGATGAGAAAAATATTTATCTAATTTTAACAACGAAAGAAAAGTTGACCTTGTTTTTAGTGAGGTGCAACTGTTGCTTAAATATGATTCCTGAAGAAGAAAGCAGCTATATTTTTTTTGAAAAAGCTGTCGAAGTTTTCTTAATTTATGTTATTACCAAACTAAATACTTTTTATTGAAGCCATATTTTTGTGTTTCATTTTCGAGTGTGAAACAGTATCTATTGCAAGTATTTTAAAACATTAGTGCATTAACCCTTTAGCCGTGTTTTTTAGTGTATCTGTTTAATAACTGATAAAAACAATAGTAAGTGAAGGTAGGAATTAAAAAATAATTAAATATAATAATATAATAATAATTAAATAATATAATATAATAATAAATTAAATGTGTATATATATATATGTGTATATATTAACTCTATGGTTATTCGGTAATCTTATTTTCTTTTTTTTTTTTTTTTTTTTTTTTTTTTGAAGATTGTCACATTAGCCTTTTATTTCAACTATTGAGTGACGGAAAATTTTTTTGTAACGGTTAAAGGGTTAAACTGATCATGTAATTTAAATCAATTTTCATGTTGTCAACATGAAAATTGCTTTATTTATTTACATTTTTTTATTTTCAAAATATTGTTCTTAGAAATGGCTGAAAGAATGGGAATTTCATAGTAAATAATATTGAGAAAATGAGAACCAAAAATTTTAAAATATGTCTCGAAGGTTTTTAGGATAAATTAAAAAAAAAATAATAATAATAAATAGGAATTTTATTTTTTCTGAAGGTGGTAAAAACCATGGGAAAAACATGTTTTGACCAAGATAGTAAAAACCGGCAAAGACCATTACACGGTAAATACCATGCCAACCCTGCTTTAAATATATTTTTTTTAAATTTTTATAACTTACTTAAAACTCGCATTGCTTCTCTAAATCTCTGAAACTTATTACACATAGTAGAATAGTTCCACACAACTTGTTAATTTTTAATACCATTTTTCCCCCTCAGCTTATTATTTACTTTATTTATTGTAACTTAGTAACTCTCCACAGTCAAAATGTAAACTTAGATTCATTAACCACTAAATCAGTAAAAATCAACTGTACAAAAAGAAAAATAAGCAATTTACTTTTAGCAGTGCCAGATGAAAATAGCCTGTACTTTTAAATATCCACCAGTTATAAAAAAATAATAATAATGATAAAAATAAAAAATAAGTTTCTATAAAGTTTTCATTATCTTAAAGCTATCACTACTATTATTCTTTTTATTCTTCTTTTTACTTTCCGAGCTCTATAGTGAGGAAAGAATTGTAATCATGTCAAAAATTCGAATTTGAGATTTTGATGTTTCTATACGTTTCGAGGTCCCCTGAATCCGTTTTCACTATTTTTACGATGATGTATGTGTGTGTGTGTGTGTGTATGTGTGTATGCATGTGTATGTTTATGTCTGTGAAAAAACACGCTAGCGTCTAAACGCTTTGTTCGAATAAACTGAAAGTTGGTACGTATATTGTAAGTCACCACAGTACGAACCCTATTGATTTTGGGGAATCTAGCACTTATAGTTTTTTTACAGGGACACCAGGAAAAATTCTTTAACATTATGGCCTACGGGGCCAAATTTTTAAAAGTGCGATAGCGTTAAACGCTTTATTAATCTGAGAAAAAAATTGGACACATGTTATAGGTCACAGTTGTACGAACTGTATAGATTTTGGTGAATTTAGCACTTACAGTTTTTTACAGGGGCACAAAAGAAAATTCTTTATCATTATGGCCTATGGGGCCAAATTTTTAAAAGTGTGATAGCGTCTAAACGCCTTATTTATATGAGCAAAAAATTTGTACTCATGTTATAGGTCACAGTTGCACCAACTGTATAGATTTTGGTGAATTTAGCCCTTACAGTTTTTTACAGGGACACAAAGAAAAATTCTTTATCATTATGGCCTATGGGACCAAATTTTTAAAAGTGCGATAGCATCTAAACGCCTTATTCAATTGAGCTGAAAATTTATATGAATATTATAAATCACTGTTGCACTAACTATAAGCATTTTGGCGAATCTAGCATTTATAGGTTTTCACAGGGACACAACGAAAAATTCTTTATCATTATGATATATGGGCTCAAAGTTCAGTAGCATTAAATAAAACATCGTGTAATATATGGAGAAAAATACTCAAACACTCTATTATGGTTTTCTCTCTTTTGTTTGTTTAACAACTCCTCTTTCTTTACTTTATCTACAAAACTGTTAATTACTCAATGTTCGGAAAGTCGAGTGGAGTCACTCCAGATTTTTTTGTTACACAAAATTAATTTAATTATTAAAGATTTCTATTCATTTTTATTTACAGTATACGTATTAAAATTTCTTATATAATAAAGCTAGCTGAGATAAAATAAAAGTTAACTTTAGCAAGAAACAAGATAAAGAAAATGTATGCATTCTTAACCAATTCTTAAACTGTCTTCAATTAAACAAAGTCAATAATGATTAACTTGTAGGTTTATTTTAATCCATATAATAATAAACAGTTATAAAATTCTTGAATATTTCCGACTATTTATTATTTTTACCGGGGGAAAAAAAAATAATAATATTTCTTACACTCAAAAAGTTCGGAATGCAAACATCTGGCGCCGAATCGTAACAAACCGGATTTCTGGGGGCCGTGCCCTTAGCGACATTGCCCTTAGTGGAAATCCACAAACCCGTGTCCTTAGCGGAAATGTTATCCACCCTCGGTGGCATGATTTGAGCATACGTGCCTTTAGCGGAAACATATAATAAATTTAAAAATAAATTAATAAATAAAAAAATGAACTCTTCAATTTTCCTCCACACTTTATCCACATTTAGCACTGACTATATTTTGCTTCAGAAGTATTCTGTCGCAAAAATAGGTATGCTTACTGTAGAATATCCGTTATTTGAGGAAATGGTGATCTGTAACAATATAAAGTTTAATGAATCACAGTATTTCATAGGAAAACGTACATTATTGCCATTTTACGATTTTATTTAAGTTTTTGAAAATCTAATTAAGTTTTACACCTTTTAAAACTAAAACAAAAACTAAAAATCATTAGGTAGATTTTGATTATCAACACTTTCCACTGTACGTACTCGTTGTATCGTATAACATTCTATGTTCTACGTCTAACTATATTATTACACAATGGACAGACAGAAAGACAGACATATAGACTAGCTGAATTTATAATCACTCTGAAACATTGTTGGAAAGTGTTAAAAATGTTTAACACAAACAGAAATGCTGCTCGTAATTTCCTATTTGCTTTCCCTTAAATTGCAGAAATCGCTGTATAGCAGCGCCACCTGTCGGTCCATAAACATTCAAATTGAATCAGCATAATGTCTCACAATGGCCTTCTCTTATTTCAAGTTTTGATTGATTATACGTAATAGAACCTGAGATATAGCTTCCCCTTAAATTGTAGAAATCGCTGTATAGCAGTGTCACCTGTTGAGCGCTTGGCACCAAAAGTTGAAATGCACTAATTTAGCTCTAGGTACATGTACATGTAAATTTTTATGGAATTCTAAGCAGTAGTTCCGGAGATACAGTTACCACAAAATTTTTGTCATTCACACACACACACACACAGACAGACGGACAGACAGACATTTTCAAAAAAATAGTTAAATCGTGTTCTGGATCTCTCAAAATGTGTAAATCCGTCGAAAACCGGAAGTCGATATTTTTACGAATTCAATACTTTCATCTATTGAATATAGAAGAAAGTAAAAATAGAAAATTCTTAAAATATTTGCGGATGCCGGAGGCGGACAAACGGACAGTAGAGTAAACAAATACACTAATTCAAATCATATAATAAAAAAAAAATAAATGGTAGAATTATTCTACCATTTTTTTAAATGTGAATATGATTCACGTTTATGAATACGCTTAATGTAAACGAAAATGCAATTCTGCAAATTTCCAATAATAACCCTCAGTGTAACTGAATATTTTTGTGTGACTCTGTAAATCTAATGCTAATCATACTATACATTCTATAGAAAGCAATCTTGTTTGCATATGAATAACATATTTCAATCTCCTACTCGCACATCTTCTTATTTCCGCTAAGGGCACGGCTTCCTCTATTCCTCCTTTTTCCCTTTCATCCCATTCCGCTAAGGGCACGTTCCGCTAAGGGCACGTCACCGATTTCTGGTTCCAAACACACCTCGTATGTGTTATTCTAAGGTCTTTATTTATTTTATTTTATTTTTATTTTTATTTTAATTTTTTTTATTTTATCAAAATTTAATTGCTAAGCCAAAAAAAAAAAAAAAAAAAGTTGTAAAATGTGATTTATTAAATTAAAGATTTTTCTCATTATCCTTCAATGGTCTCACTTTCAAAGGTAAATCACTACATATTAAATAGGTGTAGAACTCAAATATTAACTTATTTCTTTTAAACGATGTATTTATTTTATTTTTATTTTATTTTTTATTTATTTATTTATTTATTTTTTAATCTTGTGGAATACTTTCTTTTGTGAGAATTATTTTGTTCCCTTTTGCTACTTTATTTTTGTTTATTTATTTATTTTTTCAGAGTTCTTCAATTTCTAAAGAAGTTAAGAGCTCTCTTATCATATCTTGATCATTATTTCTTACAGCTATTAAGACCTTTTTCAGTAACATGCTGTTAAGAGCATTTCAGCACCATCCAATATCTGTTTTCTTTTCTTTTTTCTTTTCCTTTTTTTTTTTTTTTTTTTTTTTTTAATGCTCTTGTTATCCTTTCTCGAATTTAAGCTTCTCCTTTCTATAATATTCTAATTCAAGTTTATATTTTTTTCCCTTGTATAATTCTCCTCTACCTCTAAATGCATTTTTAATTTATTTAAACTTATTTTTGCTATTCATGCACTTTTTCCTCTCTAAAATGCGAGTAAATAAAAGAAATTAATAACAACAGTTTGGATATTTACTTTTCATTTCGCTACTTTAAAATGACATTGTTCTAACTATTCCAAAAAAATTAATTTAAAAACTTTCTTTCTCAAAACTAGTGCAGTTGAAGGTCTTAGAAATTTGTTAGTTTTATAAATATTTGTTAGAATACGCTGCATAGCCCCAACTGTAAACAAGTTAACAATTTCAGGATTTGACAATCTCATTTTAACTGATGTTATTAATTATCTTAGCATTCCAAAGCAATGATTTATTCATAACGTAATATAACAGATAGTCAAAGTAGATGATACGTTAATCATCTCTAAAATAAAGAACATTAGTAATGTATTTAAATATTTATTTTCAAATCAAGTACAGTTGTTTGCATGTTTTTTTTTTTTTTTTTTTCAAAGTATATGTATCACATTTTTCCCATTTTTGTTAAAATAGTCTTTTTCCCCTGTTTTCTTTGTTAAAAAAAAAAAAAAAAAAAAAAAAAAAAATCAAATACTCGAACCAAAAAAAATACGAAAATTTTACTTTGCATCCTTTTTTTTTTTTTTTTTTTTTTTTTAAATACGTTGATGCATTATTCTTGAAACAAGTTTGGATAGTTCATTGAATTTTGTTTTAAAAACTCTAAAAGTGTCTCTAAAATTGAATTCTTAGCGTAAATTCTAACGCTTTTGAGAAATCACTGGTTCAGTATAAAAAGTAAATAAATAAATAAATAAATAAAATAGAATATGAGTATACATTTTAATAGTATATATTAAAATGTAATTTTAATTGTATACATTAAAGAAGCTTGTGAGTTATACATGCTAATTTCCTTACGCATAGTTCGATCATGATATGAATAATTAAGTTATCTCTACATGCATAAAATAGTTTACGTGTAAAATATATCAGAAGGAAGATCAATATTTCTTTTTACTTTCTTCTATATTCAATAGAAGAAAGTATTGGATTCATAAAAAACTAGCTGGAACCCGTCGAATTCGACGATCACTTTATTGACCGTAATGTTTAAAAAATCGTCGCATCATTATTTAAATGTATTTATGATAAAACATCTAATATAATTTACGACATTTCACTTAAAAAAAGAAAGTCAGAAAAATGCTTATAAATAGAAATACTGTATATGACATCACTTTCTACAAAATACTGTCAATATGACATCAAACTGACTCCAAATAAACAGATGCTATCTTTTATTTTCTATTTCGTTTAATACTACGACTATACCTTAGCTGACCCGTTCGGCGTTGCCCGGGCCCATGATACCTTAAATGAACCTTAAATTTGTATGATTTTATATCTTTAACTCGATTTTGTTTGAATTTCTATTTTTAAATAAAAGCATTGCGAAAAAATAATAATCAGCTGTAACAAAAAAAATTATCTCGAACCAAACGAAACTCTGCCTTGTGACCCCGGTGCCTGCGGCAGCGCATACGCGGGCCGCTAATACCATGAAAAAATTTCAAAAAATTAACCTGGAACGGAACGTACACGCCCAGCATTGCCCGGGCCCATGATAATAACCTTAAATGCACCTTAAATTTGTATGGTTTTATATTTTGAACTCAATTTTGTTTGAATTTCTATTTTTAAATGAAAACATCACAAAAAAAAAAAAAAAAAAAAAAAAATCATATGTAACAAAAAAAATTACCTCAAACAGAACGAAACTCGGGTTCGTGACCCAGTGCCGGCGGCACGTATATGCAGGCCGCTAATAACATGAAAAAATTCTCAAAAATTAATCTTGAACCGAACAAACCTTTGACTCGTGTTACCGCTGCCTGTGGCTGAGGCACCGTATAGCAGGCATGCTACGCACGCGCTGCAAAATCCACTTTCCTCCACCAGTGAGCACAGTATGTTGTATACGAACATCACCAATCGCCTTGAATTTCCAAGACCTTTCAAATAAGGTGTCACATGGTGGTGTCAACTGCAAAATCCTTTAGATACACTTTCCACCGCCAGGGGGCACAACGTGTTCTATACGAACACCAACGGTCAGGAAATTTCAAGACCTTTAAAATAAGGTGTAACATGACAGGGTCTACTACAAAATCACCTAGTTCCAGTTTTCAACACCAGGTGATGCACTATATTGTATACAAACATCCCCAATCAACATGAAATTTCAAGACCTTTCTCACCAATCGCCTTGAATTTCCAAGGTTGCACATGGTGGTGTCAACTGCAAAATCCTTTAGTTGCACTTTCCACCGCCAGGGAGCGCAGTGTGTTCAGTACGAACATTACCAAGACCTTTAAAATAAGGTGTAACATGATAGGGTCTACAACAAAATCACCAAGTTCCATTTTTCACCACCAGGGGGCGCACTACATTGTATACTAACATTACCAATCGACATGAAATTTCAAGACCTTTAAAATGAGGTGCTTCATGTGTGGGTCTAGAACGGATTTCCCCCTTAAACTAATTTTCCCCCTTCCCCCCCCCCTTCAAATATACTTTCCCCCTTCCCCCCCCCCTTTAAAATTGAAAATCCCAAAATCGGAGATATTGATTTTTTAGTATTCGAGTCTAGTCCCCCCATATACAATTTCTTCATCGTGAAGTAATTTGAAGCTGAGTTAAGCTCGTAAACGTGTTTTTAACCCCTGCCCCCCCCAGGGGGGGGGACGTTCGACTTTTTTTATTTTTCTCTTTTCATAACACATCTACAGACCAAGACCTTTTATTAGACACCTCAACCAAATTTTTACACCTAGCCGTTCTCTCAATTTAGTGGGGACAGACAAAAACACGTTTCAAATTAATATATAGATTTTGACCTCGGGTTTTTGATGGATTTACACGTTTTGAGAGCTGTAGAACACGATTTTTAGAAAATGTCTGTCTGTCTGTCTGTGTGTGTGTGTGTGACATTTGTGGCAACTGTATCTCAGGAACTACTGCACAGAAGTTCATACAAATTGGTATGTAGTTGCACCTTGACATAAATTAGTGCCTCTCAACTTTTGGTAAAATTTGTCTTACAGGTTGCGTTGCCATCCCGCTTTTTCTAAATTTTTAACATGGTGGTATAGGACAAAATTTTGTATAAATGTGCATAAAGAGAATTATTATTATTATTTTTTTTTTTCTCAGCCTCGCCTCACCCCCTGGGAGGAAGTCCCCCTTCGAGGGGAGTAAATTTTTATGATGGATATCTTTCAAAAGAGCTCGCCAGTACCTTTAAAACGAATGGTCGAACCATAGATCTGCAATAATTTAAAATGAAGTTATCGATTTTTTTTTTAATGTAACATTGACAATAATATTGACTTTTTTTTATATTTAGTGTTATACTATTTCTCTAATATGGAAATCGTCTGCATTATCATGGAAGATAATTTTTTTAAATAATAATTTTAATAAATTATTTTTACTGAGTGAATTTGTATAGGAAAATATAGAAGAAAGTCATGTTGTGGCCACAACATACTAGTTTTAAATTAGGGAGGAAATGTGTTCTTAAATGCAGAAATGAGTCAAGCTATTCATAATAACTCATATAATTTTAATTTACTTCTTATTAACAGACATGGTGGGTAAATTTTAAAGACATCCTGAAAGTGCTGTTATGCAACCGAAACATCAAAATATTTAATTTTTAGAACATTTTATTATTCAAAAGTTTTTCTTAGCCCTTCTTTTCTGTTAGGCCTATGTTATGACGGGCAATATTTGGACGAAAGCCCAACATCATAATCTATAGATAATATCTTACATTTTTTTCTTTTTTTTTTTTTTTTTTTTTTAGAGGAGGGGGAGGAAGAAAAGTTCATGTTAAGCAACATTATCATTTGCTGTACAAACATAAGTTTCAGATTGTCTTTTTAGTTGTGGCGCATGTATCGATTGAAAAATAAGTCTATGTACGTAAAAGACTTCAGGGAAAATTTTTTAGAACAATAATATTAAAGACATTTTTTTAAATAGCCTCGGTTATTGCGAAAAAAAAACACTGCAAATAATATATGGAAACTTTATATATATACATATATAATTTAACAAATAAACTGATTATAAGTAATATATATATATATATATATATATACAGTGTAATTAAATTAAATTATCACCGTGACTATCATATTATTCGAACTACATCTCATTTAAAATTTCATATGTTGGTATTTTCATCTCTCTTTCATTTGCCGAGTGTTGTAAAGGAATTAAATTATTCAAATTATATATATATATATAGTGTTATGATGTAACAGTATCCATTAAAATCTAACATTTTATTATTATTATTATTATTATTATTTAGGTGTTGCTATGGGCATCGCCGGGAGTGACGTGAGCAAGCAAGCAGCCGACATGATTTTGTTAGACGACAATTTTGCATCGATTGTTACAGGAGTAGAAGAAGGTATTGAAATATACATATATTACCACTTTGAGTTTTTTCTATTTTGCATAATTAAATATGGTACATTCTGTTCTTCATTAATTATACGAATACTTACTAAATTACAAAACAGTTAAATGCATTTTTTTAAATTTTCATTTAAAAGCTCGTTTTCAAAAATATAATGGCATTTACATAAAAATAAAATACGGTAATACGGCAACATTAAAATGTGCATTTTTATTATATTCTTAAAAAGTGTAAATCATTTTATCGCAAAAAAAAACTCACATTTAATAACTGTTATCTTTACTTGCTAATTCCAAAAGAACCAAATAATAAAAATCAGACTTTGGCCGTGCAGAGTGTTTCGAGATTAAAAAAAAAAAAAAAAAAAAAAAGCTGCTGGTGGTGAAGCACTTTATTTTTAAATAGATTTTAAAGCATTAAAATTCAGATCTCTTGTTTCAAGACACATGTGAATAAATTAGTTTTTATTATATAGTCTATTGATAGTCTTTCAGTTTTAATTTACTACGCATTTGTCGATTAGCCATGAATGTAGTAATCGCGCATAACAGTTTTATTTTTTCATTCCCTTTCTTTATCCTCAATTTATTAGAAGTCCATTTAATGTATTCGTGCTAAAATTCTTTTTGATAAAATTATAGAACACTCGCATTCATGATGCAACTTCATAATACAAAAGTAGTCTTTTTCATTTCCTGGTAGGTGGTGATAAGAAACTGAGGGGTAAGCAATGTAATATTTTTTTGGATAAGGGAGAAAAAATAAGCCATTTTAATAATCAAGAAACAGGATCTAGTACTTTTCTGCAATTACCTCCGGAAATTTTCGAACATATTAGAACCAAAGTATGCCAATACACCTCAGTATAATACTTCAAAAATCGCTACATTTATTAAAAGTAATTCACCACGTACAGTTTAATACTGATTTAATTTTGTTTATTTATTTATTTATTTTTATTTAATTATTTATTTTTGGTAAAAATGCAGTTAAAAAAAAAAAATACATGTTTATTGGCCACTTTAAGACTCATTTGAATTAAAGAAATATGTGCATTGCTCTTTTATTCAATACATAACTTTTGTTATAATTCTAGTTAGAAATTTAAGGTGAAAATATTCTCCGAAGCTCCAAATTCGGAGAATAATCGAGAATATATTTTCTAAATACATTTTTTTTTTTTTTTTTTTTTTTTTTTATGTTTATGAGTTAAATTATAAAATTTATTCATTATGATTCTGTTTACTTAAATTATAAAATTTATTCACTATTATTCTGTTTGACACGGTTTATTAAAACAAACAACACCTTTTTCATAACATTCTCTTTACAATTAATAACTTTCAACTGGAGAACATTCTTCAGTAAGTACAACAAAGCAATCTTTCTAAACATTCATTACATATTCAAGACAAAATGCACTCAACAATAAATAATGATTAATTTTTCATATTAAAATAGAAATTAAAATTCTTAACGCCTAAAGATTCTTATTGGTAACTGAACTATCATATCACTAAAACTTTTAATTTAAAAAGAATATTATCTTTATATATAAAGATTTTCAAAAAATACTTGTAGGTTGAGAAATCTAATTCACACAATTCATATTTCGTCTGTAATCCTTATTTTACGTATAAACCATATGTTTATTATCTGTTATATTTAAGATTTTTAATTGATCTGTAATTTGATGTACATGATTATTAATTTGCTTTAAAAAACTTTTCAATCAAAAAAGTCTCGTTTAAAAATAAAATTTAAAATTGCACTAGAAAGCTAGCAAATTTAAATTACACAACATTTTATAATAAATAATCAAATATGTTCTATTCTATTGGTTGTATTCTTCTCTGATTGGTCTTGCTGGATGCTTCCTATTGGTTAGTTGTGTTGCTCCTCCCCCTCTGGATTTCGCCCTACTTTCAGTCTTACTTTTGCCTCCAAGGAAGTAGCACGTGTTTTTTGCACCTGAAGAAGAAAGGCTACGTCCTTTTAAAACTGGTTGTGCTGTCTTCAATTTTATGGTGTGTGAAGAAGTTTTAAAGTTTAAATATTTTCTATTTATTAAAAACCAAAATAACAAATAGCTTAAAAATGAAATTAACTTTATTTTGTGATTGGTTACTTGTTACACAAAATTTAGAGTCAAAGTTAACAGTCAGCTTCAATTGGCAATGAAAGATCAGTTAAACTACCTTCTTCAATTACAGACAACTTATCCAGTGCTTTATGTTCAACATTACTTTGTTTAAACTCAATTGTTCGGTTTTTTCTTTGGCTTTTAATAATTTCATGTTGTGAGTTACATATGTCAGTTTGCCAATTTTTTTCTAAAGTCAAGCGATTTTTTTTTGAGCTGTGAACGATTTCTCAATAAATGTCGGAGCAGCTCACGTGGATTTTCCTGGAAGCGCTCAACACCGCTCTTCGAGCGGTGAGCGGGGGCTGCTCCCTGTTCAATCTCATAGGTTTACTCTTTGAATAGGTGTTGGTTTATAGGGTTATGGGTATTAAGGCCGATTGACTGCACTAGGGTCCTAGGCCTAAGGGAGAGTGCCCTCCGTGGAGGTCTTTTTAAGGGGTCCTAGCCCGTATTTACGCAAGTTTCGGAGAAAACAAAGACTAGGTGTTGGACAAATTCATTTTTATCTCATACAGATAGTGCAAAACATTTTAAAGTAACAATATAAACAGTTTGATATTTTTTTCTTTAAATGTCACCCTTTAAAAATAGTGTTATTAATAAAATAAAATATCATTTAATGCCTTGTCACTTTATTACTTGGATTACTACTATCTTGAACATAAGTTCAATAAAATTTTATCTTTTAGCCTTGATAATTTTTTTATTACCTATAACTAAAAAATAATAATAATAATAATAATAATATTTAATTAATCTGATTATTTTATTAAAAGCTAAATTTTTAAATTTGCCTCATAAATTAATACTTATACAGAGAACACATTTCAATATTACCCATTATTGCAGTTTCTATCAGAATATTCTCGATTATTCTCTTCGAGGAGAAGACTCTCAAGGAGATTCTCAAGAAGATTATTCTCGAGAATTTTACAACTCTAATTTTAATTGAATTTAGTTGTAACGCAAATGTTATTATGTTTATTTGCTATATATATATATATATATATATATATATATATATATTCTGTATATTTTGTCTATTGTCTATATTTTTTGAATGCCTGAGTTTTACTAAAGATATCTAAATTGTATGTATTGTTTTACTAAAGAGAGTCTTATCCCATTTTTATGTTTGCTTCGGATTATTTCTTTACTTTCTGTTAACATTCTTCTTTTCCTTCTAGGCCGATTAATCTTCGATAATTTAAAAAAATCCATCGCTTATACCTTAACTAGCAACATTCCAGAAATTACTCCTTTCTTACTTTTCATTTTGGCTGATGTACCACTGCCACTGGGAACAGTCACTATCCTGTGCATCGATTTGGGAACTGATTTGGTACGTATTTCCGAAATAGCATGAATTTATGCATGTGTGTAAATTGCTGATTTCCCTCTTTCCTTTTTAAAAATGGTCAATAATCATTTTCAAATAGCACCATTTTCGAGGGTGCAACTGTGAACATTACAAAATTGAAATAGACTGGAATTAAAAATAATCTAAACTCTAATAAATTTATTAAATAATTAATTCGTACATAAATGTGCGATAGATTAAAAAAAAATAAAAATAAAAATAAAAATAAAAAATTATAAAAAAGCTAATTCTCCCTCTACTTTTCAGATAGTAAAATTCTTCTAACAGCCTTCTCGTAATGTTAATTTTTTGACTGTTAAAATTCACATACACCTGTTAACTTAGTACACGAAATTCTCCATATTTCTTTACTTAAAAAGAAAAAAAAAATTCCCTTAAACTTATCAAATGCGGCTTCAAAGAAATATTAATTTTATTTCAGATTTAACTCATAATTATCAATATGCATTATCTTAAAAATGTTTTAAATTTATTTTTAAAACACTTTACTTATATTATTTAATTCATTACATCTTCTTCATTTAAATAAAAGTAATTCTCCTAAAAGTGAAAATTTTTTATTGAAGTCCTGTAAATACCTGTCATTAACACATTTTTTTTATTATTTTTTTTATGTCGAAAGTAGAATATTTTATGTGTCCCTTGTTATTATGTATATTAATATTCAAATGCTACATATGTCTATAAATTCTATATTGATCTTTTCTTTAAGTATTGCTGTTTTATAACATTTGTGTTGCAATTATGCATCAAAGTGATTTTGCATTTGCTGTTATGTTGATGTTAAAACTGTTTGGAATGTCGTGATAACATTGTTTTGTGTTGGAATGTAACTGTTGTTTGCATGATTGTGTGTGCCCTTACTTTTTTCTGTGGTGGTTCCTTTCCTGTAGGTTCCGGCGATTTCACTGGCCTACGAGAAACCCGAATCCGATATTATGAAACGGAGACCACGTGATCCGAAAATTGACAAACTCGTGAACGAGAGGTAAACACTACCACCCACCATCATAATAGTCCGTGGAGGAAATGAAACATTTATGGGAAAAATTCATGTAAAAATAAATAAATAATAAAAATTAAAATAAATGTTTTATCGCTAAAAAAATTTATAATCAAATTTAAAAAAATGCTGTAATAATTTTTGAATTAGGTATTAATAAAAATTGAGAGACATCTGATTGCATTTTCGAAAAAAAATACTATAAAAACGGCAGAAAAAAAATTACTTTACTTTTTTTTTAATTATATTGATTTTATTTTTAATCAATTATTATTCTAAACTATTTGCAAATTTTATACGTTATGCCTTTATTCGAATCAAATAGTGTAAAAGAGAATGCGAAATTGCATGCAGCATACTTTAAGCATATATTATGATAATGCTTTTAGTCATAAAAAATATATATATATATATATATATATATATATATATAATAAAATATATTACTGACTTACAAACCTCTAAAAGCAATATTTCAATTTTTTTTTTTTTTTTTTTTTTTTTTTTTTTTTAATGAAATAAAAGTGATTGTTTTATTCTGTAAACAATAATCTAACGTCAGTCAATCTTGAAAAATTTTAAATATATCAAAATTTTAGCATATTTTAAAATTATTTTTCTGTGTCTCTAAAAAAGACAAAATGCAATATATTTACGTATGTAATCATAGAAACACCTTAATATTTCTTGCAAAGTTGTATTATCAAAATAAGCAAACTTTATAAAGGGGGGAATAATGTTCCATAACTGCTTCGATTCCTTCACGATATTATTCATCCTCGCACTTTTTTTTTTTTTTTTTTTCTTTGTACTTAATATCATGGCATCAAAGAAAAATTTATACAAATTAATTCTCATTCTGTATGAGACCTACAGTCATTCATTTCAGCCATATATGTATTGTATTATGATTATGCACCGATGAAAAAAATGTATTTTATAAACAATCTTATTGTATCTTGATATTCGAAAACATGAATTATTTTTAGGTGGTATATAAAAAAAAAAATCCCATGTATTTCTCTTAACCTCCATATTAATTTGGGTATTAGAAAAACAGATATATCGCAAATGCTATTTAAAATTTATATACATTAAATCTCACATTAATTATACCATAAACATAATGAGGCCAGTGTTTTGATGATTATATTTACTGTTTCCTGTAGCTAATAAATAACTTCAGTATTCGAATAGTTTTAAACGTACAACCTCGTTATAAGATTTTATAACAAAGTAATGAAAATATTTGTAAAACAAAAACAAAACTCGAACAGCTTATTTAATCTTACTATGAAAAGTAACAATTCGAACACATAATACCTCAGAACTTTTAATAATTATCACTAAAAGTGCCTTTTCCATTTATAATTAGCTATAATATAGAATTTTAATTTTATATTTGTATAATGACCTTCTTTCTCAAAAAATAAATAAAAATAAACTGAAAATACGAGTACAACGGTTTCTAAAACACCAAATATATTTTTATTTCAGAAACTGCAATATTATAGCAACTCGTATATATATATACTGGTTAATTAAAGCAACAACCTGTTTTCTCGTTTTCTTCTTTTGCGCAAAATTTTTAAACAAATAAATATATGAGCATAAAATTTAGATGGCTTGTTCGTTGTCATAGCATTAATCGAATTTTATATAATTTCATCCTTATGGCCATTTTTCATTAAGTTTTCTTTTCTAAAATTGTTGAAATTTTTCACTTTTTCCAAAGTTTATTTTTGAGGGGGGGAAAAATGAATATTTACTATCTTAAAAACTATTACTTATGCTAAAGTTATATAAAATTTGGCTAATGATATGATGACGAACATGCCAATTTTATGTTCATATGTTTATTTGTTTAAAAGTTACGTACAAAAGAAGAAAATGAGAAAACAGGTTGTTCCTTTAATTATGAACACCAGTGTATATTATGATAACAATACAAATGAGAACAAAATAAATGGTTAATAATTCGCCACAACAACCCACAAAAGCCAATTTGTTAACTAGTTGATTTAATTATTTTTTTTTTTAATAATTTGACTAGAATATTTTAATTTATACTTGAAAAAAAGAAGAATTATACTTAAATAATATAAAATTAAATCGATAAGAATACAAAACACGTAGAAACATAACAAGAAAGATCTATATAAAGAAAAGACACCAGTGTTCGCCACCCTCGTAAAAGACATGTTAAAATAAGCGTTGAATAACATCTATGAATTTGAATCTCTAGAATCAGAGAATCTGGCTCGAGCGGATTCAAATTTATAGATGTTAATTAACAGTTGTTTTAACACGCCTTTTTTGATGGTGAAGAACACTAGTGTCTTCTTTACCTTTTTTTTTTTTTTTTTTTTTTCATGATTTTTAGTTTGTTATTGTATAATTAATAAATTTAATTGGTAATAAAATTAAATATCAAAAAGTTTTACTTTTTTAAATTTTTTCTCTTTAAATTAACGAAAATTACAAATGAAAAAAAAAAAAATTGCAATTTGAAGATTGCAAATTTTAACACTTTTTTCCCGTTCTAACAAGCATGAAGTAAATTATTTTGAAACCGAAAAAAAGCTTGCTGAAATCTATATTATCTTACTCTCTCAATGCCTGTTGCATGATCTAAAATTCATTTTTTATTAATTTTGTTTGTTCTTCTCCTCAAAAATAACAACGTGTGTGTTTGGGAAATGGTTTACGGAAACTTTTTGTAAATTACATGAATTATGCTTTTTTCTGTTTTATATGCTGTGCATCTGTGGCTATCTTAAATCCTCAACTTTCAATGCTCTCTTATAATGAAGTAAGATCTGTCTTCGGATTGCGTCTAGAAAACAAAGTAAAAAATTCTATTCTGTAACACATTTTCTAAATATTTTTTCTCTTATCATTACTTAAAATATAATATATCGATTATGACCTATAATCAAATTTCAAATAAATTGTATACGGTTTTATTTAAATTGATTTTTAATTGTTCTTTGATAGTAAAAAAGGATTGGGGAAAAAGCCTAACGTTATTAAAAATTAAATTGGACCTTAATGGCGGCTTATTATTTTTTTTTTTTCCTCTCTCTCTCTCTCTCTCTCTTTAATTTACTCTTTTCAATTCATTTTTTAAGAAGCTCCGAATATTAAATGAAAATACTTGTTAACATCGGTGTAATGTTCCTTGGATAATATATATATATTCTAATATTTGTTCCTTCAGCTATGCTTTCAAATGCATTGTTTTGAAATAACAATGTGTATCTCTGCATGGCTTTGAGTATTGCATGATGTTCGATGTCGTTGTTGACTTGTCGATGTTGCTGAAAAGTTAAAGACATCGGCTTCTGCTTCTTTGTTGTTGTGGGTGGCAAATCATTAATTCACAGCTGTATTTCAAAAAGTGGTATTGCGACTATAACGCGATTTATTTCAAAATCTTATAAGTTCGAATAATCAAAAGAATGTACGATGGCAAATTTAAATTTCATTAAATGTCAAATAGATTTTCTAAAAACGTTACTTTATTAGTAGCGATAGTTCTTAATATAATTGCACCGAATTACACTTCATTACATATAAATTTGCACAAAACTAGAGAAATTTTCAACATCTATATCATAAAATTAAATTTTCCGTGGAACAATATTTTTACCTTCCTATTTGTAATTAATTAGTTCATATAAGCAATACATACCATCCTCTAATTAATCAATCAATATATGCCATTATTTTTAAAAATATTTTCAGATTTCTAAGCGCAAACCTTAACTAATTCATTAAAAAACACGATCAATAACTTGATTTTAAAAACAAGGAAAATAAAATTGAATAACAATTTTAAAAATGTTTTAAAAGAAATTTTACTTTTTGAGTCGCAGTACCACCTATTTTTTGGGTTAAATAATGCTATGACAGCTTATGACAACGAGCATATGGTCCCAACAGGTGCCAGCAATATCACTAGCCTACGAGCACCCTGAAAGTGACATCATGAAACGGCAACCACGTGATCCATCCAAGGATAAACTAGTGAATGAGAGGTATGTTAAAATATGAATAATCCTAAATGCAAATTCAGATTGATTAATAATTAATCATCTGATAAACAGAATTTTCTTTCTTTAAACATCTGATCTGTATTTGTGTAGAGCCATAAAATAACTAAGATATTTTGAATCATTACAATTTCTCCAAAACTTCCGTGATAGGAATTTTTTATTAGTCTATGATTTTACTTTTAGAACTTAAATGCTGACTAGAATGTATTTTTTAGCTTTCACCAAACTCAAATTAGTGAACAAATAAATTTTAGCATAACTACTAAAAGTTACATTTCATCACGTTTCCTTGAAAATTGCTAGAATAACACTTTGAAAATTAGTAACTGTGAATGGTACTACCAAATAAAAATAAAATAAAATAAAGAAGGAAAAGTCACAGCAAATTTTAATTTTAAATCTTACAAGGACAGGTCACGACATGGAAAATTCAGATCGGGACGAAATTGCGCAGGATTGTAGTATATTATGAAGGTAACAACATATTAAAGCAGTAGCACCCACTAACCACATAATTTCGAGAAAAAAGCTTTTAAAGTTTCAGTAATCTTTAAATTTAAGTTATTTTGCAAGCGAGTCAGCGACCCATTGGCGTGAACTGTAGAGCTCGAGGCTGCCACTCAGACGACCTGGATTCGATGCTACCTACGGACGGGACCTTCTTATTTCTTCTTTTTTAATTTTTTATGTAATCTAAACATTTTATTTGTTTTTACTTCATTTTATAATTCAATTCAGGATTTGAAAATTTTAATAAATAATAATTACTTAATTTTCTTGAATATATATATATATATATATGTTTAGAATTTTTCTATTTGTAATATTCATAATTTTCTATAACTCAAAAAATAAATTTAAACTTTTAATCTATATAAATAAAGAGAAGTGTCTGCGTGTCTGTCTGTCTGCGCTCTGGTGCTCACACTACTGATCGCAGATCTGCAAAACTTGGTAGATGGGTACCTCAGACCCTGCAGGTGTGCACCTCATCGAGATTTTTTCGAATTTCGAATCTGAAATTTTTTTTTTTTTTTTTTTTTTTTTTTTTTTTCCGATTTTAAATAATCGCTTCTATGTTCCATTTTTATAAATTTTATTCTTTCGTTTCAATCGTCTACGTATCTTAGCAAAGGCTATTACGCTATTTATTTTTCTCTTAATTAATTCATTTATTTGAAGGAGAATTTTTTTTCCTTTAATTATTATTATGATACTTATTCAAAATCAAATGGTAATGCAGTAGAAAAAATTAAATATACTAAATTTTAAATTAAAAAACTTATTTATGACAGTTATGTTTATGTATATTTTTTATAGTATAACAACTTTGTATTTTTCATTTTTCTAATTATTTCTTTTGAAAGAAAATCACCGTTTTTTTTTTATTATTATTGTAGTATTTATTGGGGGGGAAATGGTAGTTTACAGCAGAAAGGATTAAACTAATTAAAATTTATTTGTTATTTATTTATTTAATTCCTTTTAAAAAATTTACTTCTCATTTTATTTATTATATCGGTCAGAATCATATGGCAATATAGTGTAAAGAGCGAGGGCTATAAAATACGTGGTTCAAAAACAAAATATTGAATACATGCTGAGATATAGTCATCTTTAAAATCGTAGTTCTTAAATACTAGCAGATCCATCTGTCGTCAATAAATACCCAAACTGAAGTTCCAGGGAAAGACCTTTCTGCATGCAGTGGGAACCTGTACCCGATGTAGTGCGGGTGGGAAAAAAAGCTGCCGTAGGCAGCCGGTACTTGAAGCGAGGTTTAGAAAATTTCAATGTAGGGTTATATATATTTATATATATATATAATGTGCTATAAAAAATATAAATAGTGATTGAATTCTTTTGAAAATTCACTTAAATATAGGAACCAGCGAAGCGGGCGTAGCCTGCTAGTTGAAAAATAAAAGGAATCTTTTTTTTTTTTTCTTTTAATTAATTATTCCAACATTTATTTTATTTTTGCTTTATTTTATAATTAAAACAAAACTATTTTATGTATATATGTGTACGTTGTAGAAAATTATAAATATTTCAAATAGAAAAATATGGCTATATGACCTACATATACACATATATATATATATATATATATATATATATATATATTATCACAAAAATTCAATAACTATTGTTTATTAAATTTTTTAAATTGTGGATTTAATTATTCAAAGATTTAATTTTACAATCATCCATCATCCTTACAATTGATCAACTTCAGCTTTAATAGAAAAAATACTTATACTTTTATTTATTATAAGTAAAAAAATAAAAAAAAAAAATATACAAATATATGCAAACAAAATCCTAAATAACAAATATTTACACAAAATCACACAAAAAATTTAAATAATTAAAAAATAAACAAGCTGTAAAACAAAGTGTGTACTTAAATCTTGGTTTGAGCTTCCTTATTTGGTTTTAATGCGTAAAAATTACGTAAACGCTTTTAGCTTGTTAATAATAGAGAGCAGCTGGAATTTTATTTCGCGCACAGAAGGATTTAAAAAAAAAAAAAAAAAAAAAAAAAGCAAGTCGTTGTCGAAGAAGAAAGTATGTTGATTAACATTTAAAATCTACGTTTAAAGATAACATTTCTTTGCCTATAATAATTTAATAGCATCGGAATCCTATACTATAATTTTTCAAGAAGCTGTATTGATTGGAGAAGTAATTATTTAATTTGATAGTAATCTATATATTAATTTGAAACATGTTTTTGCCTGCCTCCACTATATTGAAAGAACTACTCGGTGTAAAAATTTGGTTGAGGTGTCTAAAGAAAGGTCTTGGTCTGTAGATGTGCTATGAGAAGAGAAAAAAAAAAAAAAGTCGAACGGTTTCCCCCCCCCCCGGCGGAAACGGGTGGGAAACCGTTTCCCAGCCGTTTGGGTTAAAAACACGTTTACGAGCTTAACTAAGCTTCAAATTACTTCACGGTGAAGAAATTGTACATATGTGGACTAGAGTCGAATACTAAAAAATCAATATCTGCGAATTTGGAATTTTCGATTTTAAAGGGGGGAAAAAGGGGGAAAGTAGATTTGGAGGGGAGGGGAAAGGGGGGAAATTAGTTTGAGAGAGAAATCCGTTCTAGACCCACACATGTAGCACCTCATTTTAAAGGTCTGGAAATTTCATGTCGATTGTGGATGTTTGTATACAGCATAGTGCGACCCCTGGTGGTGAAAAATGGAACTAAGTGATTTTGCTGTAGACCCTATCATGTTGCACCTAATTTTAAAGGTCTTGGTATTTCCTGACAGTTGGTGATCTTCGTACAGAACACACTGTGCCCCCTGGTGGTGGAAAGTGCAACTAAAGGATTTTGCAGTTGACACCACCATGTGACACTTTATTTGAAAGGTCTTGGAAATTCAAGGCGATTGTTGATAGAGGTCTTGAAATTTCATGTTGATTGGGGATGTTTGTATACAATATAGTGCGCCCCCTGGTGGTTAAAAATGGAACTAGGTGATTTTGCAGTAGACCCTATCATGTTACAACTTATTTTAAAGGTCTTGATATTTCCTGACCGTTGGTGTTTATGTATAGAATACGCTGCGCCCCCTGGCGGTGGAAAGTGTAACTAAAGGATTTTGCAGTTGACACCACCATGTGACACCTTATTTGAAAGGTCTTGGAAATTCAAGGCGATTGATGATGTTCGTGTACAACATACTGCGCTCCCTGGTGGAGGAAAGTGGATTTTGCAGCGCGTGCGTAGCATGCCTGCTATACGGTGCCACTGCCACGGGCAGCGGTAACACGAGTCAGAGGTTTGTTCGGTTCAAGGTTAATTTTTGAGAACTTTTCCATGTTATTAGCGGCCTGCATATACGTGTCGCAGGCACTGGGTCACGAACCCGAGTTCCGTTCTGTTTGAGGTAATTTTTTTTTTTTACAGATGATTATTTATTTTGTGATGTTTTCATTTAAAAATAGAAATTCAAAGAAAATCGAGTTAAAGATATAAAACCATACAAATTTAAGGCTCATTTAAGGTTATTATCAAGGGCCCGGGCATTACCGGGCGGGTTCGTTAGGTTCCAGGTTAATTTTTGGGAATTTTTTTTTATGTTGTTAGCGGCCCGCGTATGCACTGCCGCAGGCACCGGGGTCACAAGGCACAGTTTCGTTCGGTTCGAGATAATTATTTTTTGTTACAGCTGTTTATTTTTTTTTTTCGCAATGCTTTTATTTAAAAATAGAATTTGAAACAAATTCGAGTTAAAGATATAAAATCTAACAAATTTAAGGTTCATTTAAGGTTATTATCACGGGCCCAGGCATTGCCGGGCTGGTTCGTTCAGTTCCCGGTTAATTTTTGGGAATTTTTTTATGTTGTTAGCGCCGTGTATGCGCTGGTGCAAGCACCGAGGTCACAAGGCAGAGTTTCGTTCGGATCGAGGTAATTGTTTTGTTACAGATGATTATTTTTTTCGTGATGCTTTCATTTAAAAACAGAAATTCAAACAAAATCGAGTTAAAGGTATAAAATAATACAAATTTAAGGTTCATTTAAGGTATCATGGGCCCGGGCAACGCTGGACGGGTCAGCTAACATATAGTCTCAGTATTAAACGAAATAGAAAATAAAAGATAGCATCTGTTTATTTGAAGTCAGTTTGACGTCACATTGAGAGTACTTTGTAGAAAGTGATGTCATACATAGTATTTCGATTTATAAGCATTTTTCCGACTTTCTTTTTTTAAATGAAATGTCGTAAATTATATTAGATATTTTAACATGAAATACATTTAAATAATGATGCGACGGTTTTTGAAACATTACGGTCAATAAAGTGATCGTCGAATTCGACGGGTTCCAGCTAGTTATAATAATATGCAATTAAAATCATCATTTCTCTGTTTTTTTTTTTTTTTTTTTTTTTACAAAATTTAGGATTGTTTTAAATATACCTAAAATAAAATAAAATAAAATATTCAGATAAATAATTAAAAATAGTTTCTTTAGTTTTGCCTTAGTTTATTATTAAAATAAAACTAAAACTAATTTTTAAGATATAGAAATTTATTGCATTTTTTAGTTATAAATATTAAAAATAGAAAAATTCATTAATTAAAGTATAAATAAAGGATTAATCACACATTTAAAACTTTTAAAATACCTTAAAATCCTTTAAAATGCAGCACTATTATACTATATTTCGACACGCATCGCGGTCGTCTTCAGATGTTTAGACTTTGCTGCCTATTGACCATCGTCGTCGCTGGACTCATCTTCGGCTCCTTCGCTGGTGACGTCATCTTTACGTGTCTTCCTGTTTATTAGCCGTTGCCATTCTCCAGGTATTGTGCCGTAGCGGTGCTCTCGTTCATTAGTAGCGGTGTTAGTTGTTAGAATCTCGAGGGTTAGAAAAATGTATTTATTTAATATTCAACAAAATTAAATAATCTTTTATTAAAATTTTCAAATTTTGAATTGAATTATAAAATAAAGTAAAAATAAATAAAGTTTAGATTACATAAAAATTAGAGAAGAAAAAAAAGAAAGCTCCCGTAAGTAGCACCGAACCCAGGTCGTCTGAGTGGCAGCCTCGTGCTCTAACGCTCAGGCCACTGGGGCGCTTTCTCTTTGCGAAATAACTTGTATTTAAAGATTACGGAAACTTTAAATGCTTTTTTCTCGAAATTCTGTGCTTATTTAAATGTTGTTACCTTTATAGTATACTACAATCTGTGCGATTTCGTCCCGATCTGAATTTTACATGCCGTGACCTCTCCTTGCTAGTATTTCTAGTAAAAGATCAAATTATTAATGGCATCTTTATTTGTAAACATAAATAATCACCTCTTGGTAACAAGTTACTGTATTCATCAATCATCTAAATCAAAATCCATATGATAGTTCTATTAGATTTTAGTAAAATATGTTTCATTCTGCATATCTTAGGTGCATAATTAAGCGATTTTCAGGTGAGACTGGTTCATTTTTATACATTTTCTCCATCAATAATCTGTTTTATTTAATTGCAGAGAAATAATGCAAAATGTCTCTGTTTGTAAATATCAATACTCGATAAAAATAAAGAGCATAATCCTTCTGTACAAATTACAAAACATGGACGTTATGTATTTATGTGGTAATAAGATTTTCCGCAGTGACTAATATTTGAAACTAAAATTATTCACGGTCAGATTCGCCACAAAAGAATGTTAAACATGAACTCTTACAGGGAAGGTCTCCTTAAAGCGCATACTCAGAATATTGTGAAATTTTTTTTACAGAGATACTACTTACATAGGTAATACAAGATCAGTCAAATTTATCGGCGAAATCCCAATAGACAGTCTGTAAAAAAATAAAATACTTTCGAATATTTGACGTAAAAAGACAAAAGTGCACGCGATTTAGCAAGCAACATCCTTTCCCTCCAACTACAATTCATTTTAACACGTTTAAGAATTTCTTGCAAAACAAATCTTTCTAAATAACGTTATTGTAAATATACTTTGGAAATAATCGATAACAGAGTTGCCTCTTTCTTGTACAAGCTTGTATAGTATATACGTGTGGCATTTTATTAAAAGTATTTCATTTTAGCTTTGAAAAAGAATTATCTTGCAGTTGCAAATATTTAAATTACATGTTAAATACACATTTAAGTTATATATATCTTTAGTTTTTCAATTAAAAATTGAAAAAAAAAAAAAACTATATTTTGCAAGTTGCAAATAGTATTTTTACTTTAATTTGAAAAATCAAATTTATTTTTAATTTTTATTGAGGACAATTTTTTTGAAAATTAACCAATACAATGTTGTTTGGATACATGGATACTGTATAAACAGTACATGGAAAAAAAATATGGCACAGACAAATGTTACAGAAGAAGAAAATAAATTAAAAAACCGAATTGTTGAAATATATTTAAAAAGATATGAGTGTGTAAGATATGAAATACTCGAAAGCATTTCTGATCCTTCGTCTAATGAGATATCGCAAAATTCCAATGAAAATGAGTAAACTATGTAAGTGCCTCTTAAAGATGTGAAACATCAACATAATATACATATATATATATATATATACTGCATAAAAAAAGTAGACGGACACTTACTTGTAATACTTTAAAGCCGTTTATTTCTTTAATTACAGATATGAGGTTCATTTCTCTAATATAATTATATTCTTGAGACATCATATATTATTATTTTTTGGATATAGATTCAATCCTTTTGAATTATGTAGTGGAAAAATTCAGAAAACAAAAATGGGGCATATTTGCACTGTAATTTTTCTTAAAAAAAGTAGACGGACGCATCTTGTATCTTTAAAATAAAACGTTTTTAGTAAGGGGTTCGTCTCCCATTTGCTTTAATAAGTTCGTATGCTCTGTTAGGCATCGAATCAATGAGATTCTGAATCTTTTTTTGTCAGAAAATTTCCCATATGTTTGTAAAAGCTTCTTTGAGCTGGTGAATTGATTCATACTGGCGTCCACCCTAATAAATTTTATGAACAAGCATAGCCCAAATGTTTTCTGCAGGATTCATATCTGGACTCTTGGCTGGCCAGGGTAAAACATCGAAGTTGTTCTCATGAAACCATTTTTTAACGTTGTTAGCGGTGTGTATTGGCGCTCCATATTGTTGGAAAATCCTGTTTTCTCCTCCAAGATCATACGCAAATGGCAAAAGCTCACTGCTTAGTGTTTCAATATAATCTTTGTGAGTCTGCTTCTTACTTAGGAACACTAAATTTGTCCTTCCACCATAGCCAACAGCTAGCCACATCATCACGCCACCACCACCAACTTGTCGAGTAGAGTACACTTCGTCTTCTTTCTCCAAACTGTGCCAATAATATTGATATCCATCTGGGCCGTCTAAATTAAATTTTTTCTCATCTGAAAAAACTACAGATATCCATTCTGTAGTCCAAGACATATGGTTTTGAGCCCACTTTAGGCGTTCTCTCACGTGGTGATCCTTCAGCATGGATGATGTTTTCTCTTCTTATATTCAAAGAGCTCTGAGTGCTTAATGTAGTTATAAATTGTCTAAGAAGTTACGTTAGTAATTCCTGTGCTTATTCGAACTCTGGGAATTGATGCTGCAGTTTTCTTCAGCTCAGTAAAAAATTTTCTTTGGTCTCTAAGCGAAAGTTTCTTTGGCCCGCCACTCTTTTTCTTTACGCCATGGGCTTCAGGAACACGTAGAAAATCGCTGATGCTACTTTTGCTTATTAGAAGTAGCCTACTAATTTCTCTGACTTCTTTATTAAAATTTTTCAGCGATATAATCTGTCCTTTCTGGTAATCAGTTAGAGGAATTCTTCGTGGCATGGCGCATTCATCTCCAAGAAATTTAACTACATAAAAACATCTTGTCAAGCACGTTAGCAATTGGCAAAATGCCAAATGTATATGTACATGCAAAACTGGTATTCCGCAAAAAAACACCCACTTAGATAATTGCAGTTTTTGACCAGTGTCCGTCTACTTTTTTTAAAAAAAAGTATTGTGCAAATGTATATCTTTTCTCTTTTCTGCATTTTCCTGCATTAAAATTATAAATAATTGAATATTTTTATTTGTCTGTCAAAAATATGAAGATTGATAAGTATAAACATGTTAAAGAATTTTAATTGACATTTCCTATTAAACAAAGACGGGGTTTTAAAAAATTGTAAAGAAGTGTCCGTCTACTTTTTTTATGCAGTGTATATACATATATCATGGGACTATAAGAAGAGGATTGTAAATTGCTGGCACAATGTGAAATCTGGCAATCTGTAAAAAAAATTTAAGTGAATTGTATCATTGGAAGAAACAAATAGAAAATGTAACTAATCGTAGAGAAAAATAAGAAAAGAATAAATTCTTGGGGGGGGGGGGCGAGAGAATTACATCTAATGAAGCATCTTTCAGTAACAAAGCACATGCTCAGACAAATAAATTTGTTTTTGTGCATTTTTGCTAATCCAAAGACCTGTTTACTTCCCCTCCTAATTTTTGATTATCATTTAAACTCATAAAGAGCTTAAAATTTTCAATTCTTTATAACTTTCAATAAAATTTGGTTTAAAATTTGAATAAATTAACAAAAGATTCACGGTTCAAAAACTGCAATTATACAAATGTGTTTTTTATTTTATTTATTTATTTTTATTTTTTTTTTTTTTTTAAGTTAAACTTATTTAAATTAAATTAAAATGTTATTTGGTATTTTTTATTTAACCAGTGTAGCAAAAAGTAAATTATAATAATAAAAAAAAAAGGGTGTAAATTTCTACAATTGATGTGTAATCTGTACCAAAATTTGAGAGTTAAATTTATTGAAATAATTTGTATCAATTTAAATTTTGATCTAAATTACTGTTTGTAAGATCGGCATTCTTCGAAAACACAAAATAGTGCACCGATAAGGGATTGCCGTTTACCATTGTTTCATTTCCAAACAGTTATGCACGTTCTTTTCAATTCATTATGCAATATAAATAAATGTGCGTACTGTTTTACTTTAAGCCATAATATTTAAAGCTCAAGTAAAATTTAAGCTTAGTTTACGTATTTCACGTTAAACTGAATGTGGTATAATTTAATCGTTAAATTTATTTATAAACATATATGACAAAATTGTAGTTATAAAAGTGTATTTACTTAAATTAAACTTCATTGAAAAAGTTTAGCGTGAACAGTATGGGAAATGTATTTCTATAATGAGTATTTATCAAAATGCGTTTTGCATCAGCTTTCATTGTGTTGCCAACGAGCGGGAAATAGCCAAGAATCGGACATTTTAAAATATTTTTTACGGACAATAAATAGTGATTCCACCGAAATTTTTTTTTTATAAACATGCATAACCTCATGAGGACAGTATTCCGTAATTTTTCAAAACTTTTTGCGTATGCGCCTACGGAGACCTTCCTTGCTAGTAACCCTAATTCCAATTTATAAATAAGATAACAAAATATTTAAGGAGACAGCTTTGAAGAAAAGAAAGCTATGGATAAGTTTCTAGGATTTTTTTTTTTTTTTTTTTTTTTTTTTTTTTATTATTATTATTATTATTATTTACGATAAGAATTTCAAACTAAACTGTTTATGGATATCAAGAATGTATATTCCTTTCATAATTTATGGTCATATTTAAAATTTATTTAAAGTGGCTCATATTTGTTTCTGGACATTTGCGTTTTTCTTTTTTTCTTTTTTTAACTCATCTGTGTGTATATATATAAACATTTAAGAGTAGATTTGATTTTTTTTTCTCTTGATAAAAACTTACTTATTGCACTGAAAATACATCCAAAATATTTTTTTTTCTTTTTTTAATAATTTACTGACAAAGATTTAAAAACAATTTTTCTTAAGTAATTAGACACTTGGTACACTCAACAGACATAATATATATACAGTTGCTTAAAAAGTATTGGGGCAAAACAAACTTTCAAAGAATTTTTGAAAGAAAAGTCAACTGTTTAATTTTAACACGTTGAGGGCCACGTGAAATCTTAAAGAAAAGGCCACGCACGCTGCTTAGAAGCGTGTTATGTTTACCGTGTTTCAATAAAATCCATTAAAATGCCTTAATGATATAATCCCATAATAAATAAAAATTAGGTAAATTTTAAATAAATTGTCAGTAATTACTTAAAACTATGTAATTCTGTTAGTTTTATATATCATATTTCACACTGTCAGCCACCAGTGGCTGACGTGGCCTAAACAGAAAGTTCAGTGTCAGCCACTGATGACTGACATGGCGCTGAACGTGTTAACAAAATATTTATATCGCTTGTCATTTCTAATGACTATATAAAATTTAAAAAAAAAATTAAATTATTTAAAAAAAAAAAAACCTAAAATTAACTTAAAGCTTTGTTAAGTAATTATAAAATTTTACATATTTGGTGTACAAGCGAAAAGTAGGGATCAAAAAAGTATTGGGGCTCGCAAACATAAATTTTCATAAAAACTCTGTTCATATTCTTTAATTAACGTGTTGGGCCTCCTTCATGCTTTATGACTTCATTTAATCTGTTAGGCAATTACGAATTTTATTTTTCCAATATTCCCAAATGTGCTCGATAGTGTTTAAGATCGGGACTCTGTGAAGGTGGTTTGATAACTTGTGGGTAGTTATACAAAGCCCACAGTTTACAAATATGCGCATTATGCTTTGCACTGTTAAAAAAATGCAGAAAAAATACAGAAATTCTCTGTAATTTCAGAAAAAAAGTCGTAAAATACGTTTTGTCTACGTAATTTTTCCGTAATTTACGCCTTTTTTTCTGAAATTACAGAGAATTTCTGTATTTTTTCTGCATTTTTTTAACAGTAGGGTCATTATCTTGATAAAGGTTGAAAGTTGATTATATGCCCATTTTTTGAGCACTTTGCTTGAAATTTTGTTTCAGAATATTTAAATAGACATATTTGTCCATTATGCCATCAATCAAATGAAGATTCCCAACACCGACAGCACTCATACAGCCCCAGACCATCTGACTTACTCCCCCATATTTCACGGAAGAACACTGTAAGAAATATGTCTTATTTGCTGACAGAAATTCTCTGTAATTTGAGAAAATACGCGTAATTTATGAAAAAATTACGTTATCAGAACGTAATTTTTGTAATTACAGAAAATTTCTGTCAGCAAATAGGACATATTTTTTACAGTGAAGCAAGATTCTTCTTGTTAAGTTCAGCATTAGGTTTCCGCCATGCTCTTTGCTTTCCATCATTCCCAAAAATATTGAACTTGCTCTCATCTACAAATATCACCGACTTCCAAAATTCTGGTGGCTTTTTATGTAACATTTTACAAATTGTAGTCGAGCTTTTCGATTTGCTTCGCTATTGAATGGTTTTTTCCTAGGTACTTGCCCATGAAAATTATATTTCCTTAAAATGTTTCGAACTGTTTTTCGATTACAAGGCTTCTTAAATCTCTGATATGCTTCTAAAGTGAATTTTACTGTGCTGTTTTAGGATTGCAAATAATATTCTGACGATCCAAAGTTTCTCATGCTCAGTGAAGTGCTTTGGACGTCCTGCACGTGGTTTATTTTCGATTGAATTTGTCGTCTTATATTTCAAAATAATATTATGAACCGTAGATTTACTTATACTTAATATTTCAGCTATTTTCCTCTCAGTTTTTCCACGATTCCAATGATGAATTATAAGTTTTCTAATATCAACAGATATTTCAGAAATTTTTCGACCCATTTTAGTAATGTTTATCTAAAACAACAAATTTCAACTTAAACATCAAACTTCAGACTTCAGATGAGGTTACAAACCTTTTTATTCAGATACACTGATAGAATTGGTTATTTATCGCACTTATTTCTGCCATGCCCCAATACTTTTTGAGCACTACTTTTGCATTGTACACAAGAAGTGCACAATTTTATAATTATTTTAAAATCATTTTAAGTTATTATTATTATTATTATTTTTTTTTTTTTTTTGATATAGTGGTCTGGTATGATATAAAAAAAAACTTTGTGAAAATTAAACAGTATTTTTTTTTTTTTTTTTTTTTTTTTTTTTTCAAAAAAATGTTTGTTTTGCCCCAATATTTTTTTGACTGACTGTATATACAAATAACCAAACATTTTAATATTTTGTAGATTATTTTGCATTAATTACGCTTTTCACTTTGAGTGTGTGTGTGTTTGTATGTGTGCTTGTGTAAAATTGTTCAGTTTTTCTACCCCTCTCTCTGTTACTATTGTTTGAGCTGTTCTTTCAGAGAAATATCAAGTACTTTTGTTCTTAAACTTCAGTCCATTGCACACATTTTTAACCCTTATACCGGAACATGGGTTTCTGAGACCGCTAAAGGTTAGGTTTAGTGTAGGGACTTGCGGATGCATATTCCTAGAACAGAGTACTGGCACGTTTGGCGTTAAATGTCCAAGACGTCAAGGGCGTCTAACTAAAGCACTAATGCGACGTAAAATGCACTCAACCTGTAGAGGATGGCATGTCTCACAAGGAAATATTCAAAAGGTGTCAGCTTCAAAAAATATTGAAAAAAAAAATATATGTGTGATTCTACTCTTCATAAAAAACCAGAAAGCGAAAAAAATATCGGCTGAAATGAATTACAGTGACCACAAAAAATTATCAAAATTCAGAATTTTTTGGCGATTTAGTGCTGTTAAGGCGATAAGTTCGCTAGCACCGAGATTGCCGTGCACGAACAGAACTGTGTTTTGTTTCTCCGACAAGTACTCAAAATCAATCGCCTAACAGTGAAATCGCCAAATATGCTTAATTTTGATAATTTTTTGTGGTCGCGCTGTAATTCATTTCAGCCGATAATTTTTTCACTTTCTGGTGTTTTATAAAGAGTAGAATCACATATAATTTTTTCAATATTTTTTGAAGACGACACCTTTTGAATGTTTCCTTGTCAGAACAACCCTTAAGGAAGAATCACGAACCGTCGCCAATTGTCCACAGCGTGGCACTAGTGCAACGTAAAACCCGCTCAAATAAGGGAAGCTACCCTTGGGAGATGGCAGTGAGCAGGGGGCGGAGCTCCCTTAGCATTGAAAAGAAACCTGTAAAATGTTATTAGAATATTAGGAATCTCAATTTTTGAGCGCTAGCAGGCACATTACGCAGAAATGTCAGTAACTGAGAATTCTTTCTGAAAGTTTAAGTTCGATTGGTTTTGTTGGTATTAGGTAGAATTAGAGTGCTATGAAGAAAATTGTGGATGGAGTTACGAGTTTTAGGGAAGTTGTGAGTTTCTAACGGAATTATGGTTTTCGGCGAGTTTTTGGTGTTCGAGTTGGATTGGAAAGCATTTTAGATAAAGTTTTGTTGCGATGATTTATTCAAAGTTTTTTCCAGTCGTCAGATATATTTATCAAGTCATTCAAAGCAGAGTTATTTCAGGAAGTCTTCCAGAGTCTGTTCATTCACAAACGAGTCATTTAATGGAGTTTCCTTGAGGAGTTACCTGCCCTTTGAAAGGTATATTTTATCAGTAGCTATCATTTTTACCCATTGCGCAGTACTAATGCGACATTAAATCCAATCAACCATATAATATGCCCTGTCGCCGCTATGATACGTCATGATTGAGAATGTAAATTTATGGCTGCAAGAATTCATAATTTATCGCCACAAAATTTCGCCAAATACATTCAGTACCTTTTTTTCAAAAAGCGGTCTGTGAGACCTATGTTCCCGATAAGCATGATGAAAACAAGTTCCGGCCAAAGGGTTAATTGCGATTGCGTTTATGTTTATGAAACATGGTAGAGTCTCAACAACTTCGGAATGGTTATAAATTTGACAGCTTTATTAGCAGTGAATAAAGTACACTCACTTAGATGTTCCAAATTTTCATCAAAATTTCAGTATTCTGAAATAGCTCACTGATTAAGTTTTTGTCAGTTCAGAATTTTGAGAAGCACCAACATAATGACTGGTAATTGAAAATTTATCAAAAATATTACTCAAAATTTCTATTATTATTAATTTTTTTTTTTTTTTGGAATTAAAATCATATTTTATAGGTGCACATAGAAAGAGAAAATATTGCCTATTTGAATAAAAAGATTTTTCACTTCTGTGACAGAAAGGTTTTGCCCGAAGCTGGCAGGTCGGAAGTGTCGGGTTCGATCCCAGCTCTTCGCCCTGAGTGTTTGGAATTTACCATAGTTTCTTCAAAAACTGACGTAAGTGCGGCCTAAGACCAATTAACAACCCCCCCCCCTTCCCCCACGAAGGACATTCTACATCGGCCAAATATTCACGTACGGCCCTTAACATCTACACTAACACATCACCTTGCAGGACAAATGCAATTGTTTGGGCACTCTTGAATGGAACAAGTAAAAAAGTATATTATTCACCAAATTTGATAAACCACTTAGAACAAAGAGTTTAAAATAATTTCTGCAAGTACGGGTGACTTCGAAACACATCCAGCAAGCTCAACTCGTCACTTTTGATGAGATTTCTTTGAAACCGGAAGGACCACGAATCGCCACAACATTGAGAGCGAATATCAAAACTTTTCAAAAAATTCCACTGAGAAACAGCATCAACAGTTTCAGGCAGTTAGGTTCCGTAGAAAGCTAAACTAAATCAACCGTTTTTCGTTAAACGCTGCACATTCTCACTCCTTAATTGCCATTATAACGTCGTCTGAAACGACTTCGGAGGCTGGGGTAGCCTTACGTCAAATATATTGTCAAGAAAATAGACACGAAGTGCGGAATTTTAATCATAAGCTATTTCTGAAGTATCGTCTTCAAAGCCATCTCCCCGTGTCTTGAGAATACTGCTGTCTTTCTAATGTATGTTCTGTCCGTTTAATTTCAGGGTCCACGGTAGCGCAGTCGGTAGAACACCGAGCACGTAACTGGAAGATTGCAGGTTCGATAATCGAGCCGGTCAAAGATCGTCGTGTACACCAATGGCGGCTGGTGCACGAAAAATCCGTCGTGACTGCAATGTTCTCCATGGAGGATTAAAATTGCGATCTCATGTTTCCGGACCACCCTAGGGGTGAGTCCCAAACCGTCACCAATTGCCCGTAGCGCAGAACTAACACGACGTAAAACCCAACCAACTAACCAACTGGTTAATTTCAGCCTATTTCACTCACAATATTCACAAACATGTGGTTCATTTATATAATGAAGACTTATTTTTCCTTCTGCGACATATTTTGAATTCCTCGTATCCTCCTGGTCAAGGCAATTAGCTTCCACAGTCAACATATTTAAATCTCCATTAATTTTAAAACTAATTTAAAATTAACTAAAAAGTCACGTGACTTCAAAACGCTACCTCAATCGCTGTGACATGACACTTTATGATGCTTCAATGTCTACATTTTGTTAGCTTAGTTAGCAAGCAGCAATTCGTTTTAACTTCCGTAATTATTAATCGTTTAAGTGATTTCTGAGCATTTCTTTTTCCTCTTATAATCATTTAATATCATTATCACCATTTTCCACTATCATTTTCATTTTCAGTTGTTTACTTATCATTAAAATGTTGCTTTTACCAATATTTTCGTTTTTTCGTTTAATAGGATCCTGTGGAACGCTAAAGAATAGCTTTTGAGAAGCATTAGCCGTTGTATTAGTGCAGAGTGGTACAATACAATATTTATAATACGATTTTTTAATATTCGCATTATTATAAAATACGAAAGCTATTTCACTGATTCAAGAAGCAAAGCAAAGCACGAAATCGAATGTAAAACAACGATTACTCCCGTTTGTTGTCATAAGGCGTGACGTCACGATGTATTATGATACGTTTTCACGATAGAAGGAAAATTGCGATTTTAAAATTGTTATAAATCAGTAATTAGATTTCAAAAAAAGAAAATGTATGTATTTATTTTCTTACTTTTTCATTTTCTGTTATATAAGAACTAGCAGGCTTTGCCCGCTTCGCTGGTCACTATTTTTAAATGAATCACTATAATTACTGAATTCTCAAAATTGCATTAATTTTTATCATGTGAAAAAAAAAAAGAGAGAAACAAAATCTGATTAGGAAAAATGTCGCACCGGGTTCTCACTGCCTTAAAAAAAAATTCCCAAAATGCTCTAACTCTTATTTCTATTATTTCCCCCCCCCCCTTCGCCCCCCCCTATCCTAATAATTTTACAAATTCGAAAATATCCGCAATCGATTTGTAAATATCAAAAACCTCTATGCACCAGTTTTGAACGATCTATCTCTATTTTTATTTTTTTGCCCCACCACTCCCCCCCCTTCCCAATAATTTTAAAAATTCGAAAATATCCGCAATCGATTTGCAAGTATCGAAAAACCTCTATGTACCAATTTTGAATGATCTAACTCTATTTTATTTTTTTCTTGCCCCTCCGCCGCCTCCCGTCCCTCCTAATAACGTAATAACGTTACACTTTCGAAAATATCCCCATTCGATTTGCAGGCCTCTAAAACCAATCTGTACCAATTTTGAACGGCCTAATTGCATTTCTATTTGTTTTTGCCCATAGCCCCCCCCTTACCGCTCCACCCCCTTCCCGCACCTCCTAATAATTTTACAAATTCGAAAATACCCGCAATCGATTTGTAAGTATCGAAAACCTCAAAATACCAAATTTGAACGATCTAACTCTATTTTTATTTTTTTGCCCCGCATCTCCTTCCCCCTTCTCGCCTCTCCTAATAACTTTACACTTTCGAAAATATCCCCATTCGACTTGCAGGCCTTTAAAACCTATCTGTACCAATTTTGAATGCCCTAACTGTATTTCTATTTGTTTTTGCCCATAGCCCCCCCCCTTACCGCTCCACCCCCTTCCCGCACCTCCTAATAATTTTACAAATTCGAAAATATCCGCAATCGATTTGTAAGTATCGAAAACCTCTATATACCAAATTTGAACGATCTAACTCTATTTTTATTTTTTTTCCCCCCCTCTCCCCTCCCCCCTTCTCTCCCCTCCTAATAACTTTACACTTTCGAAAATATCCCCATTCGACTTGCAGGCTATTGAAACCTATCTGTACCAATTTTGAAAGGCCTAACTGTATTTCTAATTGTTTTTGCCCCTGCTGCCCCACCTGGGGGCTGAATTTTTAAAATCCCAGAAATTGGTTTTTAGATATTTGTATTAGCTATATTTTATAGCAAAAATTTCACGTATATCTGTTTTTTTTTTTTTGTTTGAGATATATAGGATTATGCGAAATCGCGTTTTACGCATGTGAAATCCCGTTTTGCCCCTCCCCCCCCTTGGGGACCGAATTTCGAAAATTCCAGAAATTGGTTTTTAGACATTTATATTAGCTATATTTTAAAGCAAAAATTTTACGGATATCTGTTTTTTTTTTTTTGATTGAGATATGAAGGATTTTTTGAATTCACGTTTTGCACCCCTCCCCCCCCTTGGGGGGGCGAATTTTTTCAATTTTTTTTTTCCTAAACTATCCCTGACCTATAAGGAAAAAAACAAAAAAAGAATGATCGAAATCGGTCAAGCCGTTTACGATTTTATAAAGGACATACAGACAAACATTCATTTATATATATATATATATATATATATATATATAATCAGAAAACGTGCAAATTCGTCATTATTTCACTACCATTTCACTGTTGACACCTCAGTTTGGATATACAAATACATTATTGACCAATAAAATTGCTGCACAAGGAAGAAGTGCACATAACAAAATGACATTTATTAGGCACGTATACTATAGTGGAGAGAACAACTGATTAACTTTTCAGAAAATTTGGAGTTATATATACCGAGAAATCAGTACATAAAGCAGTGACCTCTGGATGAAATAACAGAACCTATTCACCTAGGCATTAAATCGAATAGCGACTGGATGACATGTACGGGTACAACAGTCCATGCAGCTTCACAATATGATGCCATAGTTCATCGACCATAGTTTCTGGAGAGTAGATATGTGCCAGATAGTTGGCAACGATTGACCAGAAGTTTTCGGTCAGAGTGAGATCAGGAGAAAGCGTTGACCATAGTAGCAGTCTAACACATTCTGTATAAAGGAAAGTCTGGCCAACACGTTCAACATGCGGTCGTTGCATTATTTTGCTTAAGTGTTGCGCTAAAAAGGTCTAGATTATAGAGGCACATCACAGCCACGGACCTTAACCCTTCAAAACTGTAATAGTTGCTATTCAGAATGCCGGAAACACAAACAAGAAGTAATTGGAAAGTGTATTCAATGGCGATCCATACCATCATTCCAGGGGATTTGCCAATATGACGATACCGAATGCCAGCTGGCAACGATTCTCCACGATGCAGTCAAATATGGATGCGGTCATCTTAATGCTGTAAACAAAACTATGATTCGAATGGCAACGTCACTCCATTTCTGCGCCCAGGTTCGTCATTGATCCCACCTTGTAGGTGCTTCTGTATGTGATGCAACTTCTAGGATAGTCGAAGGCATGACGGCAGCATACTGGCTCACCAACTGGAGTCATCGTATGTAGGGCCGTTGGATACATATCTCGATCACCTCTTATTCCCATTTTCGGTACTTTGAATAGCGGCCGTTACATTTATGGTGGATTAAGGACCATGGCTCTGCCCTATATTTGAGACCTTCGTAACGCAACATTTAAGCAGGACAATGCACGACAGAATGTTGTCCGTGTTGTCTGGACCTTCCATGATACAGAATATGTTCGACTGTTACTCTTTCTTGCTTGTCTCACGCTATTGATCATAAGACTTAATATGCAATCTATCATTATAGTATTGATATGCAGGGTAAGAGAAAGTCGTGTGAGTGACACACCAGATTATTATTATAATTATTATTATTAGTTTACTTTTTTTTAGCCTTTTTCCTCAGGTATATGATTTTAGAACTTATGTTCAAGATATTTTTAAAATTATTCAACGAATCGCAATATTACCAGAAATATATTGAACACAGCTATAAACCAGCATCGTAATTGTAAACTCAATTCCTTCGAAATGGAATCAATTTTCAAAGTTTATGTGCAACGTCTACTTCCAGAACATTTAATATTTTCATTATCTATCTTAAAGAGAATAAATTAGCTGTATTTTCAAACAGCCCCCGAAAAGTTGAAACGAACTTTATTTTTAAATGATATTTATAGCATATGGCACATGGTCTATTAAACGCATTTTCAATTTTTATCAAACATAAATTGAGAGAGAAAGATCAAAGTGAAGTTCGCGGAAATTTTTTTATGGCCATGAGCCTTCTATTTTTGAGCAGCAACAGGCTGCTAGTGCGCCTCTCCAGACCCTACCCAACGTAGTTTCCATACAAGTTCCACAACATTTACAGTTTTCAAGTTACTCCATGCTATCCTAGTAAAACTCCAACTAAATGAAAGTTCTTTAACTTTTCCAGACTTCAAGTTGCTCCATGTCAGTAAAGCTTCAACTAAATTTCTAACACTTGCGACTTCGGACTGATTTATCAAGTTTGACTGTAACTGCTGTGTGTTTTTAGTTCCCCATCATACTATAGCTATGGGGAACTTAGGTAATCGTAAAAATTTTCGACCTCGGTTTTTTGACTTTTTTACACGTTTTCAGTTGTGAGGAATCCGAAAATGACAAAATTTGTAGGGTGTCTGTTAGTATGTTAGTCCGTTAGTTTGTTAGTCTGTTTACACGATATCTCACGAACAAATTATCACAGAGACGTCAGATCAGTTTTAAAATATTACTTTCCATACTGGCAAGAACCCTATTCATTTGCAACATTAGAATTAAAAAACTTCGTAAGTTATTAGAAATTTACGATTTTCTTAACATGGGAGAATAGGACAAAAATTCACTTAAACGTGCATTAAATGGAAACTTTTTACTGTTAAAATGTCAGACCAGTTTTAAAATATCAGTTTTGATGCCGGAATGAACATCAGTAACTATAAATATGCTACTTTGAAAATTTCGGAAGTTATTGGAAATTTACGAATTTTTTAACATGACAGTATAGGGCAAATTTTCCCATAAACGTCAATTTTGAGAGATATTTTCATCGTAAAGATATCAGACTACTTTTGAAATATTATTTAGGACACTGGCAGAATATTAATGACTATGAATTTTCCAATATAAAAATTTCGTAAGTTACTGGAAATTTACGAATTTTTTAACATTGCAGAATAGAACAAAATTTCACATAAACGTCAATCTTGAGGGATATTTTCATCGTAAAGATGTCAAACCACTTGCGATGTATTATTTAGGATACTGGCATGAATATCACAGACTATGATTTTTCCAATTTAAAAAATTGGTAAGTTATTTGGAATTTACGATTTACTTAACATATCAGAATACGGCAAAATAGAGCATAAACTTCCACTTTGAGGATCATAAATACATTACACAACTTCAAAATTACATTTATGATTTTTGTTTGAACATGATTGAATACAAATATTCTAATAGGAAAATTTCGTAAATTATTTGTAATTTACGATTTTATCAACATAGCGAAATTGTAAATTTTGCATATAAATATGAATTTTGAGGATTATTGCATTGGAAATAGTAGCATGAAAACTAAACAACGGAATTGACACTGATAAAATAAATTAATAGATTAGAATAAGATAAATATATCGAAGTGAACGGTGGATAGCCTATTAGGCGGGGATTTCATTCTGTCACTGTATCAAGCTTTGGTCAAATTCATTTCAGACAATTTCAAAATAACATTTATGATACTTGTATGAACATCATTGACTACAAATATTCTAATAGGAAAATTTCGTAAGTTATTCGAAATTTAAGATTTTATCAACATAGCAAAATGGGGCGATATTTCATATAAATACGCATTTTTGGGATTGTTGCATTGGAAATAGTAGCATGAAAATAAACTACGAAATTGATCCCAATAAAATAAATTAATAGATTAGAATAAGATATCGAACTGAATGGTGGGTAGCCTATTAGGCGGGGATTTCATTCTGTCACTGTATCAAGCTTTGGTCAAATTCATTTCTTTTAACATGATCATAATATGTCTCGCACTAGAAATTTATGAGAACATAAATATGATGGGGAACTGATCAGAGTCCACCTATGCCAGCTAGTTTAGGATACTGGCATGAATATTATTCACTATGAATTTTCCAATATAAAAATTTCGTAAGTTATTAGAATTTTACGAATTTCTTATCATAATAGGGCAAATTTTTACACAAACGTCAATATTGAGGGATATTTTCATCATAAAGATGTCAGACCACTTTTGAACTATTATTTAGGATACTGACATGAATACCATAGAGTATGAATTTTCCAATTTAAAAAATTCGTAAGTTATTTGGAATTTACGATTTACTTAAAATGGCAGAATAAGGCAAAATCGTTCATAAACGTCCATTTTGAGGATCATAAATGTATCAGACAATTTCAAAATAACATTTATGATACTTGTATGAACATCATTGACTACAAATATTCTAATAGGAAAATTTCGTAAGTTATTCGAAATTTAAGATTTTATCAACATAGCAAAATGGGGCGATATTTCATATAAATACGCATTTTTGGGATTGTTGCATTGGAAATAGTAGCATGAAAATAAACTACGAAATTGATCCCAATAAAATAAATTAATAGATTAGAATAAGATATCGAACTGAATGGTGGGTAGCCTATTAGGCAAGGATTTCGTTCTGTCACTGTGTCAAGCGTTTGGTCAAATTCATTTCTCTTAACATGTATATAATATGTCCTGTGCAAGAAATTTATGAGAACATATATATGATGGGGAACTGAGAAGAATCCACCTATGCCGACTAGTTTATTATGATATATAATGAACGAGTTGCTACACTTGTTTATCAAACTATGTCTTAATTTCTCCTGATGATGCCCTGATAAGCAGGGTGAAAAGATTTGACAAAATGGTTTATGTAATTTTAAAATGATTTTTATTAAATGTCTTTTTTAAAGAAAGTTTGTACGTGTTTTAAAGTGTAATTTTTAACAAATTAGTTGTTTTTACGATAAGGGGTCATTCACAAATCAAAATTTGTATCCGAAAAAAAAACATGTTACACAATGAAACTTAATACAATATTTGTGATTCATTTTTCTTTTTTTTTTTCATGGGCATGTACTACATACCTATTAAAAAAGAAAAAAAAAATCAATTTTTTGAGGGGGGGGGGGGAGGAAACGTTTTTATGATACAAATTTTTATTTGTGGATGACCCCTTATCGTAAAGACCTTTACAGAAAACAACTGAAAACAGCTCATTCAATCACCTATATCTCTATGAATTTTCCTGATATTGAACTGGATTTTTAGTTCCCCATCATACTGTAGGTATGGGGAACTTAGGTAATTGTCAAAATTTTCGATCTCGGTTTTTTGACTTTTTTACACTTTTTCAGTTGTGAGGAATCCGAAAATGACAACATTTGTATGGTGTCCGTCTGTAGGGTGTCTGTTAGTTTGTTAGTGTGTTAGTCCGTTAGTGTGTTAGTCTGTTTACGCGATATCTCACGAACAAATGATCGCAGAGAGGTCAGACCAGTTTTAAAATGTTATTTATGACACCGGCAAAAGCCCTATTCATTTGCAACATTCGAATTAAAAAACTTCAGAAGTTATTCGAAATTTATGATTTTCTTAACATAGGAGAATATGGAAAAATTTCACTTAAACGTGCATGAAAAGAAATATTTTTATCGTAAAGATGTAAGAACAGCTCTTAAATATCAGTTTTGATGCCGGGATGAACATCATTAACTATAAACATGCGACTTTAATTCGTGTTCGCTGTTAACCCTTTATCGGACCATTATATCATATAGCAGAAATTGGGTTTACTCGGAAATGGATATAGCGATTTTCAAAAAAGTTTGTAGTTAAGTGTTTTTCGGGGTGTTTGGATTAACCCTCATCTTTTGAAAAAATTGCGTTCGCTATTAACCCTTTATTGGCCAATGGCAACATATGGCAGAAATTGGGTTTACTCGGAAATGATTATTGGGATTTTGATGAAAGTTTGGAAATAAGTGCTTTTGGGGATGCTTAAACGATTGTAATTGTCCTCATTGTCAGAAAAATTCGCGTTCACAGTTAAACCTTTAAAGGCCAGTTGTAACGTATGACAGAAATTGGGTTTACACGGAAATGGAGAAAGCAATTTTGATGAAAGTTTGGAGTTAGGGATTTTTTATGAGAAAAAACGATTCGATCTCATCTTCAGATAAATTCGCGTTCACAGTTAACCCTTTATCGGCCAATTGCAAAACATAGCAGAAATCGGGTTTACTCGGAATTGGATATAGCGATTTTGTTGAAAGTTTGGGATTAAATGTTTTCGGGAAGGTGCTAAAACGATTGGGCATACCCTTATCTTCAGAAAAATTCGCATTCTTAGTTAACCCTTCATCAGTCAATTTAAACATATGGCCGAAATTGGGTTTTCTCGGAAATCGATATAGAGATTTTGGATGAAAGTTTAGGAGTACATAAATGATTGGAAATATTTTCATCTTCAGAAACTTTCGCGTTCGCTGTTAAACCTTTAAAGGCCAATTCGCAACGTATGGCAGAAATATGGTTTACACGAAATTGGACATAGCGATTTTGATGAAAGTTTGGAGTTAAGGATTTTTTGTTGAGAAAAAACGATTGGAAATATCCTCTTCTTCAGAAAAATTGTGTTCGCTGTTAACCCTTTATTGTCCCGTTGCAACATATGGCAGAAATTTACTTCGAAATGGGTATAGCGATTTTAAAAAATTATTGGAGTTAAGTGTTGTTCGGGGTGCTAAAGCGTTTAAACATCTTCAGAAAACATCCTCATCTTCAGAAAAATTCACGTTCAAAGTTAACCATTTATCGGCCAATTGCAACATACGGCAGAAATTGGATTCACTTAGAAATGGATATAGGAATTTTGATGAAAGTTTGGGGTTAAAGGCTTTTCGCGGTGCTTAAACGATTGGTCTTATCCTCATCTTCAGAAAAATTCGCATTCGCAGCTAAACCTTTATCGGCCAGTTGTAACATATGGCAGAAATTGGATTTACTTGGAAATGGGTATAAGGATTTTGATGAAAGATTGGGGGTGCATAAACGATTCGAAATATTTTCATCTTCAGAAAATGTCGCGTTTGCTATTAAACATTTAAAGGCCAATAACAATGTATGGCAGAAATGGGGTTTACACGGAAATGGACAGAGCGATTTTGATAAAAGTTTAGAGTTACGTATTGTTTGAAGAGAAAAAATGATTGGAAATATCATGGGGATAAAATTCATTTATAAACTTGGTTTAGACCCTTATATGGTCTATGCATATATCGCCACTTGAAAACAAAATTGTGGAGCAGCTTGGTTAACGAACTTATCCAAGATATTTATAAGATAAATTCGCTGTCCAAAATTGGTTCGATTTGGAGAATTATTTCGGTGTTATCGTGATGATAAGATTTCGATTATATATAGAGAGAGAGCGAGAGATAAACGAAGTGATTGGAATATTTCGATTTCCTAAGAAATCAACCTATGGCAAATTTGGGTTTATGTTACTGAAAAATGCGTATAAAATGCCCTTAATGAGCGCGGAAAATGTCTCATCTATAACTCTCAATTCATCCACCTGAGAGGCATTCATGTTAGTTTTATTATAGCCAAGTTCATTCTTTATACCAACTTTAATTCTTCTCAACTACTGCATTTTTAAGTTGTGTCATTTTTCTTGCCGGGATGCGACATGTCAATTTTACTTTGATAGTTTTTAACAATAATTAAAATGTGTGGAAACAAATGCGTGATACGGAACTGCGCGGAGTCCACCTATGCCAACTAGTTTTTATAAGGTACTCTATACCGTTGAGTATTAAACTATATCAAAGTTATTTTGCTACAGTCCGCGCATGCGCACTAATAAATTATTTACTGCAACTGTCTATATCTCTTTGAATATTAAATTTATTTAATTTAAACTATATTATAATGATTTAGGCATATGTTCTCATGTTTTTGAAAGTTTCAAGAAATTTCGAAAAAAACCTCTAGAGTTATAGAGTAAAAACTTGCGAAAAACTTTTGCATTTTTAAATAAAATATTTATAACTGTTTAAATATTCAAGTTGGCCTCACAAAACTCTACACACGTATATAGTAAAACATTTATAACCACATCTAATATCTGTAGATGAATGGACGTGCTTCCATACAGGGTAATCACAAATATTTTTTATTTTTCGTCCCCTAAAGGTCTTCGTGGCAAAATGTTTGCTGGAAAATATGAGGAAAGACATTTTTTCCTCATTCCGAAAATTCGATAACAACACATTAAGTATCTTTTGAGATATTCGACAAAACGTAAAAAAAGGAAAGCGTTTCTATTATTTTGTGAAACATATATATATATATATATTGTGTATATATATATATATAAAATCCTCTATTTTTTTATATCGAATTTTTCAAATTCTTTAATTAGAGAAAACGCATACATAAAAAGAAGCCCATGCGTATCAAAACTGAAGTTTCTAGTTGCATAGTTACTAAAAAAATCATAAAAAATGTTATTTTCGAGAGAGTTCTTATTGACTCTGTCCCATTGCGAATGCTCTAGAATGTCAAACGCCCTCACTACTTCAACCCTGGTAATAAACAGTATAACCCAGTCAAGTTTGGTTGAAATCAGTTCAGTGGTTTGGGGGGAGATGGAAGACATAACCACATACATACATACCAGAATTGTCTATTAAAATTTTGCTATGTCCCTACTGACAGCTCAAAATGTCCCTGCTTTAATTCTTTAAAAAAAAAAAAAAAATCATAAAAAGTAAGTAAAATCATATAAAACGTCTTACAAAAGTACTCCAAAAAGTCCTACGTATTCAAAATTCGTCTCTACACTAAGGGACAGAAAAAAAGAAAAAAAAAAAAAAAAGCCGCACTGCAGAAAAATTGACTTATACCTTTTTTATTTGTAATAACTTCAAAACTAATGGTTGAAGCAAATAAAACTGTCATGTTTGCATAATATCAAAGAGATGAAATGATACCTATGTACATTTTTGATTTAATAATTCACTTTATTACATTCTACGAAGTAATTATTAAAAATCTACATAAAACATTCTTTTTAAACATAATATAATAAACATATACTTTGTATTGTATTATGATTTATTATATGATATAAACAAGTTATATTTTAATACATGAAATAAAACTATTTATTTGTTAGATCTAAGCAATTTTTTAATAAAAATATGTATCCTGCATTGAGTTATTCTACCTTTTTATGGAATTACTGCTTTAATGCGCAATAGCATAGTATTATGCAGTGTTTTAATATAAATATCAGAAATTTCTCTGTGCCAAATATCATAAATAATTTTTTCTAGTTCTTGTAGAGTTGTAGGCTGCAATTTTTTAATCCTTGAACCTTTCACGCGCTTTTTTATGGACTAAACATTTTCGAGCGAATTGAGATTAGGACTGTTTCCAAGTCTGATGAAAAAAGAAATTCTACGATATTTTTTGTGAGATTTAACTTAAAGTTAAAGAAGATATGATTGCTTACAAAATTATAAGTTCTCATGGGACAGGATAGGTAGTTTTAACAATTTGAATCGAATAAACGCACCACAGACTCCCTTTAGTATGGTGCAAAATCATCTTGAAATTCTGTTTGCGGGACAGTCTGAGATACCTTTAAAATAGTCGGTCAGGCGCAGTTTTCATAATGCCCACGTTTTATTTCGAGTTAATTGATCCCTTGAGCATAAAAATTTGCCCGACTTGCTGAAAATGTATGCACCTCCGTACCATAATGTACGGAGAATGTGTCACTTTTTTATGAATGCAATTTTCAATAACTTGGTCACATTTTTATCATCTTACTAGTTTTTTTTTTTTTTTTTTAATCAGCCCGAAATAAAATAAACTAGACTCATCAGAGAAAACCAATGCGGCCTAATAATTAACCGATATTTTTTTTTTAATTTTTGGTCAACTGAAGTCTTGTTTTTTTTTAATTCTTTTCCTTAGTAATGGCTTTTTTTTTCGCAGATCTTCTGGTTTTTAACATACTTTGTTTAATTGTTCCTGCACTGTTTTTGAAGGAATTATTTTGCTATGCATTTTTTTTTTTTTTTTTTTTTTTTTAATCTTTTCTAAGTTATGAGCATGTACAAATCGACTTTTTTAAACTTTTGTTTCTTAACTTGCCATCATCTCGCTTGGATGGGCAACATGGCCGCCTAAAGACAAATTTTACGTTTAAACAGCCAAAAAGTTTTGTATCTTCCTAAAAATCCTCTCAGGAATATTTCGTTAACATTTAATTATTTTGCCATCTCACGTATTAAAATATTTTTTGACTTTCCTTCTAAAACTAATACATTTTGTGGCATCGTTAAATGCCTTATACTTGCCATTTTTTAAATACTTTCTAAAATTATAATTTTCCTGACAGTTGCATTTTATTTTTGACACAGGGCTCAATCCTAAAGTGTACGTGGATGGCGACGTAATGAAATCTGTTCGAAAATTTACTTTTTAAATGATAAAATTGGCGGTTGCAAAAAAAGGAAAAGAAAAATATCCTTCTGCGGCTCTTTTTTTTTTTTTTTTTTTTTTTTTTTTTTTTTTTGTCGCTTAGTATACATTCTGAAAAAAAGTACTAAAAGTCCCTATGCGTAGGGAGAAATCCCAACAGTTCGCAACTCTGATACATACCTTCTGTGATTTTTATTTTTTTTTTCCCAGAAAGATATTGATGATTTAACTACGTAATATTTCTTATTCTTTATAATTTTCTTTTCCTTTTTCGACAAGATAAGAAGTCTAAAAATAGCATTAAAAAATACTAAAAACAATATTGAAGAACACAATATAAAATTGATTTACCTTTATGATAGTTTATCTATATAAATAAAGAGAAGTGTCTGTGTGTGTGTCTGCGCTATTGATCGCAGAGCTTCCAAATTTTGCATATAGGTACCTGGGACCCTGCAGGTGTGCACCTCATCGAGATTTTTTTCGAATTTCGAATTTGAATTTTTTAAATTAATGTTTTTCCGATTTTAAATATTGGCTTCTTTGTTTCATTTTTCATAGATTTATTCTTTTGCTTCAATCGTCTACGTATCTTAGCAACGGCTATTACGCAACTTATTTTTATTTAATACGTTCATTTGAAGGCGAATTTTTTTTTTCAATTTGTTATATTTGTTGAAAATAAAATCGTAATGCAGTAGAAAAAATTAAGTATAATTAGTTTTAAATTTAAAAACGTATTTATAACAGTTATGTTTAATTTTTTATAGTAGAACAACTTCTTATTTTTAATTTTTTAATTAATTTCTTTAAAAAAAAAATTTTATTTGTTATTTATTATTTATTTACAGTATTTATCGGAAAAAATGATAGTATATACATAGTAAAAAAGGATTAAATTGAATAAAATTTATTTGTTTATATATATATATATATATATATATATATATATATATATATATATATATATATATATATATATATATATATATATATTTATTTATTTATTTATCTATTTATCTACTTTTTATTTTATTTTATTACATTGGTTGGAATCAAATTGCAATATAGTGTAAATAGCATGGGCTATAAAATACATGGTTGAAAACTAAAATATTTAATATATGCTGAGATACAGTCATCTTTAAAACCGTAGTTCTTAAATAGTAGCAGATCCCCCCTGTCGTCGATAAATATCCAGATTGAAGTGCCTGGGAAAGATCATTCTGCAGGCATGGGAAACCTAGACCTGATGCAGTGCGGGCGGGAAAAGAGCTGCGTAGACAGCGGGTATCAGAAGCGACGTTTGGAGCAATTACAGTTTCTTTTCTTTTCTTTTCTTTTTTTTTTTTTTTTAGTTTTTGTCTATAATGTGGTTTAAAAAAATAAATATTAATTCAATTCTTTCGAAAATTCATTTAAATATAGTGACCAGCGAAGCGGGCGTAGCCTGCTAGTAATCAAATATTTAAAATCTGGTTACCTACATGAATTTTCAAGGAGTACAATAAATTTTTAAGTGAATGTGATAAAAGTCATCTTACACTTTACATAAGATCTATATTTAAACGAGCTGAAATATATTCCAAATATTTTAAAGCAGCAAATGTTATACCATGTTGTTTTAAACAATAACATCTTAAAAACATCTTAAGAAGCTTTAATAATATCTTACATAAAAAAAAATAATAATAATAATAACAAAATATAAGTTCATATGTTTGAAAAAAAATAGTTTATATTTTGCAAAATGTTACATATTTTGGGGATCTAAGTCGTAAGAACACTTTTTAGCTATAAATTTATTCATTCTATGATGAAAGTAGAAAATATTTACTTAATCAGAAATAGGCATAAAATATGTAATTAAAGCTGGTACAACGTTAAGTTTAATTACATAAACTTCCTTTTAAAAAAAATAATGAGAAAACATTTAAAATAATGTTGTATTAATATATATATATATATATATTTTTTTTTTTTTTTTTTCAATTTCATAAGTTAATTTATATAAATAGCTAATAATTCAAAATTTATAAAAAAAAAAAAAAAAAAAAAAAAAAAAAAAAATCCATTTTTACTAATAAAACATAAGAGTAAAGCACATTTCTAAAGAATTTAATATCTTAACGAAAAACTTAAAATACGTATTTCTAAAAAAAATTAATTAAAGGTCTCATTTACTTAATAAAATTATCTATTTAATTTTGATTAAATAAGATTGTTTTCCTTCTTACCTATTAAGTACTAATTTTACTCTATTTACAATTTTTAAATGTGAAAATTTATAAATTTATTCTTAAGTATTTAGTCGACTGTATAATGTCGACTGTATAATTTTCATATAATTCATAGATGTCGCAGACGATTATGTTCTAATTTTAATGCAATGTTTCAATAGGCTGATTTCGATTGCGTATGGTCAAATCGGGATGATTCAAGGAGCTGCAGGATTCTTTGCATACTTTGTGATCATGAGTGAGAATGGATTTTTACCTGGTCGTCTCTTAGGGCTACGTAAAGAGTGGGATTCGAAAGCTATCAATGACCTAGAAGACTCATACAAACAAGAATGGGTAAGAGTATATTTAGTACATATAATACATTTTAGTACTAGTATTTTTTTAAAAAAATTCCCCTCATAAAAATTTCTAGTAGTCATAATATTAATTTTGTTATTTTGATTCAAAGATTTGTTAGGTTAGGTTAGGTTTCATGAGTACATGAGCTTTTTTGCTTGCCTCTAGTGCCGCTTATATCTCGAATCAACGAGATAAATAAATTGACGACTTGACCTTCTGTCGTCATTCGACGTCATGATGAAATTTAACCTATAGGAGCCTTAATTTACCCCACAAATAAAGGACTATAGCCAATCATAGCGCAGCTTTTCCCCACAAACAAAGGGAAACTCCGCCTCGTTCTAGTCGTCCATTAGAGTGCTGATTTATTTGAAGGATGAAGGATTAGCTATCCGTGGTTCAAGATGAATCACGTGACATGAACCAATAGGTTGCTATGTTTGGTCCTTTATCGCTATTTTGGCATTTAAAATTTCAGTTCGACAAATTATCATTATTATTAGGTTACATGACAGTCGTATCACCAAACAAATTGTTTTTAAAATAATTTTTCACATATTTCACATTTTAATAAGTAATAAAATACCTTTTTTTTTATCGCTTCCCAACAAAGTTTAAAAGTGTTTATAAAAGAAAAGTTAAACTTTTAAAGAACTAAATTTAACAACAAATAATAATTTTTCAACTATTTTTAAGCATTTTGTCGGTTAAATTTCGACTACACGAAATAAAAAAGAAGTAATATAAAAATCAAAATGATTTAGAACAAAAGAATATTAAATTGCATAAGTAAACAAAAACATTAATTTTAAACCGTACCGATACAGATAAAATTTCATTCCTATATCTAAATATAAAGAGAAATAAGGAAAAATGGCTCATTGGATTATATGATAAAAGGAAAGATTTTAATTTTAAAGTAAACACTCTCACTAATTGGTTTTCAAATATCAGTAGAAAAGCTTTGAAGAATGTTATGTTCGCACAGTTTAAAAGAATTCGCACAATATGCATTAATGATAATGATTTAAAAATAGCTCTTGAAGATCTAAGAAAAACCTTGCAAATTAATAGTTACCCATCTCAAATTTTAACCGAGTGTTTCCAGTATTTTCCTCTTTCGGTTTGCTCGATTTCCTTATTCAAGGGCGATATTTAAGTACCGACGAGTAGCCCCGTAGGCCAAAAAGGGTTTGTTTATCAGGTAGGGGGTTTATTTCATATATTTTATTTGCTTTCTTGTATACATTTTGTAATTCTTTATATTATTGTTTATATATATATATATATATATATATATATATATATATATATATATATATATATATATATGTGTGTTAGTTCGATGTATTTTTATGCCTTTTTTAGAATATTTTACATTATATACATGTTAGATTTCTATTCAGTTAATGGCGGTTTTCTGTTTGGTGAGAAGTTGGAGGCTAAGGATAGTTATTAGCTGATTGCTACTATCCTTTCAGAAACTTCTCTTTCACCCCTACACGGAGGGGCCACCCTGATGAAGAGCTCTGTGATTTTGGGGTTTTATTTCATTTCATTCATTTGTTAATTTATCTCTATTATTTCAGTTTTGCATTTCCTTTTGCAGCAATTTTGCGCATTGGTTTGTAATTCTCCTGTTGGTTTTTCTAATCTTTAAACTTTTATATCATATACATATCCTATTCAAAAGTTTCCTATATATATAATTAATGTGACTCCACAAGTTACCAAACAGCGAGACATATTGTCAATGAAGTTATTGGTTGTACCTGAATAATTTCGTGTCACGTCGGGTTCACTACAACTTTTAGCTTTTCTACGTTTTATACTATCCAGAGTAGCATCTCAGTTCTCTAAACTACACTCGGCAGCAAAATTATTGAAGCACACGTCCACTTTTTTTTTTTTTTTTTTCTTCTTTTTTTTTTTTTTTTTTTTTTCAAGTTTGATCGCTAATTTTTATCATCAACTTACTTTTTTATAAACTGCATAGGACTAAGATCATGACTCGACAAATATTTACTTAAGAAAACAGTATTAGTTGCAAATCTTTTAAACAGGAATGATAGGTATAGCGCTTCAGTAATATTGCTGCCAACAGTATAGCGACGACAATTATCTGTGCGCAAACGCTGTAGATAAAAACTTGGGTTGCCTTACGTGAACTACGAGTAGAGTTGATTCTTTCTAGATATAGATTTATCCTACTCTGGCGAGAAAATGCTTCTGGGGAAAATTGAATTTTCCGGCAGGCTATTTAGTTTTATTTCAAGTTATAAAGGCGTAAAATATTCATAACTCACTCAAATTCAACTGAAACTGTTTTCCTTTCATTCATTTTTTATTTTACCAAATTACATGATAATAGTAGACTTAATTTGTTAAAATTAATAAAGAGAAGTTGTTCTGCGGAGCATAAATTTATGACTTTTAACATTTTTGTTTAAAAATAAAAGAATAAATTAATCATTTGTTGTTGTTTAAAGGATTTTGAATTTTAATGTTACTATTCTTAATTTTCAAGATTTAACAGACAGAAAAAGAAAAGAAAAGATTCCGAAAACGTACAATAATTCAGTAAAATAAGTTTTTTCTACTGCAATAAATTGAAATTGGTTGACTGTATTCCTACCTACAAAAGCAAAACATGCACAATAAGTGCTTTACTTTTAAATAATTATTTTATGATATTTTAGATAAAATTTGTGTTTTTTTTTTTTTTTTCAATGTATATATAGATATATATATATATCTATATATACATGAGCCATACAACGTACTAAAAACATTCTTGCAACTCTGAAAATTTACATTGAATATTTTCCTCATAATAAATAAAAATAATTTTGAGGGGAACTGTAAACTAATTAACTATGTTAATCATGCCTTATTTTAGAAATAAATAAATAAAATAAAATAAAATAAATAAAATGTTTTACATATCTTAAAATCTACATTAATTTCTTTATATTGTATTCAGTATAACAATATTAACGTAAGCTTTAAAAATATGGCTGTCACATAAACCCCAATGCAACTTTTTTTTTTTTTCCTTACCGACTCCCTGTACTTAAACTTCGGCACTATTTACACAGTTTTCAATAGAAAACTTGTCATAGTGAACTTTAATAACATAAATTAATTTCAAGACGTTCTATAAATTTTAATGGAAATTAGAGCGCAATCAGACAGACTGGTAGATTACTTGAAGGCATAGCCATTCTATAATATTGCTAGAAAGTGTTAGAAACACTCAACATAAATGAAAATGCAATTCAAGCAATTTCCAATTATAATCCATAATGTATCTGAAAATTTTTATGTATCCGTTTAAATTTTAATGCTAAACATACTATATATTCTACAGCAACTTTTTTCACATGAATAACATAAACGTCAATTTCATTATGATTTGTGCAGCGAGGTATTTAAATATGATTTATAAAAATATCTCTTATAGAACAATGCACTGGTATTTAACCATCTTAAAATGGAAATATGCCACACTGAATTTGAATAATATATATTAATTTAAGGAAATTTTGAAAATGTTTTTGGACGTTAGAGAGCGGACAGTGAGATGGACAAATGAATAAACAGTCAAATCGAAGTTAAACACTTTTGAAGTTTGTTGGAAAGTGATAAAAATCGGCAATTCTGTTACACTACAGTTTATTTAATCTAAAACCGCATCATCAATTATTTTTCAATTAAAGATGTCACAGCTTTAATTCACATTCTACCTACACACATTTCTAGCGAAGCACTTGTTTCAGCTTAATATTTTCCTCCACAAAATAAAAGTTTTAAACAATTAAGCATAAACAGCTTTCGAAATATTTGAACAATATTTTCAAAGCTTAACATTTTCGAAAAAACAAAACCAGTAATTTAAATACGTATTTCTTATTTACAAAATTGTAAATAACTATTCTCAATTTCATTTATAATATGGAAACCTGTTTACACATTATTTTGTATTTTGTCAGTCACCGTAATAAATAAGAAACTATTTATATATTCGTTAAAACCTACCCTTTACAAAATTACCCAATACACACAAATACACGCATTTAAAACGCTTTTAACTTTATTATCAAGACTCTATCGCCAAGTACCATGTTAAATATCACCAAAATTCATTTAATAATAAAATAATTAATTTTTGTATTAAAAATAGCACAAAAATGGAGCAAATGCAAAATATTTAATAAATAAGATAAATACGAATCAGTTATAACAATAAACATGGAGTATTTTTTTAATTTATGTCAATTAAAAAGGCATGAAATAGACTAGAAAAAGAATCTGTCTAGCACGTCCATTAAAAAACTCAATAAAGCAAATTAATAGTCAACATTATTCAGTCAAATATGTTTTCCTATATTACAGTTAATCTTTCTTAATGTGTTTATTAAAAAAAAAATATATTATTTTTTTACCATCTAGTGATAAAGAGGGGGTATTTTCGGCACATTCAAAGATCCCAATGTTAAATCAATGGAGTATCATCCGAAGTCACCTAGGACGGCTGATGGTCGGTCTTGACCAATGAGGTTCTGTCACAGATTTGTCGTCATTCTCTTTTAACTAGACACCATAGTCTAGACTATTGAGTATTCTTCCTGCGACATGTCGCTGAGCAGCCTGAATCAGCGGTCAAATTGAAAGCAAGCACTCAGGGCCATGTCTGCACTTTTAGACGCCCTGGGCGAAAGATTTTAGCCACCCTTCTAAGCGAAAGGTTTTAGCCGCCTTTTTAGGCAAAAGATTTTAGCCAACAAGCATCTACCTCTACACGCTACAATTTTAAAAAGTACTGCATGCACAATTACAGAAAATTAGGAACTCGGTCTACAGATTTGATTGAAGATTTTGTGTTCTGACTGCATTGTGAAGGAAGAAAATGTCAATCATTGTATAAAAAAGGTGCAGTGAAGGTATTTTAAGTCTGAAACATACACATATATTATTATATTTCAAGTATATAACAAATCAGGTGCAGGACAAATAAAATTACCCTAGATTTTTTTTCTTTTTTATGTTGTGGGAGGAATACATTTTCAATACGATTTTGTTTATTATTTATTTTGTTATTAGCCGGTCTATCCAGCATTGCCAGGGTTAAAGTAGTGTTTATAGAATTTAAGAAGAGTTATCAAAGTTTCTGGCAATTCAGAAATTTCGGATAATTGAACTTTTGCATTTGGACAACACATCCCAGTTGATTTTCTGTGCCACTTTTGCACATTACAATTTACACAAACATTTGCCATTCCTGCTATGCTGACAATACTTTGAAATACATAATCGAAAGTAAGATGATCGAAAAATGCCCATAGGATCCAATTGGCATCATTCAATGCTCGATACGTATCTGTATGACGTCTGGCATCAGCTTCAATTCAAATATGAGGTTACTCTTCAGATTTTTCATGTCTTCCAAACGCTGTCCGTTGAATATCAGCACGTATCCTGGCATCTCGTTGTTCAATTTCTTCTCGCCTTCGATGAGCTTTTCTTTCAGTATGTCCCTGACATCTGGCTTGTACCTGATCTTTGGTTTATTCTTGTCTTCATGCCGCTGCCTGTTGAACCTCTACACGAAACATGACTTATCGCTGTTCGTAAGTTTCCTCTGGTCTTCGAACAGCTTTTCTTTCAACCTGTTCTTGAAGCCTGGTTTATGTCTGTTCAGATTCATCTTATTGTCTAACCCCTGTCCGTTGAGCATCTGTACTGTATGTGTCTTTCGCTGTTTGTTAGTTTCTTCTTCTTCTTGTCTTCTCTTAACTTTCTTTGTGTATGGTCCTGACCTTTTGGTTATACTGGTTCTTAAGTTTCTTCTTGTATTCTAGCCCGGGCCCAATTAACCTTTCAACTGAAGGGAAGCACAAAACAATTTGGGTGCCCCCACTAATTGCTTGGTTTAAAGACTATTACAAACACCTCGAAAAATTTACGATTTTTTTATTAAACTTTGCAGTTAGCTTGAATTGTGAAAAATGTACACAAGTAAATTCCCTTAATATAAGCACCAAAATGTAAACTGGCCTTATAATGTTGATGTCCGTAATATAGTTAATTATAGTTCCCATTTACACCATATTCTTGACCGTAGAATCGTTGTGCCACAATCAAGTAAATAAAAGTCTGGAAAAGTAGAAACAGTTTTTTATTTATATCGGAGAAAAGTCACATTTTAAATTATTTTGCAGGTTCAATTTTTAAACATAAAATACTTGAAAAGTTTCAGAGTTATTTTGTGGAGCTAGGAAGAGAGAGAGAGAGAGAGGGCGGAGAGTAAAATTATTACGTGTTCACTACACTGGAAAAAGAGCAAAACTCGGGATTCACGTTCTGATGACACGAAGAAATGAGCGAAGAAGGGAAGCCATCTGCTTCCGTTATCATTGTTTTGCGCCAAAATGCATGCCAATTTCAATTCTTTGTTTCTAAGAATAAACCAATGTTAATTTTTGAATTACCAATGACGGTTTTTTAAATGTATTAACCCTGTAGTTCGTCGGTTTTATGCCAAGCGCCAGGCTGACTACAGAATAGACGTTGTAAAACTGAAATATCATTAATATTGCGTAATTTCAAATAAATTATTACATCCGGTATTGAAACATACGTATTAATTCTGGCGGTTATATGGCAGATGCGTACATGACATTTGCGTACAAGCTGAAATTAGTGACACTTGCGTACAAGTTCAGGTGTTCCAAATGTTACAGATCTGTTTTCGAAAAATCAAGTGGCATTTCCGTACAAAATTTGTTTCGCTGTATTTTTCGTTTGTAACACAGAGGGGTTGTATCCATATATTAAACTTGAAGATAAATACAGTAAGACCCCGCTTAACGCTGTTTCATTTAGCGCTGTTTCGGTTTAGCGCTCTTTTATTTCCCCTGTGGATTCCCCGAAATTGCTCGCAGCAGTACGGGGATTCCGTGAAATTGTGCGCGCGCTGTTTCGCATTACGCTCTACTTTGATGGAACGTATCCCCCGCGTTAAGCGGGGTCTTACTGTACTCTTATATAAATACGTGAATTTTCTCTTATGCATGTAGTCTTACGACTGACAAAGTTGTGAGCTTAAGGCATATAAAAGTTACAAGCTATAATAGCCGTAGTTATTTTCTGAAATGACATTCAATTATTTATTCACTGAGTCAAGATCAATAAAGGTCCTTATAAATGCTATTAAGGTCTTTAAAAATATTTTTATTTCTTAAATACTTTTTTACTTATCAACAAGTAGTAATTTTTTTGTCTACAATAAAGAAAAAAAAAGTTAAAAAAAGATCTCTCTTCTTTATCAATAACGAATTGAATCATATTCCAATTCCTGAAATTATTTGTCGTTCCCCTATATGCCTCTCTTTCCTCCCCCCCCCCCAAAAAAAAAAAAAAAGTGTGTGTTTAAAAATGAAATAATCGATAACTTTATTTTAAATTATCGCAGATCGATGGTTCAACCATTCGTTTTAAAAGGTATTGGTGAGCTCTTTTGAAAGATACCCATCATGAAAATTTACTCCCCTGGAGGGTGGACTTCCCCCCCACGGGGTGAGGCGGGGCTCCTACATACACAAAATTTTTTTCCCAGTTGACTATCTCTATTACAAAAAACATATTCGTTTCATTTGGTTTAGTGCAGTCCAACGAAAAGCTTGCTGTAACATTCCTATATGATATACATTTAGAATACTGAGTTTGGGATTTCTGCTACTATTTGTTCTTGAGATATGCTGATAACAGACACACAGACAGACAGACACACAGACCATTCCCTAAAAACATGATTTTCGTATTCTGGGGACCTCAGAACATGTAGATACAACAAAAACGCACGTTCGAAAATTTGACCCTAAAACAATACTTTCTCGACCCTATGGGTAAGAGAAAGTAAAAAGAAAGAAAGAATAGAAAAAAGAAAAAGGTTTTAATGTTTGCATCATATGGATACAACCCTTCATGCAATGATCCTCAAATAAAGCGAAAGAAATGTTGTACGCAAGTACCACTAGATTTTTTGAAAACACACCTGTAATATTTAAACTACCTGGACATGTACTCAAGTGCCACTGTTTTCAGCTTGTACGCAAATGTCATGTACACATCTGTCACAACACCAATTCTGACAATGAGTTTTCTTGTTTAGAAATATTTGAGAACACTTTTTTTATAATTATACTTAATGTCAGAATTTCCGTTAGTTACTATTTCTTTAATTTTTTTATATCCTATAAAATGAAGTACATTTTTATTCAAAAAAAAATATAAACATTTTTTTTACGATTTTCAGTTATAAAACATATAAAATTTAGATCTCTGAATGATGCCTGTTATCGTTTTATGTTAATATATAGTGTAGGTCGTATGTATCATTAAAATTGTGTAATTTTCGATGACATTTAAAAACAATTCTTTCTTCAAATGCCTGAGAACAAATTATGAGAATACAATATCCAATTTGAAATTTAATTATTTTTTTTTAATTTTTATCTAATTTTTTTAAAATTCTTAATTTTTAAATGTATGCGATAAAATCAGGCCTATTGAACCGTAAAGACCTTGAGGTCTGTATTGCAAGTGCATTTCATTTCGGTAGGCCGCATTCTGTGCGTATATAAGCATACACATACCAGGTTATAGCGGTCCTTAACTTTGTATATAATTAATTTTAAATAGACATTTTGTCATAAAATAACCATATGTGTTTAAGAAAAAGTTTATTTTAGAGAAGAGTGGTGATATATTTCTTGAAAAAAGCAGGTTCGTGGAAACTCTAATACATATACAGTGCCTGATTTAAGGCAGGGCATTAGGGGCACGTGCCCAGTGCCCTCACAGTGAAGGGGCCCCCCAAAAATTCTATCATACATTTTTAAAAATAGTTAAAAGGAAAAATTCCAAATTTTACTATAATGAATGTTGTTTTTTGTTTTTTGTCAATGGATGGAGGAATTACTGTGCTGTTTTATTAATCGGCGTGATGATCTTTAAAGAAAACTATCAACTCATCAGAAAAATTGCAATATTTTCGCTAAACGCATATACAATTGCATACAACTGATACACTGATACTTGCATTCCAAACTTTTACTCTAGTGTGACGTAAAACCCAATCAATCAAACTTTTACTAAGATAAACTAAATCCGAGGCACGCACCGCAATGCAGATACACTAGGGCGACGTACGTCGATCCGATAGAGAAGTGACAATCTTGATTAGCCTTACTTTTACCAACAAAATGAAATGTGAAGTGAATTTTTAGACGGTGAATTAGAAATAAGCAGTTTATTTTGTTTGTTATAATATTAAAATACGAAAAAAAGGGGCCCATTGAACACGAGTGCCCTGGGCCTCCAAGTGAGTAAATCGGTCCCTGTACATATACTGTACTTGATTTCATACTACAAAAAATAAATGTGTCCAACAAATATCATATCACCTAATATCATTTTTATCTAGAACAACGAGAATGAATTTTGTTATCGATGGCATTGCATAAAATTCCGAACTCTATTGTGGGTCGCAAAACTTTGTTGGGCGGGACGAATTTGGCCCAGAAGACGCAGGTTGGACACCACTGCGGTAGATGGTGCTCCTCTATTAAGAACGCAGCGAAAACCACATGACAATTAAAAGGCAAATAAAGCCGCAAGAAAATAAAAAAAAATAAAAAAAAAAGAGAAAATGCAGCGCTAAAATTATTTCCCTCTCTCTACTTTTGAAAAAGTTTCCTTTAAAATCAAAAACTGTCCGGTTGCCACAGATGAAAAGTTATCAAGTTTGTTTTTTCTCTTATTTATCTGTTTTTTTTTTTTTTTTTTTTTTTTAAGAAAAAAAAAAAAAAAAAAAAAAAACCTCCCAACCAATTTTAGTAGACCTAACTTTAAGTTGAAATTTTGTAATTTTTAGCCGCCCTGGACGACCGCCCAGTTTCCCCTCCCCCTTAAGCGCCGCCCTGAAAACGCATATCAATTGATTGGATGATATTCATTAATTAAATCGTTAAATCACTTCATTCTTGGACTTTACACAATAGAAGTTACCACATCCGAATGGCAGCGTATCAATTATTATTGATATAGTTTTGATTATTAATTATCATATTTTATTTATTATAGTTTTGATTATTAATTTATATTGTATAGTTTAGATTATTATTATCGTTTTTATTTGCAGTACATTGACACATGTCTGGTTATAAATCATTGTGTAGGTGTATCACTTTTTCAAAAATGAATTTTTGTGTATTTCTTCCACCTAAAGTTAAAGAAAATTTAACAGAAATTTTAGTGAATTTATTGTTGTTTTTTAGACATACTTTGACCGAAAAATTCTTGAATATACCTGCCATACAGCCTTCTTTGCTTCAATTGTGATCGTACAGTGGGCCGATCTTATTATATGCAAAACCCGCAGAAACTCCATTTTACATCAAGGAATGAAGTAAGTTCAGTGCTCCTTAATTTTTATATTTCTTTTAATTATAAATTATTTTAAAGTTAGCCCAATGATTGCTAAAAGCAATGTTTTGTTTAATTTTTTATGTTATTTACATTTCTGCTTATTAAATTTATAAATTAATTGCATGATGCAAATAACAAGAATTATAACAAAATAACAGATACAAATTTCTATTCTGATATTGGGAAATATTGGATTTTCCAAATGAAGTAAAATAAAAAGGATTTTGAAACATTTTTGAAAAATTCTTAAAACCATGAAAACTCTTGAAAACGTATCAGAAAAACTTAATAATAAAAGGAAAATATTGTCAGTATTAGTTAAATGTACGCACTAAATATCTTTTAAAAATGATCTTTCACCAATATATAAACGTAGGGTAGGTGCTCCAGTGATTGGCATACTCCAGTAATTGACATCAATTCCGAAATAATTAATAAATAAGAAAAATAAGAAAATCATATATTTTACATATAAGAATTTAACATTTTATGTAAAACACTGGAGCATAGAGTGCTAATAACTGGTAAAATGAATAACTAGCAGTGTCAAACACTGGAACATAGGGGGTCAATTACTGATAAACTGAAAAACTGGCAGTATCAATTACTAGAACATTGAGTGGGTGTCAAATAAAATTCATAAAAAAAATAATTGTTATCAAATGTATGTATTTTAACATATATGTGGTTCTGAATGTCTTTCATACCATATATATTAACTTAAGATTTCTAAAAATATTTTCTGATGAGTAGAATATTAAAAACATCAGAGATTAATCTAAAAGTGTCAATCACTGGTGCACTTACCCTATATGAAAATATTGATCGTCTTTCCATAGACTTCGACTGTCTCTTGGTGGCTTTTGGGGTTGTTATACATTAAATCTAGAAGTTAATGTCTCATATATATATAATGTATAACATTATATTAATATATAAGTTATTAATATATTATTAAAATTTCGCATTATTGACAGAGTTCCTTCATTATATAGTTTTTTTTTTTTTCTTTTTAACTAATACTGCGTCTGTAGCTCGATCTATCTGCATTGATTAGAATTGCATTAACCACTTTGATGATCGTTTAAAGGTTCTATCACTTTCGTGCTTTTTTTTTTTTTTTAAGAAATTTAATTCTCGATGCTGATGAATTAAAAAATGCAAATATCATAGTTAATTTACTTATTAAGGACGTTAAAAACATTTATCTTGATTTAATACCACTTGAAAATCATGGGAAATTTTAGTGCAATAATCCTCTCCTTTTTATCACATTCATCTTCCTTTAACCAATTTGCAACTTTTTGCAGAAAAAATGCAGTCTTCAGCATCAAATTGTTATAATTTATATATGTTATCAATATTTTGCGCGAATCGTTTCCCTGTCTTTGAAAAAAAAATAATCTAGTGTGTCACTCACACGACTTTCTCTTACCCTGAAATTTAATGCTATAAATACAGGTTGGAGATTAAGAGGTAAGGTACGATGTTATGTAAACCTATGTTAAACAATTCAAATTAGGCTTCGGAAGAGTTTTGTATGATAATTAATTCTGTGTGAGGGGGGCTACCGCCCCCCTCAACCCCCCGTTTCATTAACACACCTACATTTATATAGAATTTAATTCGGTTATTAAAAAATAATTCTGTTTTTTTTAAATAATTTATTAAAATTATTATTTTAAAAAATATCTTTTATAATAATGCAGACGATTTCCATATTAGAGAAGTAGTATGACACTAAATATCCAAAAAAAGTCCATTTTATTCTCAATAATTTAAAAAAAAAAAAAAAAAAAAAAAAAATCCGATTTTTTTTTTTTTTTTTTTTTTTTTTTTCGTTAAAAGTGAAAAAAATCGATAACTTTGCTTTAAATTATGGCAGATCGATGGTTCAACCATTCGTTTTAAAGGTATTGGCGAGCTCTTTTGAAGGATACCCATCATGAAAATTTACTCCCTTCGAGGGGGACTTCCCCCCCCCCCAAGGGAGGAGGCGAGGCTCCTACATACACAAAAAAATTTTCCCAGTTGACTATCTCTATTACAATATATATATATTCGTTTCATTTGGTTTAGTGCAGTCTATAGACGTTAAACTCTACTTACCTGCAATTTCCCCCATAGACGTAATGTATTAGAATTCTCTTGATTGTCCCTGTACACGAACCATTTGCTTGATCTTAACGAAAAGCTTACTGTTGCATCCCTATATGATACACATTTAGAATACCAAGTTTAAACTTTCTGCCATAATTTGTTTTTGAGATATGCTGATAACACACAGACACACAGACAGACACATACACAGACACACACACAGACATACAGACATACACACAGACCATTTGCTAAAAACATGATTTTAGTATTCAGGGGACCTCAAAACGTGTAAATATAACAAAATCTCGCGTTCAAAAATTTGACCCAAACACAATACTTTCTCTACCTTAAGGGTAAGAGAAAGTAAAAAAGAAAAAAATCAAATTACCCTTGTTTTGAATTCGAATATCTATGTCTGATCTCTGTGCTTTGTACCAAAATTTATTTTTTAGGCACACTTTTATTTACAATTGGAAAAAAAGATGTGCAAGAAATATTCCTCTCGATGATTAAGTTTAGATATATTATATCATAAAATGTCATTAGATGTTTAAGATTAATATATTCAAAGAATATTGGTATGAAACTACACATATGAGAGTTTGGGAAGCAGACTAGAGGCACTTTCAAGAATTAATTAGATATATATTTGCATCCAAATAAGAATGCATATAAATTTGAGAACCAATTGAAGAATTTTACAAATGAAAAGGTGTAATATTTTAAAATGCAAGAAAATACAAAGAAAAAAAAAGCAAGGAAAAAAAAAAAAAGAAAGAAAGAAAAGAAACTGTGTTGCACTACTATAAGTATTTTGAAACTTATTTGCTTAAAGATCTCATGATGCAAAAATTTCCTCTAGGATTTTTTCAAAATAAGTTTTTAAAAAAATTTAATGTATAACAACCACATGACTTCCATTTCTCACTACTACACTTGTTATAAACTCATTTTGCCGATAATGTGGTCACAAGATATAAAATTGACCTTACCACGCGTACCAATTTCCATGTAGTAATCAACTAATATATACAGCATAATAATATACAGGGTGGTTATAATTAAACTTCCCCTATAAATAACATCCTACAGCGCAAACGGAGGAATGGAATGCAACGAAATTTGATATATAGAGTATACACGAAATGCGCTCACCATTTTTCGAAAAAAAAATTTAGTTCCAAAATGTCCACCAGAGACCGCCTTTTCCGCAAAAACATTAACTTTAACACAATAAACGACCAAAATGGAATATAGAAACAATATTAACATTTATTGACTAGTTTCTGATCACCTTGTCATCGAGCCACATTAAGTAAAGGTAAGGAAAAAACTAGTTGGCATAGGTGGACTCTGCTCAGTTCCCCATCATGTATATGTTCTCATAAATTTCTAGTGCGAGTCATATCATAACCATGTTAAAAGAAATGAATTTGACCAAAGCTTGGTACAGTGACAGAATGAAATCCCCACCTAATAGGCTATCCACCGTTCACTTCGATATATTTATCTCATTCTAATCTATTAATTTATTTTATCAGGGTCAATTCCGTTGTTTAGTTTTCATGCTACTGTTTCCAATGCAATAATCCTCAAAATTCATATTTATATGAAAAATTTACAATTTCGATATGTTGTTAAATCGTAAATTACGAATAATTTACGAAAATTTCCTGTTAGAATATTTGTATTCAATCATGTTCAAACAAATATCATAAATGTAATTTTGAAGTTGTCTAATGTATTTATGATCCTCAAAATGGAAATTTATGCTCAATTTTGCTTTATTCTGACGTCTTAAGTAAATCGTAAATTCCAAATAACTTACGAATTTTTTAAAATGAAAAAACCATATTCTATGAACCATATTCATGCCAGTATCCTAAATAATATTTCGAAAGTGGTTTGACATCTTTACGATGAAAATATCCCTCAAAATTGACGTTTATGTGAAATTTTGCCCTATACTGCCATGTTAAGAAATTCGTAAATTTCCAATAACTTACGAAATTTTTATATTGGAAATTTCATAGTCATTAATATTCATGCCAGTGTCCTAAATAATATTTCAAAAGTAGTCTGACATCTTTACCATGAAAATATCGCTCAAAACTGACGTTTATGCGAAATTTTACCCTATACTGCCATGTTAAGAAATTCGTAAATTTCCAATAACTTGCGAAATTTTCAAAGTAGCATATTTATAGTTACTGATGTTCATTCCGGCGTTAAAACTGATATTTTAAAACTGGTCTGACATTTTTACAGTAAAAAGTTTCCATTTAATGCACGTTTAAGTGAATTTTTGCCCTATTCTCCCATGTTAAGAAAATCGTAAATTTCTAATAACTTGCGAAGTTTTTTAATTCGAATGTTCCAAATAAATAGGGTTCTTGCCAGTATCGAAAGTAATATTTTAAAACTGATCTGACCTCTCTGCGATTATTTGTTCGTGAGATATCGTGTTAACAGACTAACAAACTAACGGACTAACACACTAACGGACTGACCCACTGACCCACTAACACACTAACAGACACCCTACAGACAGACACCATAGAAATTTTGTCATTTTCGGATTCCTCACACCTGAAAACGTGTAGAAAAGTCAAAAAACCGAGGTCGAAAATTTTCACGATTACCTAAGTTCCCCATACCTATAGTATGATGGGGAACTAATAACAGTGTGCTGCTTGAGAAAAAAAAATTGTTTTGCATAAAGCTTCCTCTTCTTCACAAGCATGCAAATCGCGACATTTTCTTGCTAGAACTGACAGCTTTTCCCGGTTTTACATTTTATTACTCATAATTCTTATTCTGGATTGTTAATATTGTTTCTGTGTCCCATTTTAGTCGTTTATTGTGTTAATTTTAATGTTTTTCCGGAAAAGGCGCCCTCTGGTGGACATTTTTAAACTATTTTTTTTCTTCGAATTCCGTGAATGCATCTCGTGTATAGTCTATATACCAAATTTCGTTGCATTCCGTTCACCCGTTTGTGCTGTAGAATGCTGTTTATAGGAAAAGTTTAATTATAACCACCCTGTATCTAAAAGGGAATTTGCATAGCGAGTTTGAAGGAAATCGGTAAAGCAGTTTTTGAGGTACCAACTTCCAGAACATAAAATTGACCTATTTAATCAGGACGCCTGTGAGCTTTTTTGTGATAGTCAACTAATACTTACGAAAAGATATCTAAAAAGAGATATATATATAACAAACTTGAAGAAGACTGTTGGAGCCGGTTTTAAGATACCGACTTTCGGTTCCAGTTCCGGCCTCTTGTGTTCCACATAAGTTTTTCCGATTTTCTTCAAACCAAAACTTGAAAAACTCATCTGAACACCAAACCTAACTTAAATGTAAAGTTTCGTTGTTCTATCCTTTTTTTTTTTTCCTTTCGAAGATAACCAACTTGCATGCTCACAGCTCACACATACACACATGCATATGCACAGATTAATTTCCAAAAATTACTTTTTGGAATCAGGAGATCTTAAAATATGTAAATCACACTGAAAACTCTACATCGAAATTTTTTTGCCAAATACTTCCATTAATTGTGGAAGCTGAGTAATGGAAGTAATTAAATGCGAATTCTGATTAACAAGATGCTTGGAAATGTATTACTCTGTTCAGAATAATTTAAGGGAGTGGGGTGGGGGGGGGGGGAGATCTGTCTATTATAGAATTTGAAGAAATACTTGATTAAGGAATTATTTTATACTAGCAAAACCGTGCGAAATTTTCGTACTTTATTTCTTTTCTTGTTTACCTTTAAAATTTTAAACTCATAATTGTTGTACCAATTACACCACCTAATTAAAATTTTAATTTACCAGCCAAATTATTATTAAACCAAATTAATATTGTACAATAATGAAACCAAAATTATTCAAAGAAAGTTTTCAGAATAAAATTCCTGGTTCATGACCCAGTTCTCTTACTTCCCCAGGCAGTACAGTTTTAGTATAGGACTCCACGACGCCTTTTAAATTTCTGTCACCATGTTGGCGAGGATTTTTTATCAATTTTGGTATATATAAATATATATATATATATATATATATATATTATTTAATAAATAAATAAAATAAAATAAAATAATTCCTATTTTGATTATATTTTTTATGATTGTGTTTTTAGTCAATTTATGACACAAAAATTCATATTCTTTATATATCTTTAAAATATTGCTACATTTAAAATGACGCTTGCAAATAATCTGAAGAAACAACAGTTAAAAATATTTTTTTCGTAAAATAATCTCATCAAACAAATGTCGTCATTTTTTCTTATTAGTCCACGTGCTTAAATATTGTCCATGTACTGCTCGACAAGTTTTCAAATGTTGCTTTTGGCATGCTGCCAAAGCAGTGACCCATTCCGTAGGGAGAGAAGGGTGAATAAAGAGGGGAGAGATACATGTTTCTCCTTAACGTAACTGACCGATGACCGATTGTCATTCTTCCTTTGGCTGCTGTTTGACTACTACGATTTATTCTTTGTTAGCGGATCTAATATTTTATTATTTTCTCTAAGAAAATAACATTTTCGTTCGTTTTGTACTTCCTTTTGGATCGATAAAATGAATTCAAAAGAACGTAGAAGTTCTCAAGGCAAACATTTTAGTGCTGAAACGAAAGCGGTTTTAAGCAGCGTTGTGAAGTTCTGTGATAATGAAGCAGATAAAGGTTGTATAACTATTCCGTTGGCACACGCAACTAAAAGGGCTAGCAAAATTGCCAATGTTTCAAAGGGTTCTATACGAAGAATTCGCAATACTCCAAGTAATTTGCCTTCTCCCAAAAAGAAAAAGGTGAAAACTACTATTGAGAGTGTCAATTTGGATAATTTTGACTTGGATGTAATTCGAAGAACTATCCAGGACTTCTATACAATAGATAAAATAGTGCCTACTATCCCAAAGTTATTAACAAGATTACAAGAAAGGATACAGTTTTCAAAATCAAAAGAAACTTTACGTAAAATTCTACATGAAATGGGTTTCCGCTGGAAAAAAAGTCAGAATAAGAGGAAACTGATAACAGAACGAAGTGATATCATTCTGTCTCGTACAAAATATTTACGGAATATTCACCAGTTCCGAAGAGAAAAAAGACCTCTTATTTTTGTAGATGAAACCTGGATTGACAGTAATTTAACTGTCGGGAAATGCTGGCAATCGGAAGATGTTTTCGGTGTCGTTCAGACAGGGGCGGCATCGAGACGCATTATTGCATTATGCGCAGGAGGAGAAATGGGGTTTATTCCGAATTCCTCATTGACTTATAAAGCTAACACCACCACCGGCGATTATCATGGACAAATGAATTCAAAAATATTTGAAAAATGGGCAATTGAAAAACTGATCCCAAACTTGCCGAAAAATTCTGTTGTTATTATAGATAATGCCCCGTACCATTCGGTTCAGTTAAACAAGCCTCCAAACTCTTCACAAAATAAAAGAGAAATAATGGATTGGCTAACACTAAACAAAGTGCCATATTCTGAAAATTTGCGTAAAGTTGAACTTATGGAACTTGTAAAGGCCAACTCGAAGGCGAAGGAATATAAATTTGATAAGATGTTAGCTGAACATGGACATCATGCATTAAGATTGCCTCCATATCACTGCGACATAAATGCCATAGAATATGTATGGGCGGATATAAAGGACTTTATTAGGCAGAGAAATGTAACGGCTGATTTAAAAATGGATCAACTTTTCAACCTGACTCAACTTGCATTAGAGAACATTGATGTTGAGAGATGGAAGCACTATTGCACGCACATTGAAAGTTTAGAAAATGAATACTGGGAAAAAGATGGCGTAATGGAAGAATTATGTGATCCATTAGTTATCTCTTTAGATGATGACAGCCATGATGATGATGATGTTTCAGTTGATGATTCAGATGATGAAAGTGAATAATTTTCACTTCTCATTAAAGATGAACATATATTTTTCCCCTCATCTCTCTCTCTCTCTCTCTCTCTTTTTTTTTTTTTTTTTTTTTTTTTTTGAGAGAGAAGGTCTGTGATGATAATATGAAAAACAAGCATTTTATTGCATTTTTTTCTGAGACCTTCTCTTGAATTTCATAAATTCATATAGTGACAAAAAATATAAAAGAAAACTGCACTAACTTTTCGCCTGATGAAGGGTCGTGCTTTGCCTTTTTCGACCCGAAACAATTGTTGCGACAATTTCTGCTTATGGTGTTTTCACACAATATTGTTGCTGCTAAATCAATTTCAGAAAATACAGGGGAAAAAACCCTGTCATTTACATGTATAAAAATCTAAATTCTTGATGGTGTTGATCCGATTATCTACACGAGGGATATAGGCCTTGGGTAAAAGTCTTTTAAGGGGTTCTAGCTCGTATTTACTTTACATTAGGAGAAAACCACTCAAAACTCCGAACAGCTAGACCGACGGCGCGCGGAATCGAACTCACGTCCTATCACTTCACCGTCTCCCAGTGTTCAGTGGTCTAAGCCGCTCCGCCACTGGTGGGCCTAAATTCTTGAATAATTTTAGGGAAATAGGTATAATAAAACGACTTTTTCGTATATTTTTAATAATCAAATCTATATTGCTTTTCATAGGTTAAATACTGTTGATATCTAAATATCGTGCAACGAAAAAAAATTAGAATTAACATTTTCGTAACTTTTACCAAACGAAGGACATATAACCCTCTTGACTTTGGTCATGAAAAAGCTATTTTCATAATTAGGAAAATTCAAATTTAGAATGAAATTTTCTGTAAACGCAGCGGCGTCTTTTCGGAAAAAATTCTGTTGAAGGAAAAATTAAAGCTTTTTGCGTTATTTATTTTCTGTGCCATTTAAGATGTTTAATAATGTAAATTTTAAATAAAAAAAATACAAATTTAAAACCTCAACATTATTAACAGACGAGCTACACTAACACTAGTCTGAAACTGTACTTTCCATTTAACAGGAAACTACAGCTTTTTATACTTTTACCGTATAAGAAGCAAAAACATCGCCCGGTCAGCATTCACCCCACTCAGAAACGAAAGTAGGAGGAAATTTCCCTGTCATTATCAACTCCCCTATTTTGAAGAATAGATTGACCTTACGGAGACCTGTTCCCACTTGGGCCACCTTTGAAAGCTGGTCGAACAATATAAATATTTTTTTTTATCCTCGTTTCGACAAAAAATAATTGAAACTGGTCCGCGTTAGAGAAATACAGGGTGTTTATAAAGTCCGGATAATCACGGATAAAATTTGGCGACTTCTGCATTACGTTTTTTTTTTTCGTCATTGATTTTTCGGTGAATTTTATAGAGTTATATATGACGATTTAAAATTTTAGTGTTTAAAGAAATAATAGTCAAAAATATTTTCTAGACTAGCTTTTGAGAATAAGAATTTATGTATAAGAATGTATAAGCCTGTATAAGAATTTAAGACCTCTTTAACTAAAGTATTTTGAATTTAAATGAGGGGGGGGGGGATGAAATAAAAATAAAAAGAGCATGCGATTTTTTTTTTTTTTTTTTTTTTTTTTCCCCTTCAGAATAGTGTATTAAAACTTTTATGTAAATAAATTGTAAAAATTTTAGATTAATGGATTTAAATGGATAAATGAATTAAATATTTGCATAAAATTGTGATTTATTATTATTATTATTAAATGTTTTTTCTTTTAAATGCGATTTAATAGAAACATCCGCAATGTTTCTTTTTTCTTTATTTTCTTTTCTTTCTTTTTTCTTTTCTTTCTTTCTTTTTTAAGATGATAGCGCGTTTCTTTATTTATTGAAAGTTAATTTAAATTATCTAAAATTAAGCTCTTAAAGTGAGAAACATGGTGTTTTTTTTTTTTTTTTTTATATGTATCCACATTACATTAATCATAACTTTCTAAATCTCAATATAACTTCTTACAGATTGGTTAAGGTTTATTTTATTTATTTTTTAAGATAAGAAACATGAATATAACTCTTGATATTCTATAATTAAAAGACTTAGGGATATAATTAGCGTAAGTTAAATAATATTACACTCTGAGACATTTGAATTTAAATTTTAATGGTGTGTAGTGTTAGGGTTAAAGCCAGTTGACTAAAAGAGGGTCCTAAACCTGAGTGGTGTACTTTCTGTAGAGAGTCTTTCTAAGTGTTACATAGCCCTTATTTATGCGAGTTTTGGAGAAAACCATAGTAAACTCCAAATGTATAAGTCGACGAAAGCGATCTGGTATCGAACTTGGCAATTTCCGTCTACTAGCTTCCAGATATTTAAATTTTGATATTCCATTGATCAGAACATTTCAGAATTTTGCAATTGTATTTATAAAACTTTAATTTATGAGATAATTTTATGCAATGTTTTCCATAGTGTTGAATTTAAGATTCGCCATCATAAAAAAAAAAAAAAAATCCGAAATTTCGTTTTACACCCATTTTATTAATGTTTGTTTGCATGTTTGATTAATGAAAAGTATTAAAGTTAAATTACGCATCATATGATGGATCGGGCCCCACTGCCACACAAAATTCGGGCCACACAAAATTTGCACGAGCCGCTACTGTGTAGAAGTAATTGTCGGGTAACAGGGTTTTAAAAAAAAAAAAAAAAAAAAAGCGCGTTAGACACTGTATAATAGAGAGTATGTTGTTTCAGCAAGTATGATTTATTTAGAATTTCGTTATTTAGTTTTAAAACTTTTAACCAGATGAAAATCTTTTTCTCTTCTTCAAAATTAGATTTTTTTTTTCCTTATAGATAAATATACCTTTAAAATATTCTAAATGTAATACTTTTCAGAGGAGGGTGCTTTTTCTTACAATATTTAATTAAATAAAAAAATAAATAAAAAAAAAAAAAACTGCATTTTTATTACTATAAAAATGCAATTCAGGCTTTCTATGATAGTTTACTAAAAAGAATATATTTATTAATGACACTCTATTTTTAATTTCAGGAATCATGTATTAAATTTCGGGTTGGTGTTCGAAACGGCCCTAGCTGCCTTCTTATCTTACTGCCCAGGAATGGATAAAGGTCTACGCATGTATCCTTTAAAGTAAGCAGACTTTTCTATTGTTTTATATAACTATTTTAACCAAGATATATGTGTAAATATCTGTCAAGTAGTGTTACATTATACATTCTGGTTTCGTTTCATCTCGTTTCATTTTGATTATTGCTTTTATTCATGCTACAGATACATTTTTAAAATATCTTAAAGACATTTAAGCTAAAGTTTTAGTAAAAGTCTGTAAATTTAATTAATTATAAAAAATTTTAAAAAATCGAAATTTAACAATTATCTGAAACTTCAGTTTATATTAAGAAAAATCAATACTAACATTTTTATTATTTGTATCTATCAAGTAATCAAACGCAAGCCCTCTTAAAAAGCTTTTCCATTCAATCATCCTGGCCATGACAAAAAACAAAGAAAGAAAAATTAATCATATTAATGTTGAGTAGGAAAAAAATTACCAAGTATGTTTAAAGTTACGGATGATGCAGTATAATCATCCAATCATAAAAATTTTAAGTGACTTTTCATCCTGGATTTAAGAATAAAATGCTACCCATTAGTCTAGTAAACTAAGCCGATAGCAAATAATCTTATACTGTCTTCCTCCCAACATGAAATAGATATGTGTAAATATTGCTTTGAAAATAAAATAATTATAATTTTTTATTTATTTGAAGATTGAAAGTCATGAAATCATTTGTGGGTAGCATGTTTTTATTTTTATTAAAATTAAAATTATGTTTAAAGCATGCAGACTTAGTCTGAAAGACTAATAAGTATCCTTCCCAGGGCTCGTGATATACGGTCGCCTGGTCGCCATTGGCGACCAATATATTTTAACTGGCAACTATTTTTTCAAATTTTAGGTAAACTCTTTTTTTTTTTTTTTTTTGTGAAAAAAATTGATCCCAGAATTGGTCTCTGATTCCACTCCCGCTCCTCTCTCACCACGTCCCAAGACGTCATCTTGACTTTTCTCCGTGCATGTTTCAAAACTAGGTGTTAAAGTGGTGCACCATTTTAGGGTATTGGCTTACATTGCTCCTTTAGTGCATGCTTTGTGACGTGCTGAATCGTTGTGCTGGTGAAATGATGCATCGATGCCGATGATGTGTCGGTTTAAAGTTGATGTATCGGTTTTAAAAAATAAAACCGATTTAAAGATGTTAGATTTCAACAAGTATTTCCTGATTTATCATCAGTCGTAATAAATATTTCGTTTTTATGCATAGAATTTCAATTTCTATGTTCAAGTAAATTTGAAAATTTGAAAAAATAAATAAATAAATAAAAAGATAAAATAAAATAAAGGAAAGGAACAAAAAAAAAAAAAAAGAAAGAAAAAGAATAAAGAATAAAGAATAAAATGAAATAAAAGCGAGGTTGGGGGAGGGGGAAATTTTTTATTGGCTACTAAAAATGTTTGCTGGCGACCAGTTTTTTTTTTTTTTTTTTTTTTTTTTTTTCCCAAATTCCGGAAGCTCTGATCATCCCCATAAGTTTTTCCATAGACCTTATATATATAGACTACGTCACCAATAGGACTTCCCATTATAGTGAAGTCTTCAACATGAGGATGTAATCTGAAACCTTCATCTTTTGTGGTCAGCGCCGTATGTCACGTGACAGAGAGTTGAGGGAGATTCCTCCATAAGAAAGCACTTATTTTTGTAAGAATTCAAATAAAAAATTCTCCCCTTCAAAATGGTTTCTCACAAAAGAATTTTTTTTATAATTAATCTATGACATTTTAGCTTTCCAACGATGCGTAAATCTAAAGGCTTAAATGAAAAGTGTGTGTACAATACAGAAATTAAAACACTCAAAACTACTTTCTTTCCTACGGAAAAATCACATAATATTCATTCTCGTCTCTCTCTCCCGGTCTGCATCACGTGATAATTTCGCTGGGGAAGCTACTTCATGTTGCAGACAGATAATGAAGGGGGATGCGTGGTCTATCTATATAAGGTCTATGAGTTTTTCAGTCTGTATCATTCTAGTGTTAAGGCCCTTGCTGTTCGATATCGTCGCGTCGTCTATCAGACTTTTCTCGTATTAAGACTTCTCCCTAGAAATGCATGTGAGTAAGTTATCTGATCAATAAACGAAAGTATGGAGAGCAGTTGAAAAAATGTTATAACTACAAAAGCAGTAAGCTTTTAATATGTTTCAAATGTTTAGTAATACTTTTGTTGCATTTTTTTCTTCTTTTAGCATAAATTTCTACGTTTTGATAGACTGAACAATAAAATCTCTGATGATCGCATAAGCTGCAACAGAATGCGAAAACTCAGACTATATTTTGCAATTTTAGAAATTTTCTTACTTGCAAAAATAGTACATCTAAATCAGTAAGAAATGATTCTATATTGGTCGCTAGAAAAAAAACTATTCCTGGTAAAAAAAAAAAAAAAAATTGTAGCAGTATTCAGATTATTGTTAAGTGTAGCAAATCTTTCAAATAATTTATTATCAACGTTTCAGCAATATTTCTTCTTTGATTTAGAAACACACCAATTCGTTCATCATTCTTAAGAATAAAGACGTTTGTTTTTAAAAGCATAATTGATGTTAAAGTTACCTGAAACAGGTCCATAACATTTATTTATATATTTACAAGTGTGTGTGTGTGTGCTTATGAGTGTGTGTGTCTATATGACGGACGAAAATAGTCACTTTTATTAGTTCTGATGACCTTTTTTTCTTTTCTTCTTTCAGACTTAATTGGTGGTTTCCTGCGCTACCGTTTTCTCTCCTCATTTTCGTATACGACGAGGCACGTCGTTTCATTCTCAGGCGCAACCCTGGCGGCTGGGTAGAAAGAGAGACTTATTATTAAAATGCAGAGAAAAGAGAACACCGCCGACGACACCCCCCTTCTACAGTCGGCACTGGAGAACACCCTCCCACAACCAAGGGACGGCCTTCCTTACAGCGGCCATCGTTCGCTGTTTGTCAAGCTCTGAGTGGGAACACATTCTTCTTTGGAACATTCAGTCTCACATCATAGCTCTTTTGTAGTGGTGCTTTACAAAGGCCTCTAGACGGTGGCTCGCTCGTCCCCAACACACACTCTGGGAATAGGGTGTTCTGTCGGCGAAAATAGAGGCTTATACATGCAATTATCGATATGCAAATACTGAAGAGCAAGAGTGAAAGGCTGAGTTAGGGGGGAGATATATATATATATAAATCAAATATATATGATATATATTTACGTTTCCGTTCTCTGCAAAACAAAATATAAAAAATGTTGTCCAACGATTTAAAATTTATCTATTTTGAAATGCTAAAATATAAAAAAATATATATATGAATAAATAATGTATAACAATACTGCCGAAGACGCAAGCGCCTTGATATGGTCTTCAAAAAAAAACCTTGTTGGAAGAACAAAGGTGAACAGTTTTGATCATATCAAGTCACAAGTCAGTATGTACAGTTCAACGTCGTTTCATCACATTCCAGTTCTGTGATTGGAGTGCGAGTTTTTGCAATGTTATTAAAAAAAGAGAGAAAAAAAAAGAAATGTATCGCTAAGTAATCGTTTACACATCCCCATCCACAGAATTGCCCCTGGTTATTTTTTCAAGAATGATTTATCCGTTTTGTTTTACCTGTCGTGAAATCCACTTGTTGATACTTATGGACCTCTATTTTACATGATATAAAAAAGATTTAGAAGTACTGAGACACATTTAAAAAAAAGAGACCTTCAATCATATATATACTCTACGCAATGAACATCTACTGTGGTAGTTGAGTGATGCGAGTAAATCCATCATTTTTTCAAGTTCTTATTTCACAAGGAAAGTGTGTGAGGAAACTGTTGAATGGTTTAAATGAATTCAAAGAAAAACATCAAATAGTTTTTTATTCACCTGTGAACGCGAGAAACTTTCATTTGCTTCCGCTGTTCCAAATCAACATTCATTCATTGTTATTTGCTTCAGTAGTCTGCTCTAGCCTACAAGAAAGGAGTAGATAGTCACAAGATCGCCTCTTCTTTGTTTACGATAAACATAGCCTTCAACTGTGACAAGAATACTATAACGAAGTACTTCATTGCACTTAAACTATAACAATGAAATTTTTTTCAAAAGCGAAAAAAAAATCTTTACTAGTTCACGAGTCAATGAAATAGCGAAATTTTTGTTCTTATATTTTTCAAGAGAATTCAATCTTTAGAAGTTGGCGACTCAAAAGGAAATAACCTAATAAAGAAAAAAATTCAGGCAAATGGTAGCTTCCTAGAATGATCATAGGCTAGGAGGATGAATTTTACAATTTTTACTTTTAGCGCCAATCTTCACTTTATTTAGTCGAGACCGCTTTATTAATATTATATTCTCACTCCACGTAGCATAAACAAGAGGAAGCCACCAAAAAATAAATAAATAAAGAGAGAATGGCAAGAAAAGAACTGTATTGTAGTTTTTCCATTATTTGTCGGGAAAAAAATACAATTGTAGTTTCTTAGAGAGCCAAGGGAATAAATTACAGATGTGATACATGTGTTCTTGCTCGGTTATATTCCATGATTGTGCTGGTGCAGTTTAATTTGCTAATAAAGTGAAACATGGACCACTCTCTATTGTCGATTTGCCATTCTCTCAGACAATCTCAAAAACAAACAAAAACTACACCACTTGGTAATATAATACAATCTTTCCAACAACATTTTTTTCTTTCATTATTACACAAACTTTAATACATTTTAAGAGTAAGAGTAGCTAAACTTGTAGTTAAGAAAATTGTTCACATTGGAATGTTACATAAACTCATGTACAATCGCTAATTAGCATATCCACCCAACTCCAACCAGAAAAATAGCTGTAACTATGATTTTTTTTTCCCTTGAAAATTTACTTTATGCAATTATTGACATTTTTCTGATTCTTTAGTTGTATCGGATGCAATTTATTGGGAATATTTATATAAATTAAAAAAAAAAAAAAAAAAAAAAAAAAGCCATTGCTAAATTACCGAGAGTTAATAAATAGTAAACTTTAAATTTTGTTACAGCATTTTTAAAAAACATGGTAAATAGAATAGGATTCGGTGTATTCGTATATAGCTCATAAATAAATTGTACTATTTATATATTTTTTTTTAAACAAAATTTTTATTGAGCCAATTTAAATCAACGGAAAATCACAATGTTATGGTTGCACAACAGAAACAGCAGTTCCAAAGCCACATAATTTTTTATTACTTTTAACAGAAATGCAAAATTTAACTTGACCAGAATAATTTGAGCTTTCGATTGAAATTACAAGATTTTAGAATATATATGTACGATATACATATATAAATATATATCGTAATAATTATAGATTCCATGTACTATACCATTTCAGTCAAGAAAATGTAACTAAAATGGTATAGAATATAAATATAGTATACAAACTTTGAAAAGGAAATTGCACTTAAATGATTATTGCTGATTTTTAAAATAATAGCATTAAAAAATACAATTATATTTTGAGTTTAGATCACTGATTTTTAGACATAAAATGTCAAAGTTGAAATTTAGCCTTAAAATATTTTTATTGATAAATTCCTTTCACATTATTAGGATTAAATATTTCATGTTTTTTATAATGTCATACAATATTTTGAGGAATTTATAAATTTAAGCTTTGTAAGAAAAATCTTTGAAAATAATAAATCTATTATGTAAGCAACCCGAAGATAAAGAGCAAAACGTCAAACTTAAACCTCCTACATTATTTCCAAATGTAATATTTTCAGTTGCGTTAATTAGATTTTTCTATTATTAATTAGCAATATATTAATCTTAAAAGTATTATTATATGGTTAAGAAATTTTCGTTTAAATAAATCACGATTACAGTGGTCATTGATATGCGTACATGTATTTAACAATGCCCTTTCTAGAATATTCTAACTTTTCGTGGCGCTATAAAAATTAATTTGTCGAAAAACTGTTGTTGGAAATTTACCACTTTTGTGATTTTATACCACTTGCCAGGAAATAGTTAGATATTAAGACTTTTCAGATTTTCAATAGATAGGATAATGAATCCAAATGCAAGTTTATGCATATTTTTTCTTCCTTTCTTTATAAATAAAATTAAGATTCAAAAAATAAGAATGTTTATTTAGATTTGACCAATTTTTTGTAATAAATTTTCTTAAATATGTATGTCGCTTAATCAAAATTTTCCGTTTGAGCACATTGTTAGCCATCCCTTTTTATTATTTTTAGGAGGTCCACATTTCTTCAAAGATGGCTTTGTTTAAATATACGACCTTACTATAAGCCATTTCCTGTACATATCTATTTAATAAATTTAATAAAGAAATTACTCTTTAGCTATTATAAACAAAACCAATCAGCATAAGACGTAAGCTTTTGTAAATTCATACTTTAAAAATTTGAAAATATGTCTTTCTTCTGTATTGGTACATTTTTAATAGTTTGAGAAATTTTCAAACTATTAAAAATAGGTAACCATAAGACATAAATGAGAAAAAAAACTGGTTTTCTTTGAGATAACTAATGCCCGAGGAAAAAGAAAACAAAAATGAATGATGCAATTTTAGTAACTATAGAGAACATAAGAATTTTTCAGTATTATATGTATACAAAAGCTTTTTTTTTTTTTTTTTTTTTTTTTTTTTTTCAATAAAAAATAAATAAAATGATTTTAAACGAATAAATTTTCTTAAAAAGATAGAAAATATGCAAAAGGTGTAACTTTTACAAAGAAACATACTTCTTACAATTTTTTCTAAATAATATCCATTCCAAAATACGCGCAAATTTTCCGCGAAAACTAAATACTAAATTTAAAATTTAAAAATAATATTGAAAAGTTAGGAATATTTTATAAAAATTTTAGCCACAAAATCGTTTATATAATAGCTTAAATTTAATATATAAATCAAAAGATAGTATTATTTGAAGAACGGTTAAAATTAGGATTGCTTTTACAATTTCAACTGTTTTTGAATACAATAATCAGATTAAAAGCTACATATTTAATACTACATAATGAATTCATTGTAAATATCTATTCTTAATAACATAAACATTTTATAAGCTATCTTTTATAGCTATAATCTGAGTGTTAATGTATCGGAATTACTTCTTACACATTCACAATTTGCTTCTGATACTGTTGCATATGACCTGGATATCATCATGAATAGACAGGGTGTCCCATCAATAAAACCTAAACTCTGTTCAACCAGATTTCTTGCATTTAATGCATGAAAAAATGCCTAGAGAACTGTGCCTCTGTGATCCCTAGTTTTTCCAGAAAAATACGAAAAAAAAAAAGTATGACGTCGTATAGTGACATGGGGAAAAAAAACTCTGTTGGAACATCGATGTTCGCATTTCTTTAGAAAGGAAGATGTTCAAATGTCCAATCGCATATGCACGGACGCGCATACGCGCGTTGTGAAAGTCAAGTTATGGGTCGAGTTGCAAAATCATTGGTACTTCCACCAATACAGTTGATCATTTGCCACTCGGGAGTGGCAAAGATTGATTATTTATAAACATGCCCTTTCCTTATAAAGTAATTCCTTCAGGTACCTCCATCGAAAAAAATTCCAAAGGTATCTGATCAGACGATCACGTAAAATCGGACCCACAGTTCCAATACAGTGGCCTGTGTAATTCCAGATCGAGCCATTTTCCACGAAAACTGTGGGTCATACGGGTGTAGTTCTTTGAACATTTTTCATGTATTCCAAACGCGGAATCTGGATGTGCAGAGTTTGGGCAATCTTGTTGAAACACCTTTTATAGGTTTTCACTGGAATATGCAAGAGACTTTAATGAAACGGATTTGACATAGTGTCATAAGAAGATGAAAACTATCAGTCACAGCTTCGTGCTTTCATAAGAACACATGAAATTATATTTCTACGAAGACAATTAATTTTAAAATCTATACCTAAAAGTTGTTGCAAAATCACAAATGCTCCCAGGTTAAAAAAATAAAAATAAAATAAAAATAAAAAAATAATCATTTTACAGTTGTTTTAAAGGTTTTCACAGGTATTTTGAAAAAATAGTAAAAAACAGCAGGTTTTCTGCAGTAAATATTCAGGTTATTTAAATGTTCCATACAGGTTTATTTCAAGAAGTCCGAAATATCTGCAGTATACCAGAGAATTTGCTGCAGTTTTCCTAAAGGTTTTCTTACTGATTTTTTTACATGAACTGTTGATAAATTTATTTTATTTATCATTTCGAATTCGTAATAAAAAGAATATGAATTCTATTATCCTAAGAATAGCTTTAATTAATATATTTTTCAGTAATTTTGGCCGTAGTCTAATAATTTAGATTCAGTCATCCTATCCTATCAAAATTATTCAGGAACTTCTGAATAGCCATTCAGAAATGAATGCATTAAATATAGATTACATAAAAATAATAAATGTAAACCTTTAAAAACTGTCACTCTTTTAAGTCTAGGGAAAAGTATTAAAGTAAAACCACATCTTGGTAGATTTAGTAAGATGATAATTTAAATGCGTGACTTTTGCCACATGTTTTATGAAATCTGTAAAATGAACTTCTTCTGTTGTCCTTTGTCATTTGATTTATATCTTATCTTAACAACGTATATCTCTCGTTTGAAAGTAGATTCCTTGTATTGAACACAAAAAATCAAATAGATAAATCATTTTTATTGATAGGAAAATAAAATATACTTTTTTTTAAACAAATATACAGTACTGTTAATATCATTTTTTATTCTTTGTCTGAAACAATATAACTTCAAAGATCGTAGACGATTTTCTCAGTTTGTTCAATAAAAGAATATATGTACATATAAACTCGGTCTGTTTCTTTTCCAATTTTAAACACCATGCAATCATTTCATTAAATTTCGTTAAAATGATTTTTATGTATGTTTTATACATAGAAAAATCCATAATCTTTTCTTTACATATTGACATTTTTCGCCCTTTAAAAATAATTAACACATTTAGCTGCATAATAATGTCATTGTGAAAAATTTTCAACGAGCACACGTTACATGCCAATACGTTTCACTTTACAAGATAATAATTATTTAAAATTGAGGTAGAGTTTAAGTTTCAAATTGCTTTGCTTTATAGCTTTTTTAAGATAAATATTTTACAGATAACTTTGAAGCTTCTCTTCAATAAACTTAAACTGTAAAGTTTAAAAATTCATGGATGTAATTAAAAAAGAAAATAAAAAAGAAATATTTAAGAAATTTTCTCTTTAAGATGATTTTTAGGAACCTAAAAATTTAAAAGGCCAAAAAAGAAAAACCTTCTGACCCTTGGCACCTCTCTTTATTTGACAGATAATATCTGCTGATAATTTATTTTCATTTTTATGAAAATATACAACTACAATAAAGAAAATATTAATTTGAAATCTCGAACTGCGACATAGAAAAGAATATATCATTGCCGAATACCTATATTTCAGGTATGGCATTCAGTTTATAAATGTATTTTCGAAAATGAATGGAGGCAGTTTAAATTAAAAATAAGCCTACAAGATTTAATTAACGTTGTTACAGATTATAGTCATTTCGTCTTACAATCATTAGATTATAAGAAGAATCTTAGGATGTTATATTTTTTATGTTAAAAGACTTTTATAATGCTAGAATTTTATTTTCATTATTAATAAATTAGCAGCATATTTTAATATGCTTTTTATTATTATTATTATTATTAAATACCAAAAATAAATTTGGCATATCAAATAATGTCTTCACATTCAGTGGAAAGTATTAAAAAAAAATTCATATTGGGAAATTTGTAACACACAGGAATAAAGATATTTTGTAAAATTACAAATAAGCGGGTTTTTTATAGTCTGCTTAAACTGCTTCGTGAACTGTGCTAAACATTGCATGCCGGAAACTTAATTTTATATATTTTGAAATCTCTCACTAGAGGTTGCGTAAAAGAACATGTCTTGAAAAGCGAGCTCGCCTAATTTAACATATTGTTGTGAAAGTATTTTCCTATTTTGAACAATTCATTCCCGCATTTTGTAGTTCCTCATAATAATAAAAAAAAAAAAAAAAAACACCCGCTACACGCGTAAGTCCGCAGCAAAATATACACGCATGTAATGTATTAAATAGAAATTTGTATTTGACTGATCATCACATTTATCAGCATTTTAATTGAACCAATAAAATAACTACTTATGCACTCTGTTGTGAAAAAAATATATATATGCAGTGGGAAGAATCGAGCTGCAATGACGATACTTGGCTTGAATAATTAAGCAAACGATCAATTACACAACATTAGTGAGCATTGGGAAAGCAGGTAACGCACACATAAACAGCAATAGGTGTATAATTTAAAAGGGTTTGTGTACTCAGTTATAGACATTTATAATTGGATTGATAGATTCAATACACAACATTGACACATACGATTCTTTACAAATGTATCCGACGGAATTAAAAGAAGTTCAGTATTGGGAGAGGTCTCATTGTAGGACAAAAACATGTCGAGTGATTGAACTAACAAATCAGCTCGCATGTTAGAAAAATCAACATGATAATTAACTGGTGTTGGAAATAATAAATTTAAAAAGGCACAAACAGTGTTCACTTTAGCTTAGTTCGTCTCAACACCACCAGTGCACGAAGTGATTGTGCAATCGGGCGAGTATCTATGTCCATGTTAACAATGACTCGATTAATAATTCGCCATTTTCTAACTCCTAGTGATGCACTTGTGTGAAAGAATATCATTTGGGGGACAAGTGGCCGAAGTTGAGCTCAGGGCTCGACGGGCACTACTGCAGCTGCCTCTGAAATCCCCCTCTTTTAATATTCAGTGTCGTTTAGAATTGCAAATCTTGATGTAACTGAACAGCATCCGAATGGATCATCTTTATCGACGAATCCCACTTTCATTCCGATTTTGATTACCGCCGTATACAGTCGGTAACAAAAGTATTCGAACACTAGCAAAAATTCCTATATAAAAAAAGTAGAGTTAATACTGTTTTGTTAAATAAATCCTTGTCGAATCATGTTCTTAGTCTAAGAATATGATTCGACAAGGATTTAGTTAACAAAACAGTATTAACTCTACTTTTTCTGTATAGGAATTTAAAAAGAGACACACAGCCATTCACTCAGTGTGACACTTTGGGGAGCAACTTCCTGACTGTCCTGAACAGATTACTTTTGTCGAGCTATGATGGACTCATAGCGCTCAAAGGTAGCAGGTGGCACTGCCTATAGTAGCTGGCCGGTTAGGTTCTGTTTCGAGAAAGTCCAAGTTAGCAATATATTGCTCCATTGTTACAACAATGTTCTACGAGGTGTTATGGGGCACAAAAGGTCTACCAGGTCTCCAAATTCTTTATCAAATCAAACATTTTTAAGACATGTTGTGTAGAGGTTTACAAACGTCTCCGAATACTTTCAAATTTTTACCTTCCTCTTTTGTAGGTAATACAACCACTCTTGACTACAATGCAGAATTTGTAGTATCTGTTACGACCTCGGTCATGTTGGGAAAAAAATGTTAAGGGCTTTTGAAACCTCGAAGCCTATTTCTCTTGCAATGCCGATTGCAGCAGCTAAATCATGATTGGTTGTTATTCCCACGCTTTCGAGTGCCAAAAGGGATAGTCCCACATGTATTCTATGAAATTTAGGTCAAGGAGTCTTGCAGGCCTCTACATGCGTTTAATATCTTCTCTTTTTCAGATCTACGTGACTGCCATTGACTTATGAAATGTAGCTTTAGTTTTCATGTAATAGAAGTCCAGATTCATTACCTCTAATGGCTGTATTCATCAATAACTTCAACTTCTGGTTGAACACGAAAACTTGAAAAGCATTTGATTGAGAGTTCAACTTTTCTGCAAAACTTGACGCGTTGCTTCTGCAATAGCGGCTTTATTATTTTCTGATTTTTTAGATGAAAATAACCAATCAAAGATTCTATCAAATCTTTGACACTAGATGGAGAAGAAGTATGCCAAATTTTCTTGGTGAGCTGCACTCTGCTTTTAGATGCTTTTGAAGTTTTTGCGTTGAACCGGGAGTTAAAGTTAATAGTGATGAATAAGGCCATAAACAGAAGTACAAAAGGTATGAGAACTCTAATAAAATAGCAGACGCTAAAGACCAGTCGCGGCTATTGAGTGAGGTTTTAGAAGTACAGTCGACTGCAAAAGTATCCGAGCACTAGCGAAAATTCCTATGTAAAAAAAGTACATTTAATACAATTTTGTTAAATAAATCCTTGTCGAATCCTGTTCTTAGTTTAAAAAAAAAAATCTAAGAACCTGATTCGACAAGGATTTATTTAACAAAACAGTATTAAGTGTACTTTTTTTATAGAGGAATTTTTGCTAGTGCTCGGATACTTTTGCTGCTGACTGTCTGCATACGGGTGGTTAAAAACAGTCCGTTCATGAAAAACTCATTCACCTGATTGACTGTGAAATGTCGTCATATCTACGTTGTTTTCAGAAATAAGCTAATTAGACAATAAGATAAATAAATATTGCATTCTAATTTACTTTTTCTAGATTTTTAGATGCCGCACCTTCAAAACGCCATTCACAGCAAAAACAGCTAATGATTAAACCTCTTTGGAAGACATGGAAGTCAGTATGATAAGAACAAGAACAAATGATTGTAAAGAGGTCAAACTAGTTATGAAATATCAGTTGTGATACTCGCAAGAACCCTATTAATTTGAAACATTCTAATTTGAAAACTTCGTAAATTACAGTTCGTGAAATTACAGTTTTTTTAACATGGAAGAATAGGGCAAAATTTCGCCTAAGCGTGTATTATGAGAATTATTTTCATGGTACCTAAGTCATAAAGATGCTGGACCAGTTTTACTACATCATTTATGATGCTGGCATTAACATCCTTGCCTATGTACATTTTACTTCGATAACTTTGTAAGATTCCAAACTTACGATTTTCTTATCATATGAGAATAGACTGAAATTTTGCATAAACGTACGTTATAAGGATTAGAGTGAAGTGAGTGTAAGTGTAACCTCGCATGATAACTCAACTGATTAGCTAACTTTAGACCTATTTCATCACATCTGTTTGTTTGAACCTTTCTTTCTTATATTTAGCTTTTGGAAACCAGATCAAATATGGCATAATGATAGTTTTAGAGGTTTGAAAAGTTCAATATATTTCCCTTTCTAACAAAATGCCTTTCTCAAAAATCGAAGTTATGCATTTTCTATATTATAAAGTAAACTTCACAGTTTTTGATTAGGTTGGTTGGTAGGTTGGTTGGTTGGGTTTTACATCGCACTAGTGCTGCGTAATGGGCAGTGTTTTCGATTAGGAAACTAATTTTTAACATAGATTATGAATATAACTTAAGATTTGTTCAATTTCTTAAGCTATTTGGCTTTTCACCCGGGTTTGCACTTATTCTAGGAATTTTGTATGTCGCGGAAGTGTAACCAAGGTATTTATACTTGTCCGAAACAATTCAACTGTTTGATTTATACAATTTTTAGCTTGATTTTCAATTTTATCTTTAATTTTTCAATGAAACTCACTATCCTGAACATTTTAAAAGTTTTGAACTGTTAAGAAGTTTAAATTGGGAAGTACTAGTTGATGGACTACAGAAAAATTCAGAACTCTATAACGAGTTAAGATACTTTCAAAATTCAAATAAACACAGATTCCTGGAAGTTTTCACTATCTGATAACTTGAAGAGCATATCTTATAATGCATTTTATAAGGGTATAGTTGGTAGAAAGACCAGGTTACTCTTGCCCCAAATCATGGAGAGGTGAAAGCACGATACAAACAATTTTATTTTATTTATTTATTTATTTATTTTCTTCTTTAAGTAAGACATTGTTAAATTATAAAAAATATCATTTTTTTTTTCAAAGCCAATTAAGGGCCAGTTTTTTTTTTTTTTTTTTTTTTTTTAATCGGGCAAATTCAGCAGGTTTGGATAGTTGATATTTTTGATTTTGTTGAAACTTTCAGGATATGTTCTTTATGTAAAACTATTAGACAAGTTTTTTTTTTTTTTTTTTTTTTTTTTTTTTTTTTAATTTTTCTTGGGATTTTGAGGGGCCAAAGGTGAAGTTCCTCTATTTTTTTACTAAAATATTTACGAAACTTATACCTATTTACGAAAGGCAGAACTTTTTGCGCCAGAAGTGAAACTTGGTATTGATAGTTATTTTGTATTCTACTACTTCAACACTAACTATTAGGACATAAATACTTATGGTTGACTCTTGGAGCAAAGGTCAAAAATTTTTCAAAGTAAAAAAAAATGAATTTTTTTGAAAATTTGATCTTCAAAATCTTCTTGCGCCGGAAGTGAACCACAAAGATACATATTTCAATAAATACATACTAATGAAAACTACCCAAACAGAATAAAATTTGCGTGGTTGACTTCTGGCGAAAAAAAAAATGTTTGACTTTGAAATTGCGAAAAACCACAAATTGCATGACTTTGAATGTCATTTACTGCTTGCGCAAGAAGTGAACAGATATGAAATTAGTCGAAAAAAAAGCCTTAAGTAAAGCAGAAACAAGATCAATTCACAAACCAATGGTAACATATTTACCTTTTATGTAATACGGTTCTATACTTTGTATTTTATGGCACACGCTAAATAGCTTTCATTACTTTATTTCAGTATAAAATATTACATCAAAATTGCTTTGATTAACTGAATTTCTATCTAAACATAATAGCTTCTTAATTATAAAAGTCTGCGTTTCACGGAGATAACGCTAAAACTAACGTCATAGCTACGAAAGTGTATAATAAAACGAAAGTGTAAAAATAAAGAAATAATTTTTATATCTTTGGTTTAGAAGAATGAATAAACTGATGGAAGAAGGATGCTTTATCGGGGGCGGGGGGGGGGATGACGTCATAATTGCAACAATGTTTCGAGAAAAAATAAATTTTACACATGATTTGAAACAAATAAGAAATGATATAATTTAAAAGAAACGATTTATAAGGACCGCCAATGTCGATTTGGTGGTTTTCTTTCTTGGCCATCGCTATAAACAACCAAATTATTGTCAAAACAATTATCTAAATTAGCTACACTTCAAAACATCGCCCTCCTCAGATGGAAACGTTCAGTTTTGAAACGTATTCTTTGCTCCCCGCCTAAAAGGGGTAAGGGGAGATTTCTGCAAATTCCATTAATAATGTGTGTTGGGTACACTGCTTAACCAGTCCACATGCCAAAAATCCGCTTCCTGGGATAATTTGGGGTAGAGTTAAGTTTTGAAACGTGTCAGTATTTTTACTTCCTTATACAAAGTATAAGGAGTATAAGGAAGTATTGTATCTTGTCGTTGCGATAGCAATTCGGACAGTACAACAAGAACCCACTGATTCAAAAAGCTACCATCCGCTCAGCTTCCTCTTACTTAGACTACAGTACTTAGTAAGCCCCAATTCTTATTTTCTAACAATAATCTACCTACAATCTTCAAATATTAAATAACTAATTTATTTATTTACTTACCTACTTTAATTTATTTAATTTTTTTTTATTTCATTATTTTTTTACGAGGGTGTGGCGGTGCCTGGTCCTCGTTAATCTGTGCTTCACCGTCAAGTGCTCGATGGGGTCGTTTAGCAGTCATCGGGCTACCAACGCGGGGTACCATCCCAACGTGGTAGATCAAAATTGCGATGGTACCTCTTTCCCTTCTCCATTCGGCCTCCCTGCGCATAGTAATTTCCCTCCCAATTAGGTGTATTTAGACCTTGCCACTTCAAAAACTTCTAAATTTTCGCTATGAGCCCAAAAACTATCTTTCATCCCCCAGTGGCTTTACGTATTTAAAAAAAAAAAAAAAAAAAATTAATAATCTCATTGTTCCTATCTCGTTCAGCTTCTCTTTCTTAAATCTTAAATGTTGTCCCCTTCCCCTTTTCAAATGGCCTCCACTTTTGGTTTTAATTATTGTGTGCACTACTACCTTTAGCGGCTCCCCCAGCGGTTTTTTAGTTCCCCATCATACTATAAGTATGGGGAACTTAGGTAATCGTGAAAATTTTCGACCTCGGTTTTCTGACTTTTTTATACGTTGTCAGGTGTGAGTAATCCGAAAATGACAAAATTTGTATGGTGTCCGTCTGTAGGGTGTCTGATAGAGTGTTAGTCTGTTTACACGATATCTCACGAACAAATGACTGCAGAGAGGTCAGACCAGTTTTAAAATATTACTTTCGACACTGGCAAGAACCCTATTCATTTACAACATTCGAATTAAAAAACTCCGTAAGTTATTAGAAATGTTTTTAACATGGGAGAATAGGACAAAATTTCACTTAAACGTGCATTAAATGGAAACTTTTTACTGTAAATATGTCAGACCAGTTTTAAAATATCAGTTTTGATGTCGGAATGAATATCAGTAACTATAAATATGCTACTTTGAAAATTTCGCAAGTTATTGGAAATTTACGAATTTCTTAACATGGCAGTATAGGGCAAAATTTCACATAAACGTCAATTTTTAGAGATATTTTCCTCGTAAAGATGTCAGACTACTTTTGAAATATTATTTAGGATACTGGCATGAATATCACTGACTATGAATTTTCCAATATAAAAATTTCGTAAGTTATTAGAAATTTACGAATTTCTTAACATGGCAGAATAGGACAAAATTTCACACAAGCGTCAAACTTGAGGGATATTTTCATCGTAGAGGTGTCAGACCACTTTTGAAATATTATTTAGGATACTGACATGAATACCATAGAGTATGAATTTTCTAATTTAAGAAATTCTTAAGTTATTTGGAATTTACGATCCTCTTAAAATGGCAGAAGAATACAAAATTGAGCATAAACGGCCATTTTCGGCCGTTCTGAATCATAAATATATCAGACAACTTCAAAATAACATTTATGATACTTGTATAAACATGACGGATTACAAATATTCAAATAGGAAAATTTCGTAAGCTATTCGTTATTTAAGATTTTATCAACATAACAAAATTGAAAAATTTCCATATAAATATGCATTTTGAGGATTGTCGCATTGGAAATAGTAGCATGAAAACTAAACTACGAAAATTACCCTAATAAAATAAATTAATAGATTAGAATAAGATAAATATATCGAAGTGAACGGTGGATAGCCTATTAGGCGGGGATTTCATTCTGTCACTGTGTCAAGCATATTTTCAAGTTCATTTCTCTCAACAGGGTAGCTATGTTAAGAGAATGTCCTGTTCTAGAAATTTATGAGTATATATATATGATGGGGAACTGAGCAGAGTCCACTTATGCCAACAATTTTTTTTTTCTCCCTCCCTGCCTAAATTCAAAATTGTTTTAATTTTTGTTGAATTCAGGTTATTTCGACTCTCAGCTAGTAAGTGCACTTATTCCAAATTCCATAACATCCAGGAGCGTGTCTGTGCGTTTCCACCGGGGCTATCTTGGAGGGTGTGGTGTGCAAGTCGAGCTATGTGTCCAAGAAGCAGAAGTCGATACCCTGCAATTCCTGAGCTCTGGTGTTCTACTCCCATTGCTGCCCAGAAGTGACGTAGCAATTCCATCTAGTTCCTGAAGATGATGGATAAAGTCTGAACGAAGAATCATCGGACACAGCTCGTTTTATTTAGCTACTACCGCGGTAGCCTGGTTGGTAAGAGCAGCGAGTTCGTGATCGAAAGATTGCGGGTTCGGTCCTCGAGCCGGCCGAAGACCGCCGTGTACGCTAATGGCGACTGGTGCACGTTAAATTCCGTCGTGGTCGCAAAGTCCTCCAAGTTCCCATCAAAAATTATACCTCTGGGGGTACCGGAACATGGGTCAAAAACTCGCTCTGATCCGGATCAAAATTCGAGTTTGGCTGGTGCTGCCATCTTTCACCAGCTTATGGAACTAGAAGTCGTACTTCCTCCCTATGAGGCGTTCCTAATAACGGAAGACGCAACCCTCTTGCCTTAAGTCCGGTAGTTTCACTACCGGGGCTCGGAATTTCCGAGTGGCACACGACAACAACAACACTAGATTACTGTCTGGTGTAGGCATCTTCCATGCGGTGATCTGGCGATTTATTCGCTCCGACGGACGGCATCCAACCCGTTAAGCTTGGCCGAGCGCAGGCAGGCAGGGGCCATCCAAAGGTTTCTAAGGAAGTATTGTAATCCTGATTTACGAAGTGAATTTTGTATCTCACATAGCTCAAAAACGAATGATCGTAGAATGTTGTAAATTTATAACTGTGATTGTCATGACGTCTAGTTCTAAACCTCCAACTTTGGTCTTGACACAAGCTCCCCTTTTTAGAGATATCTACGAAATGACACGATTTTTCATGATGTCTGTATGTACGTGTGTGTGTGCGTGTATGTATGTGTGCGTATCTCTCATAACTGGAAAATGGTTGAACGTAGAACTGCTTTCCAGTTATGCGAGATACACACAAACATACATTGAAAATTGGTATATAAGTTTATTATAGCATCTAGTTGCTCACCTACATTTTTGGTATTTCTATGGCATTCTGTTTTGAAGATATTTACAAATAATTATATTCATGATGACCAAAAATACAAAGGTTTTGGCCATATATATGACCTACCGTATTAGATTTCAAAAGGAGCAAATGATAGATCCCATAATGATATTGTTATGAAAGTTGTCGACACTTTTGTATGTAGAAAGTAATTCGTAAAGATATAAGTAGGTTCTAGTCGACAAATGCACTTTATTTAATAAATATTCAGGAATCAGTTGAATAACATTATTTTTTGTATTACAAATAATCAACAAATATTCTCAAAACAATGCAATAAAACAGTCATTCGTACTACAGAAATCAAGTAAACAAAGTTTCACGACAAAGCAGGAATTTCGCTAAATCAGGAACAACGATTAACTGCACATTTCGAAGTCTCAATAGAATTTGAATTCATCGAAAATCAATGACAATCATTTTTCTTATCATTGATTTATAGATTTTTCGATGTAGTTCTTGGCTAGAAACCAATGAATCATTCCTGAAAATTCCAGAATTCGACTTCTATTAAACTTAGACATTCCAAAGTGGTAGTAAGTGAGTGGCAGTTTAGAATTTCCAAAGTAAAAACTTTCGAAATCCTAAACTACCACTTTTTGCCGCATTTGGATGTCAAATTACTTCTAAGTCAAACACATATTCAGCACAAAGTACACATCCGCATTGCATAAAAGTTGAAGAAGTTACCACAGATGCATTGTTGCAACTGTGACGTCTTTTTTTTTATGTTAAATACTCCTTTCTTTATTATTTTATTCATTCTTTCAAACCAAGAATCATTTTTTTTCCCTTCAAAATACTTTTGTAGCGATGACATTCCTTTTAACGTTATCCACGTGATACATGGACTTTTATTATTAAAATGGTATTATATTTAGATAGCAATTCAGTTAAAACAATTTTATTGTAATATTTTTATATGTAATAGTAATAAATACTGAAATAAAGTGATGAAAGCTACTTAACGTGTGCCACAAAACACAAAGTATAGAGTCCGCATTTCATAAAAAATGAGTAAGTTACCATAGGTTTGTGAATTGATCTTCTTTCTGCTTTACTTAAGGCCTCTTTTCCGACTAATTTCATACCTATTCACTTCTGGCGCAAGCAATAAATTACCTTCAAAGGCATGCAATTTTTAGTTTTTCGCAATTTCAAAGTCAAATATTTTTTTGTACCAGAAGTCAACCACACAAATTTTATTCTTTTTGAATAGTTTTCATTTATATGTATTTACTTAAATATATACCTTTGTGGTTCACATCTGGCCCAAGAAGATTTTGAGGGTCAAAGTTTCAAAAAATTGCATTTTTCTTTAGAATTTTGAATATCTTTTGAACTTTGCGCCAAGAGTCAACCGTAAGTATTTGCGTCCTAATAGTTCATAAGTAGTAGAATACAAAATAACTATCAATACCATGGTTCACTTCTGGTGCAAAAAGTATTGTCTTTCGTAAATAGGTATGTTTTTCGTAAAAATAAATAAATAAATAAAAATAAAAAATAAAGGATCTTCATTTAATAAAATTAAACATAATCCGTACGTCTCATTAATATATTAAAACCAAAGTAACATTTAAAATGAGATAAAGAATGCTAAAATTTTAAAACTTTAAAAATACATTTTAAAATACATCTTGTTCTGATGTATTATGAACTTTTTGTAATTGTTGTGCTTTGTATGTTTGACACTGAGGAGGGCTAGTGTTTTAGCCGAAACGTCTGTCGCGTAATTTAATGTTTTTTAATTAAAATGTATTTTTAAAGTTTTAAAATTTTAGTATTCTTTATCTCATTTAAATGTTACTTTGGTTTTAAAGGATCTTCATCTTTGACCCTCCAAAACGCCAAGAAAAAAAAAATCACAAAAATTAAAAATACTTGTGTCTAATAATTTGATATAAAGAACATACCCTGAAAATGTCAATAAAATCAAAAATGTCAACTATCCAAGTCTGCCCACTTCTTAAAAGAATTAGTACTCTTAATTACAATTTATGTTTAAAATTTTTCAGAAATGTAATATAATAGCAATTGAACAAAGTTAATTTAAAGCAGACTACACCAAAACTTTATTACACTTACTTCACCCTATTGTTTTAGTAAAAAAATTTTGGAATGATTTGAAAATATAATTTATGATACTGGCATGAACATCGTTGACAATGAACATTCCACTTTGAAAGTTTTGTAAGTTGTTTGAATTTTACGATTTTTTTAACATAGGAGAATATAATTAGATTTCACATAAACATGTTATTATGAGGATTACTTACATAACAAATATGTCAGATTAATTGTTACAATATCATATATGATATTTCTATGAAAGTTATTGAATATCAACATTCTGCTTTAAAAGTTTCTTAAGTTATTCGAAATTCTATGGCAGAATGGTCAAATATTTCACATAAACTTGTTTTGTGGGGGATTATTGCTTTAGAAATAATATGCAGCTGCATGAAAACAAAAAGGCGAAATTAAACCTAGTAAATTAGAAAATCAGAGAAAAAAAAAGGGGGGGATATAAAAAGTATCATTCATTTTTTCCCCCTAATCTCACGATGATTAAGTAAAATGTGGGATTTCCAAACTAATAAGTAAAAGAACTTTGATTAAATACCATAAAATGCAAAAACTTGCAACAATTGTTTCAGGTCAAAAGAAAACACGACCCTTCGTCAGGCAAAGAAAATAGACATGTGTGCTGCAAACAAAGTGGCAACACGCCTGAATAATCATCATAAAATGCAAAAACTCACAACATTTGTTTCGTGTCGATAAAAAACATGACCCTTCGTCAGGCGAACAAAGTAGGCACCAGTACTTCAAAACTATTAGAGGAATCCCATCCCTTTCTGAATGGACTTCCACCAAACTCAAATTCTGTAGATTTCTAAGTTGATTGGCGATGTCTTTATGCTGTATTCATTTATTTCTAAAGTATCATTAGTATTAACACAGTCAAAAAGATATACACTCATACTTTTAGTACTTTTCACTAAAAGAGATTATATTTGTGTTTTAATTTCGAGTCATAGTTGTCAACTTTAGCATTTTTTTTTTTTTTTTTTTTTTTTTAATATTAATAGAAATTTTTTATATATTTCTGTAGCAGTTTTCACTGATTCAATGAAATAAAAGTTCACATTAAAAATTTCCGGTAGCTAAAATGTGCTAAAGTTGGCAACTATGATCTAGGTTTCGCTGCATGTGAAAAAAGTGTCTTCGACTATTTCTCTTAGCAAATATTGAATAAAAATAGATGCAAAACAATATTCTCACAGAGACCGCACTTCGATTGAAAGAAACTATTTTAAAGTTTTCCTCTCAGTAAAAATCAAATCTTACAATATTAGAAATATATCATGCATTTCATTAAAGTTGTACCCTTGTAGTATTAAAATGCAAAAGGTTTATATTGATGCAAAAACCGCAAACCGTCGATTTCAGTCTACTTTATTTTGAACTAAATGACAGAGAAATACATGTAATATTTTCACGCTTATGCATATATAAATATTTCCGATAAGAAAATTCAAATTTCAAATCAGTAGAAAGTACGTAACATTCAGAAAGTAACGTCCCCAAAGTTATGAAAATTCATTCACTGTATCAAAAGTTGTAAAGTAACAAAATTATCATAATCGCAAAAGTGAACTGGTGAAAACAGTCATAAAAAGTACAAATTTAAAATGCAACGAATGTTTACAGTAGGGCTGGATTATTTATCAATATATCCCCAAGTATAAATATTTTTTAAATATCGCGATAACGATATTTAATATCTTGCCCTGCCAATATATCCCTCTAACGATATTTCTCAATGCGCACTGCGCGATCGATCGATATTCCGGTAAATAACGTTGAACACCAATCTTTCTCTTCCCCGCTAGCACGCATCGCCGTGCCATCGAACAAATCCCGAACAAAGAGCACCGAATAACTTACACTGAAATACCCCCTTTTCTTCTTTCCTCCTATTACTCACTGATTAAAGCAGAAAAACATAACCCCAACCCCAAACGATCTCTCTCTTTTATTAAGAAAACTAAGTTACCGCAATGTATCTACTGTCTTGTTTTAGCTCATTTCCTGCTATTGGTTCATTGATATTGGTATATTTCAAAGTATCGATATTTACTGACCAATAACATGCGAACTTTAACATGTGTTTATCAACGCGTGATGTGTTATCTACTCACTCCTACGATCAGCAGCCGTGTTCAGTAGGAAAGACATTCGATACTTAACGAAATATCAATATCCCTATCGCGTGGTCGGTGGGAAGTTCTACTATTGGTTCTGAAATATTGATATGTCAACTTTGATCGCGAGAGCAATAAACTTGTCTGCCTAATATTCACTCATTGATATCGATATCTTTTCTCAGTATTGCGGTTTACGCAATAAAATGATTTCAAATATTGAATGTAAAATGAATGTTTGCAGTAGCATCGATTGTTCGAAATTATATTAAGTGGTATTAAAAAAAACAAAAATGCGAATAAGGAAATATTTAGGATGTCCTGAAGATGAAAATAGTAAAATAATATCCAAACATATTTCGATCTGTAATTTGTGTTCGTGTGCAGTATCATAGAATGTATATTTGTTTGTATATATGTTTACTTGTATTATTATTATTAAATATTTTAATAAACTTAGTTCTTTATTAAGCTAGTAAAATAGATTTTTATCTTCAGAAATTTTATAGTAACAATTTTTCGATTGAACAATGATATAACACTGAGCATTTTATTATTATTTTATTTATTCACTTTATTTTATTTTATTTTTTGTGCAGCATTTTATTATTACTATTATTATGATTATTTTTAGCTGTTCTTATTAAATATAAGAGATTTTAAAGAAAAGAAATGTGAAAAAAAAAAAAAAAATCTGCTTACATTCTATGTAAACAGAATTTAATTTAGTACGACTGGACTTATTTTAATCTATTCTTCCATTAAAACATGCACTAACTGCGTTTCATTCACTAGCATCGATTACTATATTCATTTCTTGAAATGTCTTTGGTGAATAAAATGGCTATCGAAATTGCATGAGTAAATATTTTGGAAAGAAGCATCCAGGCTACTTCGGTACCAAATTTAAATTTTGACAAGGGGTTCTATGCTGAAGCGGTTTTATTTCTTTAGCACTGTTTTTCTCAATTTTATTTTAATTATTAAAAAAAAAAAAGTTTGTGCATTTATTATTATTTATTTATTATTTATTTTTTATTAGTATTATTTATTTTTTTCGACGTAAAAGTAAATATATTTAATTACATATTCATTCATTTATTTATTTATTTTTTTACATATTTACTTTTTTATTGATATTTGTTTTTTTCCAGATTCGACTTAATATTTTAAGACATTTTCTGAAATTAAATGGTAAAATTGTATATTAAGAGGTATCCTGGTATATGTAATATAGAACACTAAAAAGGGCGAAAATGTAAAATCGTAGATTCAAAGAAATAAGCCTGTCGTACTAAAATAAATAAATAAATAAAATAAAAAAGTTTTAAATGCAAAATGAGTTATTTTAAATAACAAAATAAAACTTCAATGCAAAAGTTTTTTTATTGTTATTATTATTTTTTTAACATATTATTTACATACTGACAAGATATATATATATATATATATATATATATATATATATATATATATAATAAAATTTCAAATGTTATAAAACTATTACCAAATATAAATTCAGTATATATATTTAAAAAATATATATATAATTGATATAATAAAAATATATAGTGATGTAATAAATATATAAAAAATATATATAATATAATAAGTAGATGCAAAAATTAAAATGGCAGGTAACTGACCTTTAGAATACTTATGAGTTATGAGGATTTCAAATTAAAAATATTACTCTACAACCGAGAAAGATTATTCAATGGTAATACTAAACAAAATTTATAAACAATATTTCTATCATAAAAAACGGCAGTTTTTTGAGTGACGCAGCAAAGCTCAAACAAAGCTTAGCAGCGACACTCTATTATACAGCTAGTTTTACATCAAAGAGATTTGGAAACGCCGACATTTAATATCTCAGTAAATAGGACATATTTTGATCTGATGTTTTCAGAATAACGTTTTTTCTTCTGCCTGATGCTATCCTGAAAGTTTCACACTTCAACATTGTATATATTTTGAGATCTGGAGTTGCAATTTAAGACTTTAAAGGAAAAATGAGTTATCGTGTAAGATTTTTTTCTCGAAAACGGCTCAAAGAAATTTTATGAAATTGATATATGATATTAATTTATTTTGTCTGTGAAGCGTGACGTCGCCCGTTTTTCCCAAAAAACTCTTGTTTTTTATATATTTCACTTTAAAAATGGAACTATATTACCTCGCGGATTACACTATTTTCTTTCGCATCGCTCAAAAGAAAAGAATGTAATCCGGTTTGGAATGTTCGCGGACGTATACAGTCTTCGTTTCCATTTGAAATATTCAATCTCAGATAGGTAATTTGGCTCCATCTATCGGCAGTTAGTGTCAAAAACAAACTTACAAAATAAAATATTTTTCTTTCTTTAATATATATATTAAATGAGTTATTTATTTAGAGATTTGTATTTTATATAATATTTTTTTATCAAAACTATTCATTCAAGTCCATTGTTTTCAAGTTGATACGTTGTTAACTTTCAAAATTGGTTTTATTTTAAAAAGTGATTGCAACAACAAAAACCTTTTTCTTTACTTTCATAAAAATGATAGATAATATCATAATCATATGCAAATATTAGTAATTTTTTTTTTTTTTTTTTTTTTTTTTTTTTTTTAACTAAGTGATAAATCACTTAAACTATGGGTAGAAAAAATCCTGAAAAAAAAAAATAAATAAAATAAAATAAAATAAAATAATAATAATAATTAATTGATTAATTTGCTCATTAAATTTCTATAATATAGTATGTAAATGAAATATTTTACAAAGATTGTAATAATTATAATATATCAAATCCAAATCTAAAATTTCATGTTTTCTGTTATTTTTTAATTTTATAAAATAAAATTGTAATGAAATTAAAAAAAAAAAAAAAAAAAAAAAAAACCCTCGGTTACCAAACACTTAAATGCATTGGAAAAACTCTGAAAACAGAATTAAAATTAGTAAAATAAGTAATAAAATAAAATGAAGTAAAATACATCTTTATTTGACTTTAATTTAAACCCATAATATATTTTTTTAAATATTAATTAATTAATTTTGCTTTTCGCATTGTGATACTTAATTTTACGAAATGATACATTTCTGCAAAGCATACTGGTAAAATAATTAAGAATTATACAGTGAATTATTTTATAAATTACTTTGTTCATTAAATTTCCAGTAAAAAACTGTACGACTTAAATATTTACCAGTATAAAAGTTTCACATTTTAAAGAATTTTCTATTTTTATTTATTTTTCTCTTTTAAATCAAATCTATACTTCGAAAATAATAATTATTTCTTTCTTAAATTTAACAGTAGGGAGCAGGCATAAATATAACAATAAAAGCTACTCTAGAAAAAAAGAAAAAAAAATCCTCCTTCACTTGTACAGACTTATTTCTTACATATAATATTGATATAAAATGAAATTACCATGCATCTGCAACCTTTAAATTAGAAATTAATAATACATTTCAAATTTTGTATTATTTTGCAAATTTTATTTATTGCCTTTATTCAGATATTGCAGTTTATTGCCTTCCCTTAGTATATGTTTATTGCCTTCAGAACATCAGGTCCCCCCCCCCCCACAAAATGGGTATTTTTGAAATAGTGATTGCTCTACCAAACGGTACCGCTAGGACTTCCCTGGTTAATCGATTTTAGAAAAGTGTGTTTCTGAAGTTCATACAAAATCTTGAAAAACTGTGTCAAATACAAATTATTCAATTTGTTTTTCTATATCCAGTAATTTTCAGAATTTCTAAAAACTGTAAAACACGTCTTCGACAATTTTATGGGATTTTGTTTAGTTAAGAAAAAAGCAAATATGTATGGTGGGGGAAGGGGGTGGGGGTGGCACAAGGTGTCAGACATGGGCAAATTTTAATTTTGTAAATGTGAAAATTGGGGGAAGGGGGTTACTTTGATGGAAAGACCTTTTCAAAACAACATTTTAACAAAAAATGCTTTTTCTCTATAATTATTAGTTAGAAAAATGTGAAAGAAAACTTTTCGTTTAAAGTCTTCCCCCCGGGTCTCGAAAACACCTTGGAAATTCTAAAAACCTAAAAAAAAAGGGGGGGGGGCTTAATCAGTTTGAAGGATCATTGTTTTGTTTGGAAATTTTGAAAAAATATTTGGAAATTTCGAAAATAGAGACCAGCGAAAAGCGCATCTTTGAAATTTTAAACAAATGCATCGCATTTTTCAGTTTGTCGAAAATGTCTTCTATAAACATAAACAACTTCTTAAAAAAAAAAAAAAAAAAAAAAAAAAAAAGAAGAAGAAGAAGAAGAAATTGAAGCTGTATTACGATAGGGGGAACCTTAGAAAGCAAACAGTAAAATTTGGAGGGGATTTAGGGGGTTAAGAGCTCGTTTAATGTTCTTACTTACAGACTCATATTCAATTTGCACGTTTCTTACAATTTTCAAAAATTTCGAGTCGTTTCCGATAGATTTGGGGAGAAAGATGGGACTTTTAGAAAAAAAAAATATAAGTTCCTTAAAAATGCCCCACCAGCGGCCGAGCGGTGGATGAGAGGTGCCGGATTCGATCCCATCCCGCACTCTTTGACTTAGCCGTTCCTTCCGTGTTTTTCTCCGAAACTCGCTTAAATACGGGCCTCGATCCCTTAGAAAGACCTCATGGAGGCCATTCTACCTATATGCCTAGGACCCTAGCGTAGTCAGTTGGCCTTAAAACCTACTACCAACCAACCTTAAAAAAGTATCGTTGAAGTGATTGCATCTAGAAGATTTCTCGAAGTGCTATAAAATCCTTATCATTTAAAATTTTAATGTTAGATCTCTTAGTATACTTTTTACCCCCATAACCCAATTTTAGAAAATGAGGCAATGTCCGAAATCCCTGCACCACGTTTTAGAAAATTTTCAGGAAGAATGTGGGAACTATGTACAGTATATTTAACCAGATAGGAATAAAACTACATTCAACAAAACATTTTCTAAAAATCGTTTTCCCGATTAAAATTTCAAAGTGGTCTGATTGCCCCCTCCTATTTTCCCCATCTGAATTAGTTTTAAACCAAACAAAATCTCCCTCAGATTGATTAAGCATCTTTTTTAGAATTATCAGAGTTTCCAAAGGAGGATCTGATCCCCACCCCCATGGTGTTAGATATTTTGGAAAATTACTGTCAAATCCTTACAACATTTTACTTTAAACATCTCCAATTAAAAATATAACAAAATATTAATATTTTGTTCATTCAATTGGACCATTTAAAAACTTGTGTTTAATTTTTTTTTATCTAACCAAAATCTATGCGGTGAATGGAGCTCTTTAAAAACTTATTCATAACACTTTTTTATAAAAACTTTCGTACACGAATTATTTTTTGAACATTTATTTTAAATATTCTGTTGAACTATTTAAGAAACAGATGAACCGTTGAACCAAAGAAATTGAATATTAAATTAAATAAAACTCTCTCTCTCTGTCTGTTTTTTTTTTTTTTTTTTTTTTTGTAGAAATTGTTTGTTATTTTTAAAATATACTATATTATGCCTTTGTAATGTTGCGTGTTTCCATCACACAACAAATATTCTTTCGTAAAGTTTTTTTTTATCACTTATCATAAATTTTTAAAATTTCATTTAGTTTGTTATTTTGTTCGAGGTAAAATTTGATGCGGTATGAACTATGAAACTGCACTTTTTAAGGGTTACAAACTCATTGCCATGCTCCTTTAATTTTACATTTTAATCATTGACCCCTAAAAAGTAATGATATCAATACAAAAAACCCTTAACGGGTTAAAAGTTTGTGACGCAGCACTGCACTTTATGGCTATAAGAATTAGAAATACGGGTCTTAAAAATAATGATATCAAATTTTTAGTGACGCTTTGCTATTAATTAAAAAATACATAGAGATTTTCTTATTTGAATTCGTTTTTTTCTTCAATTTATTTTTACAGTGTAAACGTTATTTTCAACATAAAATAATATATAACATTTACTTACCGATACCTTTTCATTCACATCTCTTATAATATCAAAATATGTGTTTAAAAAGAAATGATATGAAATTCCAGCAACGCAGTGATGTTACACTAAATGATTTGTTTTTAAATTCCACTGCAATTATTTTGTTTTGCATATTAAAGTATATTTGCACATTGAAATATTGCTTTTAATTTTCAAATACGCAGTCAAATATATCACTTTCATTAAGTTTATATTATGTACTGAAATGTATTTATTTCAATGAATTATTTTTATCTTTTGCGTCACGCTATCCAAAACTGTAAGTAAAATTTATGGAAATGTCTATTTTGTGCCATCTTATCTAAATTAATTGACAAAGCATGCAAATAGATAGTGTGCTGAAAAAAAAAAAAAAAAAAAAAAATGCGAAATTTTTAGTTGTAGTTTTGGATGGCGTGACGCAAAAGATAAAATAATTCATTGAAATAAATACATTTCAGTACATAATATAAACTTAATGAAAGTGATATATTTGACTGCGTATTTGAAAATTAAAAGCAATATTTCAATGTGCAAATATACTTTAATATGCAAAACAAAATAATTGCAGTGGAATTTAAAAACAAATCATTTAGTGTAACATCACTGCGTTGCTGGAATTTCATATCATTTCTTTTTAAACACATATTTTGATATTATAAGAGATGTGAATGAAAAGGTATCGGTAAGTAAATGTTATATATTATTTTATGTTGAAAATAACGTTTACACTGTAAAAATAAATTGAAGAAAAAAACGAATTCAAATAAGAAAATCTCTATGTATTTTTTAATTAATAGCAAAGCGTCACTAAAAATTTGATATCATTATTTTTAAGACCCGTATTTCTAATTCTTATAGCCATAAAATGCAGTGCTGCGTCACAAACTTTTAACCCGTTAAGGGTTTTTTGTATTGATATATATACTGTGCATTTCTTATTCACTGAAATTAATTTAATTATAACCATATCGTTATCAATGACTGTCATGACTACTAGTAAATAAGCTTTATTTATACTTAGGGATGGAAATTCGGCGCAGAACACATACTAATATTTATTTTAAAAAATACTGCATGTAAGTGAATCATTGATATTGATATATATATATATATATTATAGGGATGATTTTTGCGCAGAATTTTATTAATCATCTACATTCTAAGACAGTTTCATTTCTGTTAAGCTTTTATCTTTATTATAATTATGCATTTTTATGCTATACTGTGTAAATAAAACCCATATCACATATTAACTCTGTTAAAATGTTATTTTAAAATAATTAAAGCTGAAAATCGGAAGAATGGAGGACAAATTATGCACTAGTACACTGAGAAAAAATTCTGTAACTGACATCTAGAATGTAAATTGTGGCTCTAGAAAAAATAGTTCCATGTCATCCTTATAAATTTTAGTCCCCTTGGAAAGCGAGTTCTAGAAGCCCCTATTAGAATTCTATAGTGTTTGCCTATATTACCGAGGGCAAAGTTATTCAAAAATCTCTGCAAATAAATGCGACTACAAGAGGCGGGTTTCAGCAACTATAATCGTGGTTTATTACCCAACTCTACAAAATCAAGCGAGAATTTCTCGCAATACAAAAGATTCAGAATATTCGAAATATTCAGAATATTGATTTACCATCTAGAAATATGTAAACTAGAAATTCTCGATCATTTCGTCTATTCAGTTTATTGGCGTGCCTTATGAGCATAGCTCGAAAATCTATATTTCTAGTTAAGGGATTTATAAAATGGCCACTTATTCATTCTAGAGGAAGGCGGTATATTTTTTTTCTCAGTGTATCTTTAAAAGCAATGATATAAATTAAAATAAACACAAAACATCGATTCACTTTTTATGAAATTTTTTGTTTTAATTATTATTATTAATTTTTTTAAATGAAAAAGTTATGGAAGTAATATACCAGAAAATATATAAAAAACAGTCCACGCTTGTATACATTAAATTGGTGTTCATTTGTCTTTAAAAAGTAGCAAATGTCTATTTTCCTTTTCTTGAAAGGAAAATAGATAATATCATTAATATCGATATTATCTTCGTGATATATCGCGATATTTAATTTCTGATATCGTCCAGCTCTAGTTTACAGCACTTCTTCAAAATGTGAAGATTTCAATGCATTGCATAGAAAATATATTATTTTATGCAAGTAGGCTTTGCCGTTTCGCTGGTCACTATATTTAAAGGAAACTCTTTTCTGTAACGCTTTATGAACAAAATAAATGTATTTAAAATATTTAAAAATCATTACGTCTCGTAGTTAAACTAAATTTTAATCACATTAAAAACTGAGACAGACAATATACACTAAAAATATATACAATTTAAAACATTAAAAACACAAAACATAAATTTAAACGTTTCGAGCCTTTTACAGGCTCCTCATCAGTAAAAATCATCACCACTTAATGAGGCAAACGCAGTTCCTGCTGAATATGTTGTACTATCCTAATGAAAGTTTGTTGTTGTTCACAGCGTTTACATTTGATGTTTTTTACAGATGAGAAGCCTGTAAAAGGCTCGAAACGTTTAAATTTGTGTTTTGTGTTTTTAATGTTTTAAATTGTATACATTTTTAGTTTATATTGTCTGTCTCAGTTTTTAATGTGATTAAAATAAATGAAATACTGAAATTGTTCAAATCTCGTTTCGGGTCCCCGCTGCCTTCGTCAGCGGCTTGCTCATCCGCAGATTTCCGGGTGCCTGTCCCATTGCTTGCGACAATGGCTTACCAGTGGGCTTCCATTTGGGAATTTGGGTGATTATAAGATGACAGTTTCGAAACGGACAGCATTGAAAAAATTGAAGTAGCCTTTCATATTTGAATCCCAGTTACATATGAACAACACTATACGTGGTGAACATAATATTGGCTTTCACGTCATTTCCTATATTTATTTGATTTATCCGACCAACCATAAAATGACAGCAATTTCACGCCAAATATAATAATACAATATGCTCTGATCGGCTGCGTCTATCGCATGAGAAATTTATTTTTTTGTATTTTTATATGTATTTCACGGTTAGTTAATAGTAGTTCGTATATAGAAAAATAAATAAATAAATAAATATGTAAACTTGATCATGGTACAGTCTTAATATAGCTTGGCATAATATAAGCATATAGCATAATACCCCATGGCGACTTTTGTATTTTTGTCACATTTTAGACAAAAATACATAATTTATGTGATTATTGTTTCTGCTCCTTTCTTTTTCTCTCTCTCTTTTTTTTCCAATATTTTATAATTTATTTATATTTTTGATGCGCTACTTGGCTTAAAGTGGCTGTTGCGAAAATAGAGTTCTTGGCGAAAAAGGTCCGATCTACTTCAGCATCAAAACTTTAAAAATTGCCTAGGAAAGCTTTTTAACATAATGCTGAATTAGCTTTCATGCCAAGAGTGATTCATCCGTGCCAAAAACATACTATTTGAAAAAAATAAAAATAAATAAAAAATAAAAATTATAATTGAGGTATATTAAAAAAGGTTATGAAAGAAAATTCGGAAGAAACATGCTAGATTTTTATTATTATTATTTTATTTTTAAAGTTATGAAGGCCTCATTTTTTTTTTTACATGCATGAGCAAATTTAATATTTGGTATTTTTTTATTTTTCACGTGAAAGCATATTTAATTTTATGTTGAAAAAAAAACTAACTCGTAAACTTTTTCGGCAACATTTAAATTTTTTAAATGGCTAATATTAAAGCTATTATGAATACAGTGCCAGAATTCGTATATATTTCTTAAATAATTAATAAGTCTAATTTTCCTGACAAAAACGTATGTTAAGTTCTTTTTTGTTAAAAACCCCTATCCTCTCACAAATCTTAGTAAATAAACAAAAATATGTTAGAGTTACAAGCTTATAAGGGTTTCTTTTTTTTTTACAAAAAATAACTTTTGCTAAGTGGTAATATAATTGGATCTTCAAATTAATTACGCGGCATATGAAGAAATAAAACTTTATCTCTTGGAAAATATCTCAAATCTAGCTCGTTCTTTTTCATATAATTTGTTTAATTTTTACTCTATTCAAATGTACTTTTGAAAAAAGTTGCCCATACTATCTAGCTTTTAACCTATCCAATATATATATATATATATATTTTAATCTTTCGCACATGTGCAGTGAAAACGTTTTTCATAAAAATGCTCATATTTCAGGAGATATTTAAGATATTTGTATTCCGATTGCAGTATATTGTTTTAAAAGTGTTTTTCCAACTTATATGAAAGTGGAAATAATTTTCCTTAAACACTCTGTGTATTGTAAATAAAAATACTTTAATTTTCTTTTTCTTTTTTTTTTTAAGTTTTTAAATAAATGCTTATATTTCCGTTATTTAATATGCTATCGTCCCACAAATTCATCCACAAATTGAACTGGGTCTATATTAACATGTCCTAAAGTTACAGATGATTTCGTTCACTTAACGATACAGGGTGATCACAAAAATTATTGGTTTTGCTCAATTCATTACCGGTCCCCTAAATGTTGTCTTAAAACAATCTTCACTGAAAAACATGAAGAAAACCCAGTTCTTTAAATGCTCAATGTTTGAAAACATTTCATCGAGAGATAAGTTTTTAAATTGAAAAAAACTGATCGTTTGAAAATCTTTCTAACCTTTTGAGCAGGAGCGTAGAAATTGCCACGAAGGATAGGGGATGCTTTTGGAAAATTTTGTCCCTCATCAAGTGAAATCTGGTGTAATGTCCTCATAATATGGGGTTGAAACTGTTCCATAAGTCACAGTTATTAATTCAAACGTTTTTGGTGGTTCCTCAATGCCATCGCTCCAGAGAATTCGCTGCAGAGGGTATTGACTCAAGTCAATAAGAATCATTCTATACATCATTTTGATGTCCGCAATTAAGACGGAAATATGCACGCAGAAACCTGCCATTATGGTAAATAAATCCCTTTGTATTACTCCGCCGTTGAATTGCAAAGAATTAAGAGAGGTTACCATTCGTTATTGGTGAAGAACAACTGAATACTACACTAACTTAGTTGTACTTTTATCTGGTCTGTATACTCCATGGTGAGATGCATAATAAGCAATATCAGGAGTTTTATCCTCTGTTACCTCTCTCATGTGATCAAGATTCTTATATTCCTCTAAAAATCTTTATATAAGGACAAGTATTTCTCGTCTCTAGATAGACGTGTCCCCAGCGATCTGAGCTTTCTAAGAGCAATCTCTCTAGATTGACCTAAACATGACGGGTCATCCTTTAAAGGCATTGTTGTAATGTATTTACCTTCTTTATTTCTTTTATGTGTATGCGCAAAATGTTCCTCACATATAGCATGTTCTTTACTTTTGATTAATTCTATATTTACATCCTCAATATCCCCAAAATTTTTTAATGTTACATTTAAATCACCTTTGCGTATTAATCCGCAATGCATTTTAACTTCATCCCTTTGATCTAAACTCCCCGTTGCGATATAGGACCAAAACAAGAATTTTGAAGGAGTAGCTGAGGCTTTTGAGAATATATTTGTCCCGGTCTCAATAATTCATAAAAAATTTCAGCACCAAGGAGCATATCTATTTTTCCAGGACTGTTACAACTGTAATCTGCTAACGCTATTGAATTTTGGACATCGATATATACATTGATTACTGCATTTAGAACAAAATCTGCAATTTTTTCTAAGACATACATATTTAAGGATTTTTCAAAGTTTTTCTCTTTATTGGAAATAGTTGCCGTAACGCAACCGTTAAAGGTCATCGACGCATCATTCAACCAAGAGAGTAAAGTATTTATTTTTTAGTATTATTTGTATTGAGTTGTAATCGATTTGCACAATTTTTTGTTATCAGGCACACCTCAGATCCGCTGTCTAGGAGGCACCTTACTTCCTGTCATTAAGAATATTTATCTTTAACTAAAATACGCGCTGTACTTAATTAGACTTAATAAGACCTTTTTTGTTTTGTTTTTCGCAAAACTAGTGGCCACAGTTTGCTGGCTGACATCAGAAAAATTAGGAGGGAAAAAGGAATTGAATTCAAAGTGGGAATCAATTTATTATGTGGTTTTCCACAAAAAAAGTTTCTCGCATTGCATTTTCCTACATTACAATTCGGTAAAAAACACTTAAAACATAACTTATTTGCCATAATAACATTAATTCTTTCTTGTACAGAAAGTTTTTTGGGCTGCGGACACATATATAAAGCATGATATTTACTATTTTTCCAAAGAACACATTTTACATTTTTTATTTCCGATAAGAACAAATTTGAAGCATCTTTCTGAAATCGTGAACTAAACAATTTGTTCCCGACAAACCGCTTCGCTTCAGTTTTTGCAAACACGTACAACTCATTTTTATCTCTGCCACTTGCAGATAAATAAATATCACATTCCCGACCTAATTCTTGCGGTTTAAAAAATGATTCTCCTTGCTTGACCTCAATATCGGCCTCATTAATTCACGGTCAAGTGAATTAAAAATGTGTCAGATGAAATTAATTCACATAATGATTTAAAATCTTTGGCTTTACGCAATTCACAATAATACTGAAATGATGCCAATAACAGCGAAGCATATTGCACATAACTCTCTGATGGTAATTTCTGTGCCTTCCGGAAGTTATTTAAACACTCAGTAGCCGTCGACTGAAACTCCTTCAAAACCACTGTTTTTAATTTTTCGTAATTACACTAGTCTTCCTCAGACACAAATACCATTAAGTTACATACTAGCTTTTTCACCGAGAATATTTAAAAGAATTTCCGCTTTAAACTCATCTGGTAAATTTTTATTCTTAAATGCTTTTTTAAGAGAATGAAAAAAAGATTGAATGATTCTGCTTCGGATGGTAATGGAACAGTCAGGGTTTCAATACTCTTAATAAAACTCTCTAGATTATTATTATTTACAAGTTCTGATTCTGAATTCACCGCTGAAAGTGAATTATTTTGGGACGAATCCATTTTAATATTCGCTAATTCTAACTTTTTCTCTAACTGCGCTAATTTAATTTTCTCGAATCCAGAATTTTGTAAGGATTCCTTACGAATATTTGCTATCTCTAACTCTTTCCCTAATTCCGCTAGTTTAATTTTTTCTAACTCCTATTATTGATTTTTCTTCTTTTTTTGATTTAATTTCCTCAACCGCGCAATCAACTACACTTTTCATTAACTCACTATTTGAAAAATGTTCACATTTCTCAATAATATCTTTTAACTCGACGAGTTTAGCACCCCCTCTTACACTTAAACCCAATTCCTCTGCGACAAGTTTAAGGTCATCTTTTCTCAATTTATCAATAATTCACATTATTAGATTTAACATGTAATAAATTCAGAACAAATTTGAATGCTATGAAAATGCTCTTACCTCAGATCGCTGTAGTCCGCTTGAGAACAAAAAATACTATCATCTTGTATTTCTTAAATAAACACTATCACTTCACTATTTTTGTTTCATCGTTCACTCTTTTTTTTTTTTTTTTTTGCTTATTTATTTGCATTTCACTTAACCATCCGTCGATATATACTTTTTTTCTCATCTATGTTTAAAACGAAACTTTTTGTTTGAAACCCAAACTTGTTGTTCTCTCACACTGAAATTAAATAAACATTAATCAAACTTATTATTATCACTTTTTCTTTTTAACAGGTCCTCCGCCTCGACGGACCAATGTAAAGGCACTTAATACTTATAAACACATTACACTGTTTAATCACTCATATTTTATTTATTTCACGACTCCACATTGCTTGTGGTCGCCGAACACAATTCTTCCCAACACTCACTCGCTTCACTTCAAAGTTCTTTACGAAGAATACAAATTATAGGTAGCATGGCGTTAGCGCATGCAAGCGTAACAGATGTCATTACCTGCAGCTTACGACGTCATTAAATCTACTACTGAAAATACGCCAAATAAAACGCTAACGTTGGACTTTGTTACGCAGAGACTTTTAAATGCTGAAGAATTGAAATGTGACATAAACCCTGATAATCGTGAATCGTGCTACCGTTTGAAGTGACAACATAGCTTTCAGCGTTGAAAAGTGTGATATTATTTGACACAAATGTAAGGCCATGTTGCTAAGTTCTGTAAAAGGAAAACAGTTTGTTTTAGTTATGGACGCCCAGGGCATTATAAAAAGATATCCGATTTAAACAGTAATCAGATTTCAAAGAACCAGATGCAGTAACATTCATGGTGAGTGAGCCTGCTAAGAATTTCATTCTTGGTTCTGGAGCACATGACACACATGAGTAATAGAGGTGAGTGGTGTGAAGAAATTAAACCTTTTTTTAGAACTGTTGCATGTGCTTCGAAAAATGATATCTTAAAGGTGGAAGGCATTGGTACTATACCTAGAGTATTAAATGGCAGAAAAATTGTTCGAAAAGATGTTGCATGTGCCTCTCGTACGGTGTAAATTTTAAGAATGGCATTGCTGTTATTGAGAAGAATAGTGAAATTTTTTACTTTGCTAGGCTTTTAATAAGAAAGGACAGTATTTGAGTCAATTTGAACCTATTAGAGCTTCAACATTTTCTGCAGAATTATGGCACAGATGCTTGGGGCATCCATGTAACAAAGTATTAAAACAAATGGGCTCGCCAATTCCCGAGCCACTGTCAAGTTTTTGTGAAGAGTGTGTTATAGTAAAACATTCCAACACTTCAGTGAGCCAGGGCCCTAGAAGCAGAAAACTTTTCCCAATGAGAATGGCTCACACTCACATTTGTGGTCCCATTTATCCACCCACTAAAGAAGGTGAAAAATATTTTGTTACCATCATTGATGACTGCTGAAGATTTTGTGCAGTGCACGTGCACCTCCTAAAACACAAAAGTGACATTGTTGAAATATTTAAACTGTTCATAAAGCAGAATTCTGACCTTCTACAAAATTCGGTGTGATAATGCCAAAGAATATGCGTTTGGTGAACTATCTCGTTACTGCAAGAAAAATGGTGTTAAGATAGATCCTGCTCCACCATATTTATCTTCTTTGAACGGCGTTGCTGAGAGAGCAAACAGATATTGTTACGAAACCGAACTCTCTCAATCCATAAACTTTACGAACTGAAAGACTTTTTCGAACTTTTATTTTTATTACTGTTTATTTCCTTTTTTTTTTATTGGGAACAGCCACGTTTTTGTTTGACATTTGATGTGGATTTAGAATTGTGTTCGAAAAGATAGAACGCTGAAATGGCGTATAACAGAATTGTAATATGCTTTATAGTCAACTAAATTGTAAATATGTACATAAATTTATTAAATAATCGTGTTTTTTCAAGAGTCATGAATTAATTGAGAAGTTACCACAATTCGGCAGGATATTAAACTAAGAAAAATGAAAACATCTGACCCAAAAAAAAGCATTAAGTAAGAAGTTGTTTTATGCATTCTATTATTTTATTTGATGCTACGTTTTATCTGGCGCCCGAAACAGGGACCAGATGTTTTTCATTTTTATTTGATATTCCATTTATTATTATAGATTGCATAATTATGTTTAGAATAAAAACGATAAAGAATTTAAAAAAAAAAAAAAAAAAAAAAAGTTGATCTGGGTTCTATTAAGCAAGAATTTATTTCGATTTCAAGAAAGAACTTGCTACTCTTTTTACATATTATGGATGCAGTAATTAAAGGTAAACGTTCTACGGTTAGAACGCAGACGACAAAGTTATTTAAGAAAATTGAAACGAAATTACTTGAAAAGAATTATTCTGAAGATGACCTTGAAAGTAGTTATAAAACACGGGTACTACACCCGCTACACGAGCATGGGGCGAGTCGTGTTGCTGCCGCACCGTGTCTTATCAGCGTCCTTCCGATGACGCATGACTTTGTGAAAGATAAGGAAGGTTAGAAGAAAGATGTTATCTTTAATGCTAACGAATATTATTTACATTAATTATTGATTTATCTTAATTATGATTTTAAAAGAATTATGGTAATTTGAAATAATAATTTTTAAAAAGAGAATTTCTTATGTTCAATCAGATCTTTTTTTAATCTGTCAACACATTTTTCTTATACTTAAAAAATTTTCAAAAAAGAAAGAGATATGAATTTACTGAATATTATTTATATTAATTATCGATTTTAAAATTAATTTTAAACTTAGAAAAAAATTATGATTTTTAAAAAGAGAATTTTAATGATCGGTGGTGTTAGTCGATTTGAGAGAATTTAACGGGAGGGAATGTATTTCGAGGACTTAGCATTTTTCACGATGGTCAGAAAATTTAATTGAATGAATTTAGGTGTTGTCATTCGGAGATTGTAAATTTATATTAGTAAATTTTTATAGAACATGTTGATTTAGGAGAAAATAATTATGGTAATGAATAGTATTGTATAATTAAGTGTTTTTATATACAGATATTTTTGAAGTGACATGATCCAATCAAAAGCATGTATTTTCAATAAATAGTATTATAAAATTAAGTGTTTTTTATATACAGACATTTTTGAGGTTCCATGAACCAATCAAAAGCATGTATTTTTAATAAATAGTATTATAAAATTAAGTGTTTTTTATATACAGATATTTTTAAGGTGCCATGAACCAATCAAAAGCATGTATTTTTAATAAATAGTATTATAAAATTAAGTGTTTTTTATATACAGATATTTTTAAGGTGCCATGAACCAATCAAAAGCATGGATTTTTAATTCATAGTATTAGCATTATGAAATTAGGTATGAAAGTTTCTAAGTGATTTTAGTACGGAAAATTTTAAATATCTACCAGCTTTGAATCTGGTATAAAGAATGGGTTTAAATTATGATGAAATTACTTGCAATCTAAGGTTAATTTCAATAAGGGTTTTTTATGTCAGTTATGTTCAATTAACCCTTTCATTCCCAACTTTTTCCCTCCATAAAACAATAAATCTTATATTTAGTCATAAATTTATTTCAAAGTTAATGTATATAAATATTTTTTTTTAAATAGGAGTTATAGCAGAGTACGAATTAATATAGCTAACAAAGCAACTGATAGATGTTTATTTATGTTTAATATAACCACTGATGCCATTAAAAATCATAACTTTTCAATAAATAAAAATATCAAAATTTTGGAGAAATACATATTGCAATTAATTAAAATACATATTATAAGCATTAAAGAATAAAATAAAAAATATTTCAAACAGTTAATTTACTTAAATTACCCAAAACAGGAAACTAATTCCGATATTATTATCAGAACAGCGAAAAATATACTTTCAATTATCAACAAAGATAGTGAAGTTATCCAAAATAGGTATTTTTCGGTGGGAAAATGCATATAGATTTTAATATTGTTCATTTTGAATCAGCGGGAGTGTTAGATGGTAGGAAAGAAAATCTGAAATGTTATGATTCCAATTGGAATCACGGCGAAGGAAAGGGTTAAGGTACTTAAGTTTTTTTTTTTTTTTTTTCATATGATTAAGCATCGTTTTCGTAGATTTTTAGTGCATAATTAAGGAAATTAATTATTTTTCAGGGAAATAAACATAATTTTTGGTGTTTCATTAGTAGTTTTAATGAAAAATTGTGATATAATATAATTTAAATAAATAAGACTTACCTTCAGTGTAGATGCATCACGTCTTGACTTTCCAATCGAGCAGGATGAAATGATAGATAACAATTATCTGTTGTTTTATCATACGGTGATAGTACCTTCTGACGTAGCGAAAACAAACATTTTTTTTTCAATATTCTTATATATGTGAGAGAGCTGAAACTTAAATTCACAATAATAACTATATGAAATTAAGTGCTATTTAGATACAAATATTTTGAGGACATATGAATTTTATTTTGAGGTTACATGAATTTTATTTTTAGAAAGTGTCACATGTGGGAGATTTAAATATTATGTAAGAAGGTATTTTTATGTAGATAAGCAGTTTTCGTTTAAAAAATATGTGATTTAGGATGAACTTTGATAGGGAATTCACATAGATAATTACTGAGTTGCGATAACTGATAGCGTTTCCCAAATATTTAAAGTGTTCACCAATATCAGTCGTTTTTATTTTCTCGGATAAAGTCTATTGATATATTTTTATCAACTAGCTATTAATAGTGTAAAGTTTAACTAAGAATTAATTAATAATTGCGTTGAGGTTTTGAATGTGTAATGATGATATTTTTAGACATGTACTCAGCTTTGTTATGACGTAGAATTGAACCCGTCACCTTTCAACTGAAGTCTTAACCAATTAGAAATTTATTAAATTTGGAATTGAACACGATACTTTTCAACTTAAGTGCTCATATTTAATATTGTATTTATAGATGAAATGAGTGATTATTAAAAATTAAGCATAATAGAAAAAGTAACACAGGAATTCACCCTAATGAAGTGATTTAAGATTAAAATTAAACTAAATCTGAAATATTTAATCTATGTTTAATGAAATGAGTGATTATTAAAAGTTAAGCATAATAGAAAAAGTAACATATGAATATTTACAGTGCTTACTGCAACAGAGAACAAGCATAGAAAAACAATTAAAAATAGGTCAAGAAAAACATAAACTATATACAATCTGTTAAAATAAAATCAGTCTCAGTCCCTTTGATGACAAACGATACATTGCTGAAGATGAAATAACAAGTTTAGCATATGCACATTGCGAAATTGATTAAGATTTAATATTGCAAACTTAATTATATTGAGTGAAATTATATACAATAATTATTAAATAAGTAATACTTGTAAATGATGCAAAAATGTTGAAGTACATTAAGGTTTAATAGTTACTTAGTTATATTTTATGTGCATATATAGTACTTTTTGTGATGTAATGTAGCTTATTAGATGTCCAATTGTTATAAATGATGCAAAAATGTTGAAGTACATTAAGGTTTAATAGTTACTTAGTTATATTTTATGTGTATATATAGTACTTTTTGTGATGATATGCAACTTATTAGGTGAACGATACTTATAAATATTGCAAAAATGTTGATGCACATTAAGGTTTAATAGTTGCTTAGTTATATTTTATGTGCATATATAGTACTCTTTGTGATGTAATGTAGCCTATTAGATGAACAATAGTTATAAATGATGCAAAAATGTTGAAGTACATTAAGGTTTAATAGTTATATTTTATGAATTTATATAGTACTTTTTGTTATGATATGTAACTTATTAGGTGAACGATACTTATAAATGATGCAAAAATGTTGAAGTACATTAAGGTTGAATAGTTACTTAGTTATATTTTATATGCATATATAGTACTTTTTGTGATGTAATGTAGCTTATTAGATGAACAATACTTATAAATATTGCAAAAATGTTGAAGTACATTAAGGTTTAATACTTACTTAGTTATATTTTATGAGTGTATATAGTACTTTTTGTGATGCGAAAAAAAATATTCCCGGGGGATAGTAGTTTTCAAGCGATTTAACCACAGGAATACACTCCGTTTAAGATAGAAATAGGTGGACTAGTATTGAACATGGTGGCTTCTTTTGTGGTAACGTGATTTTTTTCGACCAATCAAAAGCATGGATTTTTAATAATTATAAAATTAAGTGATTTTAGTACGCAAGTTTCGGAAAAACCATAGAAAACTTTAAATATCTACCAGCTTTAGAATCTGTGATGCGCAAATTATTTGTTTTAACATGTTGATAAACTAGATTGCGTTAAAATGATATATATTTGGCGTGAGAAACAAGGTTATAAAAAATTTGGCTGCTTTTCCTAGTGTATGAATTTAGAATATATTTGGCGTTATTTCACCGATAATTACAAATTTGATGGTAAACCTGCAGTATAAATGCACTCGCAAAGTAATTTTAATCAGTTGCTGCTATATTTTTGAGGAGTGCGCACCTTTGATTTTGTTACTTGGATTTTGTATAACACACTACTTTCTAAAATTGTAGTGAGAGATGGATTTATCTAAAAAGGTGTCTATTTCAAATGAGTTGTCATCAAGCTTGGATACTAAGAAAGTACCAAAAACTTTTCACTGTGTTTCTTGCAGTATGGTATTTAAACGAAAATGGGATTTGCTTCGTCACATAAAAATTCATCTCAACGAAAAATCTTTTATTTGCAATGTATGCCAGAAAGCATTTACCAGATCAGATGAGTTAAAGAGACATTTAAAAATTCATGAAAAGACTCCTATTGAACATAGATGTGAGCAATGTAGTGAATCCTTTAATCGCAAGTATCAGTTGCTGATGCATATTAGAAAAAACCATCGAAAACCTTTATCAGTACATTCATGTGATCAATGCGCAGAAACATTTAGACAGAAATATAAACTTTTAGAGCATGTTAGAGAAAACCATCGAAAACCCTTATCGCAAGCAACATTAAAGGGAATGTCAAATTCTGACCGAGATCTGCTCAAGGAGAAAATTATGCATTTTAAAAGAAAAAATGCTTTTAATACATTTACAATAACCACATTTGATAATAAAAACAAAGATTTGGATTTGACGTCATTTTTTAATAATTTAAGAACTGACATTTTAAACGAATTAAACTTTCAATTAAATGACCAAGGAACATTGAAATGGTATATTAATGTAGAAGTTATTTTTAGTTGTATTTATGAAAATGGAGATAAGGATTTTATTACTCAAAATTTTAGGTCGAAAAGTATAACAACTCTTTTAATAAATGATTTGTATAATGATCTTGAAAGCGCTTTTAACAAGATGAAAAAGTGTTTTGAGGAATTTAGTGAACAAGGATCAGGTTGGACATTAACAGAAATTTTCAAATTAGAACTTTGTATGACTAAATATGGTTCTTTTCAAATGTAATATCTGATTTTACTATATAGATATTAAAATTGGTTAGTTGAATCTTATTGTAAACTTTGTTACAAAAAACGATGCATGTAAAAATCTTATAATTTGAAAAATAAAAGTATGTGTATAAAAATTGTATTTTAAATTATTTACCTCATATAAAAAGTTTATGTAAAAGTTTAAACTATTAATCGGATTTTTAAAATAAATGTACTTATGTTAATGTAGAGGTATTTAAATAGAAATGTTTTATATTTATTTTAACTAAGTAATATATATATTTTTAATATGATTTTAAAACTATTTATTTTTATAAAACGTTATTTCATAAATAAATTGATATTTTATAGTAAATATAATCTTACCAATTTTAGAGATTGCATCAAAAAATCATAAACTTTGCAATTTTAGCATTAACCATTTGATACATAGTTTAGGGAAATACTAACCTACTTAAAAGTTTAACTTTTCTGCATACTTGAAATTAGACATGAACAAATTATTTGTTTTAACACGCTGATAAACTAAAATAGTTTACAAGATTTTTTTAATGTATTTGAGGATAAACTAGAATATTTTACAAGATTTGGGTATTAAAATAACATATCTGCTAAGATTGGGCGAGATTTTTTAATGTATTTGATAGTAAATACTAATTTTGGCATTAAACATAGAGTATAAATTCAGTCTCAGAGGAAAATTTAATCAGTTGCTGACTTGTTTTCGTGGTGTTGGTTCAGTTTTCATATAGCATTTTTAAAGTTTTACTTTGATTATATTCATTATGACGGATCTATCTGAGCAAGTTTCTGTTCATCAACAAGGCTCTTCATCATGTTTTGAAGATGAGACTTTACACTTAAAGGATGTAAAGCCATATATTTGCGATGTGTGTAAGAAAGCATTTAGTAGATCGTACGATTGTAAGAAACACTTAAAAATTCATGAAAAACCTTGCACAGGATATGGATGTGAATACTGTATGGAAAATTTCACTCGTAAACGGGATTTATTAAAACATAATTCAAGAATTCATAAAAAGACTTTACATAAACACGGTTGTGACGAATGTACTGAAGTGTTTAGGACTAAACAAAATTTATTAAAACATAAAAATATGCAACATCGAAAGGTTTTACCTGAATATCTATGCATTGAATGCAATGAAAGTTTTCGATATAAGTATGAATTATTACGACATAACAGAAAAAATCATCGTAAAGATTCTTCTGCTTACGTGTGTACAAAATGCAATGAACGAAATACTCTACCAATCAACAACTTAGTCAGTGAAAATATGAACTTAACGAATTTTTTGAATACTGCTTTTTTAACCAACAGCTATTCTTTAGCCAAAAGCTTTCATGATGAAAATAATAATATGTATTTATTAATATTTTTAAATAATGAAAATATGAATACCGAACGCATAACACAAAATAATGACTCACCAACCAACAACTTTGAGAGTGTAAATGCGGACTTAACGAATTTTTCAGATAATCAAAATAATGTTTTCGGTTCATCAGCCAGTGAAAATGTGATCTTATCAAATGTTTTGGATAATAATGCATACAACGTTTTACCCACTGCTAATGAAAATATGAATACCAAATGTTTAACACAAAGTAATATTTATGACTCACCAACCAACAACATTGAGAATATAAATGTGGACTTTACGAATTTTAATGAAGAGTGTATGAGTAATCAAAATAATTTTTCACTGGTGAGCACTGATAACGACTTGTTGAAATTTTTAGATAATTTTAATGTAGATTGCATGAGTCAATATAACCTTAACGATTTAACAACAACAATTTAGATTTTTATGAAGCTGTTTATATATTGATAATAAAATATTTTAATCAAAAATTGTGTTTTTATTATGAAATTACTTTCTACACAACATTTCATCTTACAATAGATACGTTAAGTCACGAAAAAAATCTAAATATGTGTAAACTTTTCTTACACATAACATATTGTAAATATATTTTGCTTTCTTATTATCTAAATCGTTTATATGCAATAAGACTTGGTGATTTTAATTCGGTTTAAAGAAATGTGTTTTATATAAAAATTCTCCCCTACAAACTGATATGGAACGAAGTGACTTATAAAAAGTGGCTATCAATGTACAGGGCGAATTGTTGCAAACCCTTAATGGTATGCCTAAAACCTTTATTAAAAACAAATTTTTGTTATCCTCTATGCCCAAGGTGCGAAACCGTTCAAATGTAACACTATATTGGATAAGTTTTTAATAAAAATATTTTTTAATGTAAAACACATATCTCTTTATTTATGTTTAAATATATATATATATATATATATTAAATAAATGATATAAAAATTAGACTTACCTCAACACAGTTGTTAATTTGCGTCCTTCTCTTCCAGTCGCACGAGATGAAATGAGCGATAACGCTATTTCTTATCAAAATCACATGGCATTGCCTAATATGACGTATCTAGTACGTATCTACTACGTCACATATACTACATTAGTTAAGAAAGCTTACCACGTGATTTTGATAAGAAATAGCGTTATCGCTCATTTCACCTCGCGCGACTGGAAGAGAAGGACGCAAATTAACAACTGTGATGAGGTAAGTCTAATTTTTATATCATTTATTTAATATATATATATATATTTAAACATAAATAAAGAGATATGTGTTTTACATTAAAAAATATGTTTATTAAAAACTTATCCAATATAGTGTTACATTTAAACGGTTTCGCACCTTGGGCATAGAGGATAACAAAAATTTGTTTTTAATAAAGGTTTTAGGCATACCATTAAGGGTTTGCAACAATTCGCCCTGTACATTGATAGCCACTTTTTATAAGTCACTTCGTTCCATATCAGTTTGTTGGGGAGAATTTTTATATAAAACACATTTCTTTAAACCGAATTAAAATCACTAAGTCTTATTGCATATAAACGATTTAGATAATAAGAAAGCAAAAAATATATTTACAATATGTTATGTGTAAGAAAAGTTTACACATATTTAGATTTTTTTCGTGACTTAACGTATCTATTGTAAGATGAAATGTTGTGTAGAAAGTAATTTCATAATAAAAACACAATTTTTGATTAAAATATTTTATTATCAATATATAAACAGCTTCATAAAAATCTAAATTGTTGTTGTTAAATCGTTAAGGTTTTATTGACTCATACAATCTACATTAAAATTATCTAAAAATTTCAACAAGTCGTTATCAGTGCTCACCAGTGAAAAATTATTTTGATTACTCATACACTCTTCATTAAAATTCGTAAAGTCCACATTTATATTCTCAATGTTGTTGGTTGGTGAGTCATAAATATTACTTTGTGTTAAACATTTGGTATTCATATTTTCATTAGCAGTGGGTAAAACGTTGTATGCATTATTATCCAAAACATTTGATAAGATCACATTTTCACTGGCTGATGAACCGAAAACATTATTTTGATTATCTGAAAAATTCGTTAAGTCCGCATTTACACTCTCAAAGTTGTTGGTTGGTGAGTCATTATTTTGTGTTATGCGTTCGGTATTCATATTTTCATTATTTAAAAATATTAATAAATACATATTATTATTTTCATCATGAAAGCTTTTGGCTAAAGAATAGCTGTTGGTTAAAAAAGCAGTATTCAAAAAATTCGTTAAGTTCATATTTTCACTGACTAAGTTGTTGATTGGTAGAGTATTTCGTTCATTGCATTTTGTACACACGTAAGCAGAAGAATCTTTACGATGATTTTTTCTGTTATGTCGTAATAATTCATACTTATATCGAAAACTTTCCTTGCATTCAATGCATAGATATTCAGGTAAAACCTTTCGATGTTGCATATTTTTATGTTTTAATAAATTTTGTTTAGTCCTAAACACTTCAGTACATTCGTCACAACCGTGTTTATGTAAAGTCTTTTTATGAATTCTTGAATTATGTTTTAATAAATCCCGTTTACGAGTGAAATTTTCCATACAGTATTCACATCCATATCCTGTGCAAGGTTTTTCATGAATTTTTAAGTGTTTCTTACAATCGTACGATCTACTAAATGCTTTCTTACACACATCGCAAATATATGGCTTTACATCCTTTAAGTGTAAAGTCTCATCTTCAAAACATGATGAAGAGCCTTGTTGATGAACAGAAACTTGCTCAGATAGATCCGTCATAATGAATATAATCAAAGTAAAACTTTAAAAATGCTATATGAAAACTGAACCAACACCACGAAAACAAGTCAGCAACTGATTAAATTTTCCTCTGAGACTGAATTTATACTCTATGTTTAATGCCAAAATTAGTATTTACTATCAAATACATTAAAAAATCTCGCCAAATCTTAGCAGATATGTTATTTTAATACCCAAATCTTGTAAAATATTCTAGTTTATCCTCAAATACATTAAAAAAATCTTGTAAACTATTTTAGTTTATCAGCGTGTTAAAACAAATAATTTGTTCATGTCTAATTTCAAGCATGCAGAAAAGTTAAACTTTTAAGTAGGTTAGTATTTCCCTAAACTATGTATCAAATGGTTAATGCTAAAATTGCAAAGTTTATGATTTTTTGATGCAATCTCTAAAATTGGTAAGATTATATTTACTATAAAATATCAATTTATTTATGAAATAACGTTTTATAAAAATAAATAGTTTTAAAATCATATTAAAAATATATATATTACTTAGTTAAAATAAATATAAAACATTTCTATTTAAATACCTCTACATTAACATAAGTACATTTATTTTAAAAATCCGATTAATAGTTTAAACTTTTACATAAAATTTTTATATGAGGTAAATAATTTAAAATACAATTTTTATACACATACTTTTATTTTTCAAATTATAAGATTTTTACATGCATCGTTTTTTGTAACAAAGTTTACAATAAGATTCAACTAACCAATTTTAATATCTATATAGTAAAATCAGATATTACATTTGAAAAGAACCATATTTAGTCATACAAAGTTCTAATTTGACAATTTCTGTTAATGTCCAACCTGATCCTTGTTCACTAAATTCCTCAAAACACTTTTTCATCTTATTAAAAGCGCTTTCAAGATCATTATACAAATCATTTATTAAAAAGAGTTGTTATACTTTTCCACCTAAAATTTTGAGTAATAAAATCCTTATCTCCATTTTCATAAATACAACTAAAAATAACTTCTACATTAATATACCATTTCAATGTTCCTTGGTCATTTAATTGAAAGTTTAATTCGTTTAAAATGTCAGTTCTTAAATTATTAAAAAATGACGTCAAATCCAAATCTTTGTTTTTATTATCAAATGTGGTTATTGTAAATGTATTAAGAGCATCTTTTTCTTTTAAAATGCATAATTTTCTCCTTGAGCAGATCTCGGTCAGAATTTGACATTCCCTTTAATGTTGCTTGCGATAAGGGTTTTCGATGGTTTTCTCTAACATGCTCTAAAAGTTTATATTTCTGTCTAAATGTTTCTGCGCATTGATCACATGAATGTACTGATAAAGGTTTTCGATGGTTTTTTCTAATATGCATCAGCAACTGATGCTTGCGATTAAAGGATTCACTACATTGCTCACATCTATGTTCAATAGGAGTCTTTTCATGAATTTTTAAATGTCTCTTTAACTCATCTGATCTGGTAAATGCTTTCTGGCATACATTGCAAATAAAAGATTTTTCGTTGAGATGAATTTTTATGTGACGAAGCAAATCCCATTTTCGTTTAAATACCATACTGCAAGAAACACAGTGAAAAGTTTTTGGTACTTTCTTAGTATCCAAGCTTGATGACAACTCATTTGAAATAGACACCTTTTTAGATAAATCCATCTCTCACTACAATTTTAGAAAGTAGTGTGTTATACAAAATCCAAGTAACAAAATCAAACGTGCGCACTCCTCAAAAATTTAGCAGCAACTGATTAAAATTACTTTGCGAGTGCATTTATACTGCAGGTTTACCATCAAATTTGTAATTATCGGTGAAATCACGCCAAATATATTCTAAATTCATACACTAGGAAAAGCAGCCAAATTTTTTATAACCTTGTTTCTCACGCCAAATATATATCATTTTAACGCAATCTAGTTTATCAACATGTTAAAACAAATAATTTGCGCATCACAGATTCTAAAGCTGGTAGATATTTAAAGTTTTCTATGGTTTTTCCGAAACTTGCGTACTAAAATCACTTAATTTTATAATTATTAAAAATCCATGCTTTTGATTGGTCGAAAAAAATCACGTTACCACAAAAGAAGCCACCATGTTCAATACTAGTCCACCTATTTCTATCTTAAACGGAGTGTATTCCTGTGGTTAAATCGCTTGAAAACTACTATCCCCCGGGAATATTTTTTTCGCATCACAAAAAGTACTATATACACACATAAAATATAACTAAGTATGTATTAAACCTTAATCTACTTCAACATTTTTGCAATATTTATAAGTATTGTTCATCTAATAAGCTACATTACATCACAAAAAGTACTATATATGCATATAAAATATAACTAAGTAACTATTAAACCTTAATGTACTTCAACATTTTTGCATCATTTATAAGTATCGTTCACCTAATAAGTTACATATCATCACAAAAAGTACTATATAAATTCATAAAATATAACTATTAAACCTTAATGTACTTCAACATTTTTGCATCATTTATAACTATTGTTCATCTAATAAGCTACATTACATCACAAAGAGTACTATATATGCACATAAAATATAACTAAGAAACTATTAAACCTTAATGTGCATCAACATTTTTGCAATATTTATAAGTATCGTTCACCTAATAAGTTGCATATCATCACAAAAAGTACTATATATACACATAAAATATAACTAAGTAACTATTAAACCTTAATGTACTTCAACATTTTTGCATCATTTATAACTATTGGACATCTAATAAGCTACATTACATCACAAAAAGCACTATATATGCACATAAAATATAACTAAGTAACTATTAAACCTTAATGTACTTCAACATTTTTGCATCATTTACAAGTATTACTTATTTAATAATTATTGTATATAATTTCACTCAATATAATTAAGTTTGCAATATTAAATCTTAATCAATTTCGCAATGTGCATATGCTAAACTTGTTATTTCATCTTCAGCAATGTATCGTTTGTCATCAAAGGGGCTGAGACTGATTTTATTTTAACAGATTGTATATAGTTTATGTTTTTCTTGACCTATTTTTAATTGTTTTTCTATGCTTGTTTTCTGTTGCAGTAAGCACTGTAAATATTCATATGTTACTTTTTCTATTATGCTTAACTTTTAATAATCACTCATTTCATTAAACATAGATTAAATATTTCAGATTTAGTTTAATTTTAATCTTAAATCACTTCATTGGGGTGAATTCCTGTGTTACTTTTTCTATTATGCTTAACTTTTAATAATCACTCACTTCATCTAAAAATACAATATGAAATATGAGCACTTAAGTTGAAAAGTATCGGGTTCAATTCCAAATTTAATAAATTTCTAATTGGTTAAGACTTCAGTTGAAAGGTGATGGGTTCAATTCTACGTCATAACAAAGCTGAGTACATGTCTAAAAATATCATCATTACACATTCAAAACCTCAACGCAATTATTAATTAATTCTTAGTTAAACTTTACACTATTAATAGCTAGTTGATAAAAATATATCAATTGACTTTATCCCAGAAAATAAAAACGACTGATATTGGTTAACACTTTAAATATTTGGGAAACGCTATCAGTTATCGCAACTCAGTAATTATCTATGTGAATTCCCTATCAAAATTTCATCCTAAATCACATATTTTTTAAACGAAAACTGCTTATCTACATAAAAATACCTTCTTACATAATATTTAAATCTCCCACATGTGAAACTTTCTAAAAATAAAATTCATGTAACCTCAAAATAAAATTCATATGTCCTCAAAATATTTGTATCTAAATAGCACTTAATTTCATATAGCTATTATTGTGAATTTAAGTTTCAGCTCTCTCACATATATAAGAATATTGAAAAAAAAATGTTTGTTTTCGCTACGTCAGAAGGTACTATCACCGTATGATAAAACAACAGATAATTGTTATCTATCATTTCATCCTGCTCGATTGGAAAGTCAAGACGTGATGCATCTACACTGAAGGTAAGTCTTATTTATTTAAATTATATTATATCACAATTTTTCATTAATATTACTAATGAAACACAAAAAATAATGCTTATTTCCCTGAAAAATAATTAATTTCCTTAATTATGCACTAAAAAATCTACGAAAACGATGCTTAATCATATGAAAAAAAAAAACTTAAGTACCTTAACCCTTTCCTTCGCCGTGATTCCAATTGGAATCATAACATTTCAGATTTTCTTTCCTACCATCTAACACTCCCGCTGATTCAAAATGAACAATATTAAAATCTATATACATTTTCCCACCGAAAAATACCTATTTTGGATAACTTCACTATCTTTGTTGATAATTGAAAGTATATTTTTCGCTGTTCTGATAATAATATCGGAATTAGTTTCCTGTTTTGGGTAATTTAAGTAAATTAACTGTTTGAAATATTTTTTATTTTATTCTTTAATTCTTATTCGCGTTTGTAATGATCGATAGATGGCGCTTTTTCAGTTTCTGTTGTTAGTAAATATAATGGCCACGTGTATTAATTTTTGTTCTATATGTGTTACTACTTAATATTCGTGCTATAATTTCTCCGCCATTACATCATGGAAAATTGATTGCTTTAGGAAAAAATATTTCAGTTTATTCAACTTTCGATCGGAAGTAGATTTTTAACTGAAGCTGAACAAATATTAGTTTCAAATCATCTGATTATTTTTTTGCTTCCATTAGCCGAAGCAACTGAAATTTTAAATTTGTCATTTGGAAATAAATGGAAGCTTAATTCTGGATTTTTTTGTTCTTGGAGTTACATTGTGGCACACAACAGTATGTGTTATCTTTTTTACCGGATTTATTCATTTTTATTCAATAAATATATGTGAAACTAAACATCGGCCAGCAATGGCGTCTAGATGAATTCGAAAGCTATGCATGTTAATTATAATTTCACCTTAGCCCACCAGAGGGAGAGCATTTCATTACAATCGCGGCGCGGATAATATGTATTTTAATTAATTGCAATATGTATTTCTCCAAAATTTTGATATTTTTATTTATTGAAAAGTTATGATTTTTAATGGCATCAGTGGTTATATTAAACATAAATAAACATCTATCAGTTGCTTTGTTAGCTATATTAATTCGTACTCTGCTATAACTCCTATTTAAAAAAAAATATTTATATACATTAACTTTGAAATAAATTTATGACTAAATATAAGATTTATTGTTTTATGGAGGGAAAAAGTTGGGAATGAAAGGGTTAATTGAACATAACTGACATAAAAAAACCCTATTGAAATTAACCTTCTATAGTATATACCATAGCAATTTTATTTTTCACAAGTTTTTTAATTTACTAAAAGGCTTAGTTAATAAGAAATTTTAAAAAATAGTAGAAATTTAATTATTATCTAGATAGATTGCAAGTAATTTCATCATAATTTAAACCCATTCTTTATACCAGATTCAAAGCTGGTAGATATTAAAAATTTTCCGTACTAAAATCACTTAGAAACTCTCATACCTAATTTCATAATGCTAATACTATGAATTAAAAATCCATGCTTTTGATTGGTTCATGGCACCTTAAAAACATCTGTATATAAAAAACACTTAATTTTATAATACTATTTATTAAAAATATATGCTTTTGATTGGTTCATGGCACCTTAAAAATATCTGTATATAAAAAACACTTAATTTTATAATACTATTTATTAAAAATACATGCTTTTGATTGGATCATGGGACCTCAAAAATATCTGTATATAAAAACACTTAATTTTATAATACTATTCATTACCATAATTATTTTCTCCTAAATCAACATGTTCTATAAAAATTTACTAATATAAATTTACAATCTCCGAATGACAACACCTAAATTCATTCAATTAAATTTTCTGACCATCGTGAAAAATGCTAAGTCCTCGAAATACATTCCCTCCCGTTAAATTCTCTCAAATCGACTAACACCACCGATCATTAAAATTCTCTTTTTAAAAATAATAATTTTTTTTCTAAGTTTAAAATTAATTTTAAAATCGATAATTAATATAAATAATATTCAGTAAATTCATATCTCTTTCTTTTTTGAAAATTTTTTAAGTATAAGAAAAATGTGTTGACAGATTAAAAAAAGATCTGATTGAACATAAGAAATTCTCTTTTTAAAAATTATAATTTCAAATTACCATAATTCTTTTAAAATCATAATTAAGATAAATCAATAATTAATGTAAATAATATTCGTTAGCATTAAAGATAACATCTTTCTTCTAACCTTCCTTATCTTTCACAAAGTCATGCGTCACCGGAAGGATGCTGATAAGACACGGTGCGGCAGCAACACGACTCGCCCCATGCCGGTGCAGCGGGTGTAGAACCCGTGTTTTATAACTACTTTCAAGGTCATCTTCAGAATAATTCTTTTCAAGTAATTTCGTTTCAATTTTCTTAAATAACTTTGTCGTCTGCGTTCTAACCGTAGAACGTTTAGCTTTAATTACTGCATCCATTATATGTAAAAAGAGTAGCAAGTTCTTTCTTGAAATCGAAATAAATTCTTGCGTAATATAACCCAGATCAACATTTTTTTTTTTTTAAATTCTTTATCGTTTTTATTCTAAACATAATTATGCAATCTATAATAATAAATGGAATATCAAATAAAAATGAAAAACATCTGGTCTCTGTTTCGGGCGCCAGATAAAACGTAGCATCAAATAAAATAATAGAATGCATAAAACAACTTCTTACTTAATGCTTCTTTTTGGGTCAGATGTCTTCATTTTTCTTAGTTTAATATCCTGCCGAATTGTGGTAACTTCTAAATTAATTCATGACTCTTGAAAAAACACGATTATTTAATAAATTTATGTACATATTTACAATTTAGTTGACTATAAAGCATATTACAATTCTGTTATACGCCATTCAGCGTTCTATCTTTTCGAACACAATTCTAAATCCACATCAAAAGTCAAACAAAAACGTGGCTGTTCCCAATTAAAAAAAAAGGAAATAAACAGTAATAAAAATAAAAGTTCGAAAAAGTCTTTCAGTTCGTAAAGTTTATGGATTGAGAAAGTTCGGTTTCGTAACAATATCTGTTTGCTCTCTCAGCAACGCCGTTCAAAGAAGATAAATATGGCGGAGCAGGCTCTATCATAACACCATTTTTCTTGCAGTAACGAGATAGTTCACCAAACGCATATTCTTTGGCATTATCACACCTACATTATCATGAAGTTCGTCTTATTCAAATGAATGCTTCAATGGCTAAAATAAAAAAAATTATAACTCATTCAGTTTTTGAAATTTTCTCTCAATCTTTTGGGAATTAAATTATGAAAGCGAGATCTATATACAAAAAAAAAAAAAAAAAAAAAAAAAAAAAAAAAAAAAAAAAAAAAGAAATGGTTTATCTCTAAACGCTTTTGAGTTATAAAATGTTTTGTGAAAAAATCGATGTTTCGTAAAATCTAAAAATATGGATCGCTAATCCGTATTTTGTAAAAATGTTTATATGGTTCGAAAGAGGATTAAATGGCCTTTCTTTATATACCAGTTGTTAAGAAATGGAAGAGTTACCCGGTCGTACAGGGCGTTTAAAAAAAGACGATCGCGAAAAAACGAAATTTTCGACCCTTTTTAAAACTTTTTTAAAAAATATAAAAAATCCGTATTTAAAAAAAAAATTGTACCGTAAGAATCGGTAATAAATGCTCTTTCTCGTGGTACAGGTGTATTTTCGATATCTCCAACAGATCGGCAGCGATGGGTTTAGAAAACCCACGAAAATTCCTCTTTCTGCTTCTTTTAAGGTAAGCGGTCCCGGTCGAAATTGATGATCGCGTGCCATTTTGAATCGTTTTTTCGTTAGACAATGGTCAACATTTTAATTAATATCTCCGCTAATTAGGGTCGCATCGTTTAGCAAATTAGATAACCTAGATCTGCGATAAATTCTCTGTCCAACGGTACCTGTTCGAAGTCCGTGCGACCGTTAGCGGCGGAGACTTTTCTGTTTCAAGCCGTTTCTCACAGACAGACACACACAAACACGCGTACAGATTTTAATAATATAAGGAGATATTCAGTAAATTCATATCTCTTTCTTTTTTGAAAATTTTTTAAGTATAAGAAAAATGTGTTGACAGATTAAAAAAAGATCTGATTGAACATCAGAAATTCTCTTTTTAAAAATTATAATTTCAAATTACCATAATTCTTTTAAAATCATAATTAAGATAAATCAATAATTAATGTTAATAATATTCGTTAGCATTAAAGATTACATCTTTCTTCTAACCTTCCTTATCTTTCACAAAGTCATGCGTCACTGGAAGGACGCTGATAAGACACGGTGCGGCAGCAACACAACTCGCCCCATGCCGGTGCAGCGGGTGTAAAACCCGTGTTTTATAACTACTTTCAAGGTCATCTTCAAAATAATTCTTTTCAAGTAATTTCGTTTCAATTTTCTTAAATAACTTTGTCGTCTACGTTCTAACCGTAGAACGTTTAGCTTTAATTACTGCATCCATAATATGTAAAAAGAGTAGCAAGTTCTTTCTTGAAATCGAAATAAATTCTTGCGTAATATAACCCAGATCAACTTTTTTTTTTTTTTAATTCTTTATCGTTTTTATTCTAAACATAATTATGCAATCTATAATAATAAATGGAATATCAAATAAAAATGAAAAACATCTGGTCCCTGTTTCGGGCACCAGATAAAACGTAGCATCAAATAAAGTAATAGAATGCATAAAACAACTTCTTACTTAATGCTTCTTTTTGGGTCAGATGTCTTCATTTTTCTTAGTTTAATATTCTTCCGAATTGTGGTAACTTCTAAATTAATTCATGACTCTTGAAAAAACACGATTATTTAATAAATTTATGTACATATTTACAATTTAGTTGACTATAAAGCATATTACAATTCTGTTATACGCCATTTCAGCGTTCTAACTTTTCGAACACAATTCTAAATCCACATCAAAAGTCAAACAAAAACGTGGCTGTTCCCAATAAAAAAAAAATAAATAAATAAACAGTAATAAAAATAAAAGTTCGAAAAAGTCTTTCAGTTCGTAAAGTTTTTTGGATTGAGAAAGTTCGGTTTCGTAACAATATCTGTTTGCTCTCTCAGCAACGCCGTTCAAAGAAGATAAATATGGCGGAGCAGGATCTATCTTAACACCATTTTTCTTGCAGTAACGAGATAGTTCACCAAACGCATATTCTTTGGCATTATCACACCGAATTTTGTAGAAGGTCAGAATTCTGCTTTATGAACAGTTTAAATATTTCAACAATGTCACTTTTGTGTTTTAGGAGGTGCACGTGCACTGCACAAAATCTTCAGCAGTCATCAATGATGGTAACAAAATATTTTTCACCTTCTTTAGTGGGTGGATAAATGGGACCACAAATGTCAGTGTGAGCCATTCTCATTAGGAAAAGTTTTCTGCTTCTAGGGCCCTGGCTCACTGAAGTGTTGGAATGTTTTACTATAACACACTCTTCACAAAAACTTGACAGTGGCTCGGGAATTGGCGAGCCCATTTGTTTTAATACTTTGTTACATGGATGCCCCAAGCATCTGTGCCATAATTCTGCAGAAAATGTTGAAGCTCTAATAGGTTCAAATTGACTCAAATACTGTCCTTTCTTATTAAAAGCCTAGCAAAGTAAAAAATTTCACTATTCTTCTCAATAACAGCAATGCCATTCTTAAAATTTACACCGTACGAGAGGCACATGCAACATCTTTTCGAACAATTTTTCTGCCATTTAATACTCTAGGTATAGTACCAATGCCTTCCACCTTTAAGATATCATTTTACGAAGCACATGCAACAGTTCTAAAAAAAGGTCTAATTTCTTCACACCACTCACCTCTATTACTCATGTGTGTAGATGCTCCAGAACCAAGAATGAAATTCTTAGCAGGCTCACCCACCATGAATGTTACTGCATCTGGTTCTTTGAAATCTGATTACTGTTTAAATCGGGTATCTTTTTATAATGCCCTGGGCGTCCATAACTAAAACAAACTGTTTTCCTTTTACAGAACTTAGCAACATGGCCATTGTTTTTACATTTGTGTCAAATAATATCACACTTTTCATCGCTGAAAGCTATGTTGTCACTTCAAACGGTAGCACGATTCACGATTATCAGGGTTTATCTCACATTTCAATTTTTTAGCATTTAAAAGTCTCTGCGTAACAAAGTCCAACGTTAGCGTTTTATTTGGCTTATTTTCAATAGTAGATTTAATGACGTCGTAAGCTGCAGGTAATGACATCTGTTACGCTTGCATGCGCTAACGCCATGCTACCTATAATTTGTATTCTTCGTAAAGAACTTTGAAGTGAAGCGAGTGAGTGTTGGGAAGAATTGTGTTCGGCGACCACAAGCAATGTGGAGTCGTGAAATAAATAAAATATGAGTGATTAAACAGTGTAATGTGTTTATAAGTATTAAGTGCCTTTACATTGGTCCGTCGAGGCGGAGGACCTGTTAAAAAGAAAAAGTGATAATAATAAGTTTGATTAATGTTTATTTAATTTCAGTGTGAGAGAACAACAAGTTTGGGTTTCAAACAAAAAGTTTCGTTTTTAACATAGATGAGAAAAAAAGTATATATCGACGGATGGTTAAGTGAAATGCAAATAAATAAGCAAAAAAAAAAAAAAAAAAGAGTGAGCGATGAAACAAAAATAGGGAAGTGATAGTGTCTATTTAAGAAAAACAAGATGATAGTATTTTTTGTTCTCAAGCGGACTACAGCGATCTGAGGTAAGAGCATTTTCATAGAATTCAAATTTGTTCTGAATTTATTACATGTTAAATCTAATAATGTGAATTATTGATAAATTGAGAAAAGATGACCTTAAACTTGTCGCAGAGGAATTGGGGTTAAGTGTAAGAGGGGGTGCTAAACTCGTCGAGTTAAAAGATATTATTGAGAAATGTGAACATTTTTCAAATAGTGAGTTAATGAAAAGTGTAGTTGATTGCGCGGTTGAGGAAATTAAATCAAAAAAAGAAGAAAAATCAAAAATAGGAGCTAGAAAAAATTAAACTAGCGGAATTAGAGAAAGAGTTAGAGATAGCAAATATTCGTAAGGAATCCTTACAAAATTCTGGATTCGAGAAAATTAAATTAGCGCAGTTAGAGAAAAAGTTAGAATTAGCGAATATTAAAATGGATTCGTCCCAAAATAATTCACTTTCAGCGGTGAATTCAGAATCAGAACTTGTAAATAATAATAATCTAGAGAGTTTTATTAAGAGTATTGAAACCCTGACTATTCCATTACCATCCGCAGCAGAATCATTCAATCTTTTTTTCATTCTCTGAAAAAAGCATTTAAGAATAAAAATTGACCAGATGAGTTTAAAGCGGAAATTCTTTTAAATATTCTCGGTGAAAAAGCTAGTATGTAATTTAATGGTATTTGTGTCTGAGGAAGACTAGTGTAATTACGAAAAATTAAAAACAGTGGTTTTGAAGGAATTTCAGTCGACGGCTACTGACTGTTTAAATAACTTCCGGAAGGCACAGAAATTACCATCAGAGAGTTATGTGCAATATGCTTCGCGGTTATTGGCATCATTTGAGTATTATTGTGAATTGCGTAACGCCAAAGATTTTAAATCATTATGTGAATCAATTTCATCTGACACATTTTTAATTCACTTGACCGTGAATTAATGAGGCCGATATTGGGGTCAAGCAAGGAGAATCATTTTTTAAACCGCAAGAATTAGGTCGGGAATGTGATATTTATTTATCTGCAAGTGGCAGATATAAAAATGAGTTGTACGTGTTTGCAAAAACTGAAGCGAAGCGGTTTGTCGGGAACAAATTGTTTAGTTCACGATTTCAGAAAGATGCTTCAAATGTGTTCTTATCGGAAATAAAAAATGTAAAATGTGTTCTTTGGAAAAATATTAAATATCATGCTTTATATATGTGTCCGCAGCCCAAAAAACTTTCTGTACAAGAAAGAATTAATGTTATTATGGCAAATAAGTTATGTTTTAAGTGTTTTTTACCGAATTGTAATGTAGGAAAATGCAATGCGAGAAACTTTTTTTGTGGAAAACCACATAATAAATTGATTCCCACGTTGAATTCAATTCCTTTTTCCCTCCTAATTTTTCTGATGACAGCCAGCAAACTGTGGCCACTAGTTTTGCGAAAAACAAAACAAAAAATGTCTTATTAAGTCTAATTAAGTACAGCGTGTATTTTAGTTAAAGATAAATATTCTCAATGACAGGAAGTAAGGTGCCTCCTAGACAGCGGATCTCAGGTGTGCCTGATAACAAAAAATTGTGCAAATCGATTACAACTCAATACAAATAATACTAAAAAATAAATACTTTACTCTCTTGTTTGAATGATGCGTCGATGACCTTTAACGGTTGCGTTACGGCAACTATTTCCAATAAAGAGAAAAACTTTGAAAAATCCTTAAATATGTATGTCTTAGAAAAAATTGCAGATTTTGTTCTAAATGCAGTAATCAATGTATATATCGATGTCCAAAATTCAATAGCGTTAGCAGATTACAGTTGTAACAGTCCTGGAAAAATAGATATGCTCCTTGGTGCTGAAATTTTTTATGAATTATTGAGACCGGGACAAATATATTCTCAAAAGCCTCAGCTACTCCTTCAAAATTCTTGTTTTGGTCCTATATCGCAACGGGGAGTTTAGATCAAAGGGATGAAGTTAAAATGCATTGCGGATTAATACGCAAAGGTGATTTAAATGTAACATTAAAAAATTTTGGGGATATTGAGGATGTAAATATAGAATTAATCAAAAGTAAAGAACATGCTATATGTGAGGAACATTTTGCGCATACACATAAAAGAAATAAAGAAGGTAAATACATTACAACAATGCCTTTAAAGGATGACCCGTCATGTTTAGGTCAATCTAGAGAGATTGCTCTTAGAAAGCTCAGATCGCTGGGGACACGTCTATCTAGAGACGAGAAATACTTGTCCTTATATAAAGATTTTTTAGAGGAATATAAGAATCTTGATCACATGAGAGAGGTAACAGAGGATAAAACTCCTGATATTGCTTATTATGCATCTCACCATGGAGTATACAGACCAGATAAAAGTACAACTAAGTTAGTGTAGTATTCAGTTGTTCTTCACCAATAACGAATGGTAACCTCTCTTAATTCTTTGCAATTCAACGGCGGAGTAATACAAAGGGATTTATTTACCATAATGGCAGGTTTCTGCGTGCATATTTCCGCCTTAATTGCGGACATCAAAATGATGTATAGAATGATTCTTATTGACTCAAGTCAATACCCTCTGCAGCGAATTCTCTGGAGCGATGGCATTGAGGAACCACCAAAAACGTTTGAATTAATAACTGTGACTTATGGAACAGTTTCAACCCCATATTATGAGGACATTACACCAGATTTCACTTGATGAGGGACAAAATTTTCCAAAAGCATCCCCTATCCTTCGTGGTAATTTCTACACTCCTGCCCAAAAGTTTAGAAAGATTTGCAAACGATCAGTTTTTTTCAATTTAAAAACTTATCTCTCGATGAAATGTTTTCAAACATTGAGCATTTAAAGAACTGGGTTTTCTTCATGTTTTTCAGTGAAGATTGGTTTAAGACAACATTTAGGGGACCGGTAATGAATTGAGCAAAACCAATAATTTTTGTGATCACCCTGTATCGTTAAGTGAACGAAATCATCTGTAACTTTAGGACATGTTGTGATGAAAAGCTATCACCATTCTTTCCAGCTTTCATCCAATTTTTAATGTCCTATTTTCCCTCTTAAATTAATTAATATCAGCTAATAAAAAACCCTCAATTTAAGTATTAAATAATCCGGATCTACTTTAGAACATCCATGTATTAATATTTTGTAATTTTAATTATCACGTATTTTCCGCGATCGCAATTTAATTTAAAATATTTTCACAATTTCGGCGAAATGTGTCCATTCCCGGCATTTTGTGTTGCATAATGTTTACTCCACAGCGCTTTGGTCACATGCTCCGTTTCCGTCAATCGGCGCACGCTTTCACGGATGCGGGGTTACCGTTGATCGGGGTTCGCGTTTCGCGGCGCGGCAGTGAACATCGGGAGTTCGGCAACGGAGGACATGGAATGTGGGTCCGCGTTTCCCGACAGTTTTTTTCCGTTAGGATAGGCATCGGTGTGGCAGCTCGCGCATCATTCTCCTTTTTAATTATTTTACTTCTTCTATTATGCAAAATAACACAATTTGACCTTTGAAATTTTTGTTGGAAGATTTTGTAATGAATAAAGGATATTCGTTTTAAGAATAGAATTAGATCTCTTCATTAGAAAAATTGAATGTGTCAGATTCCCTTAGATCGGCGACAACAACGTACCTGGTAAGTACTTCCACTAGAATTTTGCTTAAAAACTTTATTTACGATCACGTTATATTCTTGAGATAAAAATTATCTTTCATAATACACTTTTATTTTCATAACTTTCAACAACGAATTTTTATTACACCACAGTTGGTGTCAGGACCTTCGTCGCTGGATGGCACATAGTTATTTCATCTAATAATAATTAAAAGTCAATATTGTTATAAAATATGCCGATGGCACAAATAAATAAAAAGAATTCTTGAGAAATTTAACAAGATTTATTTCAGAAATATAGGTATTGCAGGTCAAAGAATGGAAATAGAGAACAAAAGTTTGAAAACGAAAGTACATAGAATATTATACTGAATTGATGAAAATGTGCTGAAATATAAATTCAATTGAAGGTATTTGATATATTTATTCAATATATTTGTTTAATTTTAAAATTGTTTATGAAATATTATTTTACTGGATCGTAAATTAAGATACTTTCGATTTCAAGGAAAAAGAATTCTTTTGTTTATGTTCTGTTGATTATAGTCTTTACAGAATTTTAAAATTATTCTTGTTGAAAATAAGTAAAGAAATTAGTGAGGAAAATATAAAAACTCATGAGTATTTTGCTATGTTTTTCCTGTTTCTATGAGTGCAATATAATATAATTGGTTTATCTATTTGTGTTTTTATGAAATATTTTGATTAAGTACATTGTAAATCTTTTTCATTAGTCTGATGAATATTGCATAGGGGTATAAAATAGAGTAAAATGGCTCATAAATTCTCATTTAACATAACCCCATTTTCGGGAGATCCTGAAAAATTTTTGTTCTTTAAAGAACAATTTACTTCTTACCTAAAATTAAATAATTTGTCTGATGCTGAAGCACTCATCATGCTGAAATCAAGACTTGATGGTGCTGCATTTACATACTACATAGAATCTCCAGAGTTGCAGAAAATCACCAAATACTCCGAACTTTTACAAAAATTAAAGATGTTCTTTACCAACACGACTACACATAACAGCATGAATGATTTTGAATCCATTACGCTTCTGCCAGGTGAAAATATCAGATCGTTAGCACATCGAATAAGCAAACTTACCTCAATAGTGTATCCCAAAGTTTTGGATGAGGGTGCCCTGCAACAAATAAAACTTACAAAATTTTTCCAGGCTGTTCCTGCCAGTATTAAAATCAAGCTAGTTGAGCAGGCACCTACCCAAGTAGCACCGGAACGTTCTTTGTACGTCTAATAACGGTTACAATAGTTCAAACACCGTGTTTCGTGTCAAAAGAACGTTCCATTAGACGTTCAAAAATGGTATTATTTAGAACGTTCAAAAAAAAAAGTGTGCATTGTACCTTCCATAAAACGTACAATTTCAGTTCTATACAAAACGTTTAAATGTAACACCGTCATAAAACGTTCTGTCTCAGTGAGATTATTACGAATAGGACAAAATGCCCAGATTCAGATTTGATTTCGTAATATTCATTGAATGTTGGTGTTAGGATTAAAACAAACTAACTACACGAGGGTCCCAGTGGCGGATTTAAGGGGGGGGGAGCTAGGGGGTCTGAAGCCCCCCCCCCCAAAAAAAAAGAAACATTCACAATTGAATATTGCAATTGTAAGTTTTTTATTGGTCTAGAATAACACTTTGAAAAATCTTAGCCCCCCCCCAAAAGTCAAGTTTTGGATCTGCCACTGGAGGGTCCTAGGTCTGGATGGTGTGTCCTCCGTGGAAATCATTCTAAGAATGAATAACCCTTATTTATGCGAGTTTCAAAGAAAATCACGGAAAACTCCGAAAACCCAAGTCGACGAGCGCGACCAGGAATCGAAACCAGCACTTCCCGTCTGTAAGGTTCGAGAGTAGAACCTCGCGGTCACTAATACTCATCGGGAAGTTACAGAAATGAGTTTTTTTTCTTTCTTTAAGCATAATTTTAAACTTTTATTATATTTTATTTATGATTCTATTTAAGTTTGAATGTTACTGGTAAATTATCAATATTGATAATGTTTTTAAATCATTTCTCTCTTTGATTGTTCTTATTTTATTTATTTATTTTTTTAATCCAAATTTTATTTAATAAATTTTAATAAAAGAAAATTATTTAATATATATTTATTTTCTTAATAGATGAACATTTTACGTAGCCATTCTCTTTTAATTAAACTGTTTAAAAGAAATCTTCTACCCATCGCACTACTTTATTCTGTAACATTCTATATAACAGCGCCACTTAACCAGTTAACATGAACAAAAATTTAATAAACACTGTATCTCAAAATTAAAATTTTACATATTAAATTTGTTGCAGATTTCAGTAACACATGCTGAGGTATAGCTATCTAGAAAAATTGCATAATAAAGAGTACTATATCGGCCGATATATACCCAAACTGAATTATCATAGTTTTTCATAATATATATTTCACATACTCATGTTAGTGAATTTTTAATAATAATAATAATAATAATAATAATAATAATAATAATAATAATAATAATAATTTGAGATATTGCTTTCCTTTAAACGGGATTGAGTTGCAGCACATTAGTGCCACCTCTCAATCAATATATGCTCAAATTAGATCACCATAGTTTAACATAATATCTATCTCACATATCAAGTTTGGTGCAGTTTTATTCAATAGAAACTGAGATACTGCCCTCCGTTACATGGAGGGGGGGAGGCATTACATAATAGCTGAGCACCTATTAGGTCATATATTCCAAAAATTAATCAGGGCTAGTTTAAATAAAAGTTCGACTAAATATCAAGTTAGGTTAAATTCTGTCCACTGATTCTTCAGATGCAATTTCCACAAAATTTTATTAAGATGCGCAAACAAGTTCTAAAAATTGTCGAATCCTATCGAGGACGTCTCATGGAGTGTTAAAACCCCGAAAATTTCCATGCATCCATTGCGTTCTTTTTATGTATACAGAAAAAATAAAGTGTATGCCATTTCTGATCCTTTCACTGAATATTTTGTTCAATACTGAAATATACACTAAAACAAAATATGCTTTTCCGTTTAATTCGAGATTTTAAAATGGAAAAATAAAGTGATCTCATAAGTTTTTCAAATACTTTATAAACATTTAAATAATTGTTTAACTCAGCTCCATTTTTCCAAAAAAAAAAAAAAAAAAAAAAAAAAAACTTATGTTTTCTACAGCTATAAATGCTTAATAAATTCTTCTGTTTGAAATGTTGAACTTTAAACATGATTATTCCGGATGTAAAAAGGGAAGAGCAGATGAAATTGACATCTGTGGATTGCATTTATTTAATTCTCGCTGACTGTGCAAAGTCAAACAAACGCCAGCGCCAGGTCTTGGGAATGTCAAATGTCGTGTCGTTATGTGAAGCGGTAATTTTAAAACATGTAATCTGTTTTGTTCAGTTTTCGCGTTTTAATGACTTGGATAAGCTTTAGAAAAAATAAACATGTAATATTCTCTATGTTCTATTTATTAAAGTCTTATTTTAATATCAATTAAACAATCATTTTCATATCTGCGTAAGTTCTTAAGACTAACTTTTGATACTTGAAAGCAACGTTTTATCGCAGAAAAAACTGCTCCAGTTACAGAAAACCGCTTAGAAATTATGGATACGTTTTATTAATTTAGTCTTCTCAAATGGAAATGGTTAAAATGACTATTTTTGTTTATTATGTTTCTGAATGAAGTAACATAAAGAGTTTAAAAGATGAGAGTAAATTTTAAGTGAATGCCCTTGCAGACTGGTCATTGTGTATTTTAAAATGCTAGTTGCAAGAGTGTTTTCTTGAAAGAAAATTAAGAAAGTTTGAAGAAAGGTTTGTAAGGTTTATGAAGAAAATTAAGGTTTGTAATTCTTTTTTTTTTCTTTTTAAATTCTGAAGTATTTATTTAATGTTTATATGATCATATATATAATCTAGGTTATGCAAATTGCATATTTTTAAAAAAATATCCTAAGTTTCACTGACTTATAATTTTAAATATCTCTTTACTGTAATTTATTAAATAAAATATATCAACTTGTTTAACTGCATAATAAAACAAAGATTCAATTCAATTCAATTTTATTCCACATCTTTATAAAAAAACATATTCTGCTTTTAAAACAAACAAAAAAGAAAGACGATATTAATAAGTAAATAAATGATATACTAAGAAATAATATATTAATTATAAATAATGTACTTACAATATTATTTATTAATAATAATAATATTTACATTTATTAATTATTTAATATGCCATAATAGCATAATCACATCAAATGAGTAAAAATTGTGTTGATTCAATTTAAAGAAATTTAAACATTTAAAGAATACCAATTACATTGCCATGTGGAATAAATTTAAATACCTGCAAACATCATTTTTGTAAACTGCTGCTGTAAACTGAAAATATGTATACACACTTGCACTGAAATTTAAAAATATGAAGTATGTTAAATATTTTAGAAAAATATTTTGATTAAAAAAATATTTATATATTTAAGTATTTGGAAATTTTTTAAATTTCTTCCTTCTAACTAATTTTTAATTTTTCGTTTCAATTTCTTATTATTATAAATTAACAATATATTCTAAACTCAATTATATATTATTTTAGCGGTGTATTGGTACATTCATTTTCGAAATTATTTTTTATGTTGAAATATTAAAACTTTCTATGAACTTAAGCATTCAAATATATTTATAAACTATCCATGGACTTACAAAGTAGTACCCAGAAATTTTTAGAATATACAGGGTGCAAAGTCGAGAGCAGGCCTTTATTTGCGCAACAATTGGTCTCAGATGTCCTCCAATAAGAAAATGTATTTACAAAAAAAAAAAAAAAAAAAAAAGTAAGCAAAAAGTAAGTGCTCATATTTTTTAAAACATTTTGTAACTGAAACTATATATTTGCGACCAAGAGTTGCGGAGATAAAGGTATTCTCGTGACTATGCTTTGCACCCTGTATTTAAAAAAAAAAAAAATAGTATAAATGAATTTTTAATCTTAGTTAAAGCCAAGCAGCCGATATAAGATCACTGAAACTACATAGAACAATGAGAAGGAAATTACAAGAAATTTAAATAACATAGGGACTGATTGTGATTTATTGGAGCATTTAATTTTTATTTATTGATTTTTATTTTATTTAACTTCAGTCTAATCATAAATTTATACCTATATTGTAGGTTGCAATTTTAATAATTTTACCGGTGCGTAAAAACCACATGAAACTCAAATCAAAAGATACAAACAAGCAACGAGAAAATAAAAAATTAAGACATCATTTTGAACATTTTTTTTTTTTTAAGGAAAAGCTTAGAACGGTAGAAAAAAAAATTCGTCAGGGGTGACTCGTCGTTGAGCTTTAATGTACGATTTCGTTCGTTAGAAGCTATAATAGCAAATTGCTAGCGGGCACCCTATCGTACAAGAAATTAATTGAAGTTAAAAATGAAGAATAAATTGGAATAAATTATTTAGTTCAAGAAATCAGAGAATCAAACAGAAAACAACCATGAAAAACAAACATTAATCATAGGATGACGCATTCGGAATCACAAGGATTAAAACAAGCAAAATAATTCAAGAGTTTAGTTGTACATAGCAGATGAAGAATAATGATACAACACAGCAACGGGGATATAAATTACTTTTTTTTTTTTAATTCAAATAATGTTTGAGAAAATTTAACATACTTACTATTTCTTTAATTTCAACGTATATGTATGAAAAATTCCATATTTTATGACAGTAATTCCCAAAAAGTGTCATAACGGCTCTATATCCCTTAAAAAATTCCTTAAATTTTTGCATTTTTAAAAAATTTCTTTTTTCCCCTAATCTGAAGATAATGACGTTATAGTATTAATTACGAAACTTTGAATAAACACCATAAAATGCAAGAACTCGCGACTGCTACAAACAAAGCACGGCTGCTATAAACAAAGCGGCAACGCATTCAACACACTCAACGTGCTTGTTTGCAGTTCTCGCGCCTACATTGTTCGCCTGATGAAGGGTTGTGTCTTCTTTTGACGCAAAACAGTTGGTGCGAGTTCTTGCATTTCATTGTGTTTATTCAAAGTTTTTTAATTAATACTATAACTTCATTATCTTCAGATTCGGGGGGAAAAAGAAATTTTTTTAAAAATGCAAAGATTTAAGAAATTTTTTAAGGGATAAAAAGACGTTATGACACTTTTTGGGGAAAACTGTCATAGAATATAGAATTTTTCATGCATATACGTTAAAATTAAAGGAATAGCAAGTATGTTAAAATTTCTCAAACATTATTTGAATTGAAAAAAAAAAAGTAATTCATATCCCTGTTCATGTGTTGTATCATTATTCGTCATCAGCTATGTACATTTTACTTCTAAATGCCCGTACTGAGGTGATTTTTTTTATAATGACGTCACATTTTTTTTTTGACTACACTATTTTAGAACGTTTACAGTACGTTTTCTAGAACGTTCTGAAAACGTTCTAAAAACGTTTAGAACGTTCTGAGACCGTATACGTAGAACGTTCTCAGAACGTTTCTATAACACCGATGGTGATTGCTACACGTTCATTGAACGTTCTCTGAACCGTACTATTGTACGTCTTCAAGATGGACAAATAGACGTCTATAACACGTTCAAAGTGAACGTTCTTAGAACGTGTTTGCAGAACAATTTTTGAACGTTCAGAGAACGTTTCTGTGCTGCTTGGGTAGTAATTTTGATGAAACTGTAGAAAAAGCTGCAAACCTATATACTCAATATGCTAACCATAACATTCTAAATTTTCTAACCACAAATCATTCAACCTCTGACTCAGAGAAAAATTTAAACCCTCTAACTGCTCAGATTAATCTAGTAAAAGTCAGGAATGCAAATCCAGGTGACTCTAACAATACATATAACAAGAAAACAAGTCAGTCACATTCACCAGAAGTTTCTCATTGGAATCGAAGGTTTTCAAAATATAAATTCAACAACAAACGTAAATTCAATAATAATAGATCATACGAACACAATAGGAACCAATTCAATAGATACAGAACAAAATGCCAATTTTGTGGCAAATTTGGCCACGAACTCAATAAGTGTCGCCAATTTGAAAATCGCTTTGGCAAGGTTTTGCAAGATACTCCCGGTCCTCATGTTAATAAAGTGAACTCTCAATCATCCACTTTTCCATCACCTCTACCATTTTCGCAATCACATTATGTAAACTCTCTGCAACCGACTGGTACTTTTCAACAAACAACTCCTTTTCCTGGTGAACAGTCGTCTGATCCACAACAAATGCAAGCACCTGCTCCACCAAATTTCAATGTTCCGCAGTCTCTGCCTTATCAGTTTCAGAACAATACTTTGCCAATTCCTGGCACTCAACAAATGCTAACAACCCACCCAAACTACAATTGAGAGGCTCTGAAGGTGCCAGGGTTTCTCATACATTCGTACCCCCTATTATGGTACCGAATATGCCACCTCCAACTTTCAGAAATAACTCTTTGAATCTTCATGCAATGAAAGATCTCAGAAATAAGTCCACTCAAACCTTTAATGATACTAATGATCACGCTGTCACACCAGATGCACATACATTTGTCGATTATGTACATAATAATGTCTCATTTCTTGATAATAATTCTAAAGAACACTTCACTTATTCAGTGCATGATCAAAATTCTCTCGTTCCACCTCCTTTGATTAATGTAACACTCGCTAAGTTAGAATTTAAATTTCTTGTTGATTCGGGATCTAGTATCTCCTTGATATCCGCTGAGTTCTTCAAAACCATAAAATCATTCATTCATTATAAATTTATATCAAGATATGTTACCATTAAAACGATAAATTCATCAGTCAATTTTGCTGGATGTGCAGAAATAAGCTTCCATGTACACAAGCAATTTTTTCGACATCCATTTTTCCTTGTGGACTTTTCACAATCTCATTTTTCTGGCCTTTTGGGCACAGACTTTCTGCAAAAACATGCCATGACGGTGAACTTTTCAACAAAATCCGTAATTTATAAAGATCTACAATTTCCATTTGTATCAATTCTCAGTGAAAATAATAACAAGTTGGTAAATGTTCAAAATGTAAATAATGATAATATTTCTCAAAGTGCTTCTACTATTGCTCAAATTACTTCTGGTGTTTATCCAGATACACAACAAACCACACATAGTGATATGTGTAATGATCATGTTAATAATAACGTTATTTCTCAAAATTCTACTGTGTATCGGGATGTACAACAAATGCAGTTTAACAATAATAATAAATTCCCTAATGATAATCATACAAATGCTATTGTTTCTCAAAATTCTTCTCCCTTACAAAGTAATATTTTTGAAGCTAAGCTTGTAAATAAGGTATTAATACAACCAAGTGAAGAATTATTTGTTAAAGTATTCTGTAATAACATTTCTTCAAATTTAAATTTTCTATTTGAATCCATTCCGGATAACAAAAGGGACTGTCCTATGGCTATCATTTCTTTAAAGGATTTGAATTTTAACACTTCTGAAAATTCTCAACAAAATAAAATTGTATTCAATGTGTTTCTTAAAAATATTTCTGATGAAACTATTCATTTAAACAAAAATCAATGCCTAGGTCATGTCTATGAGATAGATGATATACAAGAATTGCAAAACGAAAACATCCCACAAGTAAATGCATTTGTAAATTTAATCAAAGCTTCTGAAGACACACTAACTTTAAGGAAAAAGGAATTCAATATAGATAATTTTAAAATAGATCATCTTAATTCACAACAACAATCTGAAATAAAAAAATTACTTACCCGGCATTGGTCAGTGTTCTCTTCCACTCTGAATACCATGGGACACACAGACTATGTTGTGCCACAATTAAATTTCACCTCTAACTTTCCTCGAAGATCACTTCCGTATCCAATTCCTCAAAGTCTCCAAGCTGAAGCCAAAAGGCAGTTGGAAGAAATGAAAGAGGCAGGTATTATTTCCAACACCATTTCGGATTGGGCCTGTCCTCTCCTTCTCGTAAAAAAGAAAATTGGTGCGGATGGAATTCAAAAATATCGGTTTGCTCTTGATCTTCGATTGGTAAATGCCATAATAACACAGTCTTCTTACCCTCTTCCGAAGATACAGGACATCATTTCAAACATAGCTCAATTTAAATTTTATTCAAACCTAGACCTTCACAGTGCATACAATCAAATAAATCTACCTGAAGAATATAGACAAAAACTTGCTTTTAACACACCCTTTGGAACATATCAATACAACCGACTAGTTTTTGGCTTGAAAAATTCAGCTTCAATATTTCAACATTTAATGAACAAAATTTTGGATGAGGTAAACCTTCCAGGACTCTTTGCATACCAGGACGACGTAGTCGTGGCTGCAAATTCGCTAACTGAATCTATTGAGAAACTCGAAGCTCTTTTCAAATGTCTATCCAAATATAATCTTACACTTAGTCCCACAAAGTGTAATTTTCATCAAGACAAAATAGATTATCTGGGATTTAGAATTTCAGAAAACAAAATTGAACCCATCACTAGCAATATTACAAAGATCACCGCTTTCCCCACTCCTAAAACAAAAAAACACTTAAAGAAATTTTTAGGACTTTGCTCCTTCTATCGTAACTTAGTGTCAAATTTTGCTCAGAAGACAGTGCTACTTAACCAACTTACTTCAAATAAAGCCTCATTTAAATGGAAAACCGAACATGAAAAAGCTTTCAGGGAATTGCAGGACTTTTTCTTCAAGGAACCATTTCTCAAACAACCGATGTGGGACAAAACTTTTTACCTTAATACGGATGCCTCAAATCAGGCAATTTCGGCTTGTCTGATGCAAGACTTTGATGGCAAGTTACTACCAGTCTCATATTTTAGTAAGACTTTGTCCAAATCAGAAATGAAATACCCCACTTTGAAGAAAGAGCTGGTGGCCATAGTAAAAGGCGTTCAAGCTTATAAATACTATTTGTATAATAGACACTTCATAATACTATCTGATAGTCTTCCACTAAAATATTTTCGTAAGTCTTCCTCTCCAACCGATCTAACAACCAGATGGTTGCTTCAATTAGATGAATACTATTTTACTTTCTCCCACATTCCTGGCAAGCAAAATGTGCTTGCAGACTATTTTTCAAGATTGCCTGTAAGTCCAGAAAAGCAGAAAATTCAATCACATCCACAACTTATACAGACCAACGAGATCCTTCCCATTGAGGAAATTACATGAATTAAACAACCAGCTAATAATGATGAGCAGTATATAAACACAATTCATACCTCCACTCACATGCAACCACAAGATCCTCTTTTAGAAATTTCTGTCGCCACCATTTTGTCTGAACAATTAAAAGATAAAAAAATATCAAAAATCTACAATTCCATACTCCAACGCAAATTCTCATCTCTCAATAAGAAATATTCTATAAATTCCTCTAACAATCTTCTCATGTTCAATTGTGGCAATAAAAGAACAAATATTGACTTCATACCAAGGATCGTTGTTCCCGCTTCCCTAATACCAAAAGTTTTGAGAATTGCTCACCTTACTCATCTCGGTGTGCAAAAAACATACCAATTACTGAAACGTAATTACTGGTGGAAAGGAATGTTTAGTGATACCCAAGCCTACATAAACTCATGCTGTGTTTGCCTTCAAGCAAAACCACAAAAATATCCTCGTGCTCCGTACCAAGACACTATTTTGCCGTCTCATCCCTCTGAGATGATCAGTATTGATTTAGTAGGACCTTTTAAGAACAAATTTCATATACTCACTGTTGTCGACATTTTCTCAAGACACATGGAACTTTATCCCATCAAAATTATCACTGCTAGTTCTGTTGCGGAGAAAATTTTCAAATATATTTGCAGTTACGGAAGGCCAGCACAAATCCTATCAGATTTAGGAGTACAGTTCAATTCAGCCGTGTTCAATAATTTAAAAGACGTCTTACAAATAAATTTGAGGCATTGTTTTACAGGACATCCGCAGGCGAACGGAATTTCGGAAAGAATAAATTCATCAATAAAAGCCACAATTTCTGCTCTTCAACTTGAGGGAAAGAGTTTTTTCCATGCAATAGATCTTCATAAATCTCTATACAATGGCTCGAAGCATCCTTCCACAGGTTTTTCTCCGAACCAAATACATTTCGCTAGAGAACTCTCCCTCGTAACAGATATTGCTGATCCGTCACGTATGACACCAGTTCTAAATTTGTCTCATTCCTTAAATGAAATCTTTAAAGCAATCAATCATATTTATGCATTGGTTTACAATAATCTTCAATTTTCCCAACAATACAATCAACAAAAACAATCTCAGTATAAAAAGCTCAGAAAATTTAAACAAGGTGACATTGTTTACATAAAACCAGTCAAAAAGTTTTCAAAGAAGTTAGATGGACCATTTGAAGTAGTAAAGATAATAAGCCCTGTAAATTGTTGTATCCGCCGAGCTGGAAATCCAGAAGGAAAAACCTCTATCTTCCATATTGATAGATTGGTCTTATCGCGTCCCAGACCTCAGCACCTGGTCACACAGGACCCGCCTGTTTCACAACATAACACACCTGCCGAAACTACAAATACTAGATGTCTAAATGTTCCTATTACTTCTCTGTCTAACTATACTGTTAATAACTCTTTTCACTCTACTTCACAGGAAGCAGTGGTATATTTTCCAGGCCCTGTATACAGTTTTAGAGAGCCCAATGAAATAGCGATACATCATTCCTCCATTGATGATGATGCTCTATCCCAACCTGATAGGAACCAGACCCTTGACATTCCGACCCAGCAACCTTGCAGTCCAAAGCAGTGCCCTGATGCTGTATCTCTAGAGATGCCTGACCTCACTCCTGAACCGGTATCTTCTGTTGCACCAGCTGATCCTGTCGTTCATCAGCATCCTCATGTGATAAGTCATAAATTTTCTTTAGCTTCATCAGATCAAGAGTTTCCTCAAACAACCGAAATGCTCAGCAATCCAGGTAATGACAGTAGTTACTCTGAGTCTGGTGATGCATCTGCCTCCGCTATCCATAAAGCCAACAAAAATCAGAATATACCTCCACAGAAAATTACAAGGTCTCAAAATAAACTTTTAAAAGCAAATTTAAGGTACAACTTGAGACCACGAACACGTTTTAAAAAACTGTGGAAGAAGTAATAACTTTTCGTACTCAGCAAAATTTTTGCATATGGCTTTATTTGCTAAATATATTTTACTTTTTCATATGCACATTTACAATATGTATAATACAATATTTGTTTACATTACTGTCATGTTTTTTTTACATTGATTTTTTTTGTGTAAAATTTTCCTTACTAAATATATTTTACTTTTTCATATGCACATTTACAATGTGTATAATACAATATTTGTTTGCATTGATATATATATTTTTTTTTATTTAATCTTATTATCTAGTCGGTTTGCATTAGTCAATCTTGTGTTTATTTTCATTTTGCCTCAGGGATCTTTGGTTCATATCTGTCAAAATTTTCTACAATCTTAAGTATTTCTTATTTTGTTAACTCTGCTATATGATGCAAAGTGTCACCAAATTTGTTCGCTGGCGAACTTGTTTGTGCGTCTCATTGTCTCTCATGTTCTCTGATGAGTGTTGAATTTGCACTGTGGACTGCAGCCGCTGTGTAGATTTGCACTTGTCATTCATTCCATGGTTCTTTATTTCAATATTTCACAATTTTTTTTTTTTTCAGTTTTGCACATGTTCCAGTTCTTTCATTTTTTAAGTTTTAAATTCTTAATTTCTGTATTCCCACATGGTATCTGAAATCATATTCACAGGTGATTAATTATGTAATATTCAAGCTGCTGACTGATATATTTTTTTTAAGTGTGATCACACGCAATATTTTTATTTTTAGTATAATTTGCATGCAATGTGTCTAACATATTACTTTATTTTATTACACAATATATGTGTTGTATCTTTATGTTTCTTATTTTACATGTAGCACATTGTATTTATTTTGGTGTACATCTCCTTGTATCACAATTTTTTATTTAACATTCTAAAATTTTGAAAAATGGTACCTACTCATAATTCGTGGTGATACAATTTATTTACATTGCATTTATTTGGCAAAACACTTAGTCATAATGATGTACGGAATTTCAGTGCAAACTCAATATGTAATGTTTTTTTTTCTTTACCTTTTGTGGAGATTTGATGGATGCGACTTGCCTGCACCAGTCATGCCAAAAAAAAAAAAAAAAAAAATTGCTGTGAAAGGGTGGAATTGTGATGAAAAGCTATCACCATTCTTTCCAGCTTTCATCCAATTTTTAATGTCCTATTTTCCCTCTTAAATTAATTAATATCAGCTAATAAAAAACCCTCAATTTAAGTATTAAATAATCCGGATCTACTTTAGAACATCCATGTATTAATATTTTGTAATTTTAATTATCACGTATTTTCCGCGATCGCAATTTAATTTAAAATATTTTCACAATTTCGGCGAAATATGTCCATTCCCGGCATTGTGTGTTGCATAATGTTTACTCCACAGCGCTTTGGTCACATGCTCCGTTTCCGTCAATCGGCGCACGCTTTCACGGATGCGGGGTTACCGTTGATCGGGGTTCGCGTTTCGCGGCGCGGCAGTGAACATCGGGAGTTCGGCAACGGAGGACATGGAATGTGGGTCCGCGTTTCCCGACAGTTTTTTTCCGTTAGGATAGGCATCGGTGTGGCAGCTCGCGCATCAGTCTCCTTTTTAATTATTTTACTTCTTCTATTATGCAAAATAACACAATTTGACCTTTGAAATTTTTGTTGGAAGATTTTGTAATGAATAAAGGATATTCGTTTTAAGAATAGAATTAGATCTCTTCATTAGAAAAATTGAATGTGTCAGATTCCCTTAGATCGGCGACAACAACGTACCTGGTAAGTACTTCCACTAGAATTTTGCTTAAAAACTTTATTTACGATCACGTTATATTCTTGAGATAAAAATTATCTTTCATAATACACTTTTATTTTCATAACTTTCAACAACGAATTTTTATTACGCCACACATGTTAATATAGACCCAGTTCAATTTGTGGATGAATTTGTGGGACGATAGCATATTAAATAACGGAAATATAAGCATTTATTTAAAAACTTAAAAAAAAGAAAAAAGAAAAGAAAATTAAAGTATTTTTTATTTACAATACACAGAGTTTTTAAGGAAAATTATTTCCACTTTCATATAAGTTGGAAAAACACTTTTAAAACAATATACTGCAATCGGAATACAAATATCTTAAATATCTCCTGAAATATGAGCATTTTTATGAAAAACGTTTTCACTGCACATGTGCGAAAGATTAAAATATATATATATATATATATATATTGGATAGGTTAAAAGCTAGATAGTATGGGCAACTTTTTTCAAAAGTACATTTGAATAGAGTAAAAATTAAACAAATTATATGAAAAAAGAACGAGCTAGATTTGAGATATCAGGCTGCAGTTGAAACTTTAAAAGAAATATTTGGGGAAAAAACGGTAATTATTAATTTTCATTTAAATAAGCTTCTGAATTTAACTCCTGTTAAAAAATCAAATGATATAATTGCTATTAGGAAATTGTTAGATACTTGTCAGACTGAGATTAGAAATTTAGATGCGTTAGAAATAAAATCTGATAATTATGGTTCACTACTCTGTCTAATATTGATTAAATTATTACCTCAGGATATTGTTTTGGAAATTGCAAAACAATGCGATTTAGATGAAAATTGGGATGTTTCAAGGGTTCTCGATATTTTGAAAACTGAAGTAACTTACAGGGAAAAAGCTCAGTTTGTGACAAAAGATAGTCGCGAAAGAGAATTTAGTTCTCAATCATATTGTTCCTTCCAAAGTGCAAAAAACGAAAAGCTTCTAAATAATAAGAATATTTCTAAATACCCAACTGCTTCTAATTTGTTAAATGAAACAGATAAAAATTTTAATTTGTGTTTCGCTTGTAATGGGGAAAAACATGTTTTAAATGAATGTAAGGTTTTTTTCTAGTTATCCATTACAGAGAAAGAAAGATTTTTTAATGAAACATGGATTTTGTTTTATATGCTTAAAACGGCGGCATACTGCGAAATTTTGTAGAAGTCAGGTAAAATGCGAAGTGTGTAATAGAAGACATTTAAAAATTACGTGTTCGGAATCTAAAACAGTTATCCAATTTGAGGATAAGGAACCCGTTTCTAAAGAAAGCGAGGTTACTAATGATAAAGTACTGGGGAATAGAACACATATGAAAGATGTTTTGTTGCAAACTGTGACTGTTAAATTAAGGAATGGTAAGAAAGAAATACCTTGTAGGGTAATTTTTGATACAGGATCAATGCGTAGTTACGCAGCTAAAGAAATTATTTCTAAAATGGGTTACGATGTATTAGGACACGAGAAAATGACACACAGTCTTTTCGGAGGCGTTGAAGAAACTAGGACACATAATAGTTACAGAATACATATAAGTTCTCTTTCTGGGGATTATTTATGTAATTTTGAGGTCTGTGACCAGGAAGTAATCTGTTCTAATATTCCTAAAATTAGAAATGGTACATGGGTAAGGGAAGCAGAACAGTATGGGATAAAATTTTCCGATCTTGAAAGTTTTAATAAAACTCTTGACAGAAATAACAATATTGATATACTTATTGGTGCAGATATTTACGGAAAACTTTTGACGGGTAATCATCATAACATTATCCAGTGGATTTAATGCCTTACGAAACTTTACTGGGATGGACCCTAATGGGTAAAATTACTGAAACTAATTGTAATAGCGATAGTTCTATGCTTGTAGTCTCTTTATTTTCTAGAATCAAAAATGAAAAATTCAGTGACTTATGGGAGTTAGATCTTTTGGGCATAAGGGATCCCGTAAAAAGTAAAAAAAGAGATGATTTGAATAAAGAAACTCTAGACTTATTTAATTCAACAGTTAAACGGGATTCGAAGGGGAGATACGTTGTACCTCTTCCATGGCTCAAAGATCATCCTCCAATACCCTCAAATCGAAAATTAGCAGAAAAAATATTATTATCAAAATTGAAATTATTGAAAACGTCTGAAAATTTAGAGACTTACCAAAATGTATTTAAAGAAGGGATGGAAGAACCTTACAAAGAGATAGCTAATAAGCTGAAAATGTCAGTTTATGTAGATAACTATATTTCCAATGTAAATAGTACAGAAGAATTGCGAGAATTTATAAAAACACCAAGACAAATTTTGGCATCAGCTCAGTTTGATCTTCGAGGTTGGCAGAATACACAAAATGATAAAAACTTACTAGATGAAGATTATTTTAATGACATGAAGATAGAATATGAAGAAAATTCTGATATAGCAATTTTGGGCCTGATCTGGAATAAGAAAGATGACACAATAAGATTGATGAATTCATCTAATGATAAAGAAGAACCTAAATCAATTACAAAGAGATCAGTTCTTTCTGTGGTTAATGAAATATTTGATCCTATCGGTTATACAAGTCCAGCCACTTTGATGCCAAAATTGATTCTGCAAAAATGTTGGAAAGAAAAGTTTAATTGGGATTCTCCATTGACAGAAGAAATGACAAAATCCTTTAGAAAATGGAAAGAACAACTGGAATTGTTAAGAAATATAAAAAACCCTCGCAGAATTTCAGAATTCGACTTATGTGACATCTGTCACGTAAGTTGTTAGTGGAAAACAAATAACATTAGAGATCTTACATATACCAATTAAATTTTAAGTAATCATTAAGCCAGGTTCGTCTTTTACATTGAATGGAGTTTATATCAGAAATGCATGTATATTGAGGGTACTTACCAAATTAGCAGAGTGGCCTTTTGTGAACTAAGCTGTCTCTTAAAGAAAAATATAATCATAACAGTTTTGTTACACATTACATGAACCACTAAAAAAAAATCCTTTATAGATTTGAACTATTTTATTTCACTTGATTAATATGTTGTTTTTACATTTCCATCTATGTTAAGTACTTCATAAATCCCCTTTAAAAATAAGGGACAAAACTTATTACTTCTACGGCATTACAATTCTTATCGTACCGTAACTTAAACACATCGTGAGATATGCATACTGTAGATTACAATCGAAAATCTTCTTTGTAGTTTTCATTATACGAGGATTACTTTGTAACGATTCAACTATCTGTTTCACATGATGCTTTAATTTTACACCGATGACTTTACATTAATTCAAATATTGCCTTGAAGTTACGAAGATAAGCTACGACATCTTTCAACCCACGCTATCTCAGCCGTTGGTTCTTCCTTCGTTCAAAAAATCCCGCAGTCGTTGCCATTCTTGGGAAAAGAATTCAGAGAGGCGGCTTAAGCCACACCCCTTTGAAGTGGTGACGTCAAGGCTCACAAGCAAGTTCATGTAGGCAAAATGTTTTGCTATAGTATGTGGCGGAATTCAACGCCACATATATCCCCCCCTGGGACAGAGGAAAAAATGTAAAACATACAATAGAAGATTACAGTTCATACAGTCTATCTATAGGTAAATCAGTTTATATAGTCCTTCTATCATGGACATCATACCCAGAACATCTAGCAATGTTGTGGTATACCTAATACCTTTGCTTTATACCCTCATTGGTATTATACATATATTTCTGCCTTAAGTTTTTTTTTTTTTTTTTTTTTTTTTTTTTTTAACACACTGTGAAATTGCCATGTAGTACAATATTCCATTTTGGTAAAAAAATTTAATCACAAAAAAATATCTTTGGTAAAGCCACACAAAACTACAAAATTTTAAAGCACAAATTGAAATAATAAAATCTTGATTAATACAATTATATATTCAATAAACAGATTTCTACTTTAGAGTAATTATTAATACCCTTCTTTATATAATATTGACTAAATATCACCCAGTACAACTGTAGAGAGTAAAACGAAATAGGAAACATAACTTGAATACAATTAATACTTTAACATAAAAATAAAAGACAAAATAAGGAACTGGTTTCAAAACCAAGAAGGGACGGAAAAAAACTAAAATCAATAAAATGTTCCCTAATACAATCAGTCTATAAACTATCATGTGAAATTATATATGACAACAGATTAGAGGTCTGCACAAACCTCATGCAGAGATACAACCCAGACAAGTGTTAAACTTAACACTCTAGAATATCATCTATTCATGTAGCATTTATTTATTTTTTGTTTATTTGTTTTCATATCTGTATCTTTTTTTTTTTTTTTTACATCAATCATAAATGTTCTACTGCCTTATTATTACTTGTTGACAAGGTTACACAGCTCACAGAATTATAATTTATTTATTAACACTATATTAGCAACATTCATTAGTTCTCAAATTTTTTCCTTGCATTAATGAAGTGTCCCAAGATATATAGTATATAGCGACCAGCACCGAGAATGAATATATCCCAAAACACACCAAATGGCAAAAAAAAAATATAACAATTCCAAAACTGTTCCTATGGCCACTTGGAACAGAAAAAAAATTGTTGTGAAGAGATCAATGCCTGTTTCTAAGATTGTATCTATTCTGCTTAGCATCAGTTATTGGAGAACTGTATACAGTGTCATTTTCTCAATATTGTTTTCTATGAGGAGCAGATCTAAGGCGATCCACATGCACTTTAAAAATATGAGCATGAGTGTCACCAGTAATACGAATTTTGTAATTATACGGATTACATCTTTCAATGATTTCATATGGACCTGTATACTTTGGCTTGAATTTATCTTTAGATTTTAAATAAACTATTTCATTAACTTTAAGATTTCTAAGTTTTGCTTTTTCCATTTGTTTATTGTTTTGTTCTAATTGCTTTCTTTCTAAATTAGAGTAGCATTCTCTATAATACTTATTGAGTGATGTCAAGATATGAGCTAAGTATTGGGTTTTGTCAAGTTGTATGGGATGTGTATCTAGTAGAAAAGTGTCAAACATTAATGATAATTCTCTCCCGTAGTGTAACAAATTAGGGGTGAATCCAGTTGAAGAGTGAACAGACCCATTGTACAAATTTTTGTGTATGTTTAATGCATTAATAAACTGATGTCCCTCTTCCATTAAATTTAACACTGTTGATTTTATGCTTGTATTCACACGTTCACTTAAAGAATTGCATTGTGGTCTACCAGAACTTGTGTGCATAAGTTTTATGCCTAGAGTCTTATTAATTGTGTTGAAAGTTTCTGACGAAAATTGTTTGCCTAAATCAGTCAAAATTTCACTGGGCCTCCCATGAGAAGCAATGTATGAAAATAAGTGTTTTGCCACATTTTCAGTTGTAATACACTGCATTGGGTACAATTCTAGATGTCGGCTAAAATGATCAATGACAGTCATAATATATTGGTTATTTTGCAATGGGCCCAAAATATCTAGTGAAATATACATTCCAGGTCTCTCAGGAATCCAATTAGATCCAAATGGTGCCTTTTGAGTTGCATATGGTTTGGACTTAATGCATTTATTACATGATAATACAAAATTTAGAGTATCAGAGTATATACCAAACCAAAAATATTTAGTACTAACAAAGTGATATGTTTTCTCAACACCTTGGTGCGCCAGATGAGCAATGGATAATACTTTATGTTTTAGGGAGTTAGGTACCACAACCTTATGTACAATATTATTCGAATGCTTCTCTTTGTAAATGTACATCAGTACTTTGGTAGATGGGTGAATAAAATACCTTTCCCTATTCTTTGTATGTTTGTATGTGTTTTCTGTATTCTGAAGCTGTTTATAAATTTTTGAGATATCTGAATCTTTCAATTGTTCTTCCACAAAAGTACAATTTGAGATTTCTAATAAAGGGTCTTGTGTTTTTGTATTGGATATTGTTAAGTAGTTTAAAACATGCTTATTTGGATTAATCTCACAATGACTATGTTCTGTTTTTGATTCTACCCTCATTTCATTATCACACATAGCCCTCATTTCATTTGCATGTATGTCATAATCATATTCAAAACTATCTTCTAATATCGCTGTATTATAATCATGATTATTATCTATATTTTCTTGTCTTTCATTTCTATGTGTATACTCATGTTCAAATTGGTTAATGTGTTCCTCATTCTGCACAAAAGGTAAAATTTGATTTGAATTTAAAATCTCTGGATTAGTAGAAATACTTTCATGGGGAAGAGTTTCAGGAATTCTTGATAAAAAATCAGCCAGAATATTTAATTTTCCCTTTACATGCTCAACAGTGTACGAATATTCACTGAGTTCAAGCAACCATCTAGTAGTTAAATCCGCCGGAGAGGTAACCTTTTGGTAATGTTTTAAAGGCAGACTATCCGACAAGATTGTAAAGTGTCTGTTATACAAATACTGTTTAAAAGCCAAGACAGATTTATAAATCGCATATAACTCAAGTTTAATGGCAGGATAATTATTTTCAGATGGTGACAGGGCCTTACTAAAATATGAAACAGGGTGCAACTTATTATCAAATTCCTGTAAAAGGACACCTGAAATAGCTATCTTGGATGCATCAGTATTAAGAATAAATTCCTTATCCCAATCAGGTAACCTTACAAAGGGGGCCGAAAAGAAAATTCTTTGTAATTTTTCAAAGGCCTCTGCATGACATGCAGACCAGTGGAATTTTGTTTTGGTGGATGTTAATTCAATTAACGGTTTAGTAAGTTCAGCATATGAAGGAATAATTGATCTATAGAAGTTAGTTAATCCGATAAAACTTCTAACCTGTTTAGTTGTTTTTGGGGTAGGAAAAGATGTAATTTTAACAATATTAGATTGAATAGGGGCTACAATTCCCTGGGAAATTTTAAAACCCAAATATTCTATTGTTGACTGATGAAAAGTACATTTTTCAGGGGACAGAGTAACGTTGTAAGATTGCAATGCATTTAGCAGTATTGTAAGTTTGTGTACAGTCTCTTCAAACGAGTTTGTACAAAGTATCAGATCATCCTGATATGCATAAATACCATCTAAATGAAGCTCATCTAATATTGAGTCCATTAAATACTGAAAGGTTCCTGCAGCAACTTTTAACCCAAAAACAAGTCTTTTATTTTTAAATGTTCCAAATGGAGTTGTGAATGCTAAAATGTCCTGATATTCCTCAGGTAGGGCAATTTGCCAATATGCATTTTTTAGATCACAAATAGTGAAAAATTTAAATTTAGCCAATTTGCCAATAATTGTTGAGATACGAGGAAGTGGATATGAGGAATATTTTATGATGCTGTTTAATAATCTCAAGTCCATGGCTAGGCGATACTTAGGGGGATCATTTTTGTTAATAGCCTTCTTTTTTATCAATAACATAGGGCACGCCCATTCCGTATTAGTTCTTTCAATTAATCCAGCAGCTAACAGCTCCTCAATATGCTCTAATGCTTGTTTTTCCAGAGCCTGTGGAATGGGGAATGGCCTAGTTCTAATGGGATTTTTATGCACAAAATGCAATTTTGGGATAATCTTATCTGTACAACCTAACGTATCCAGTGATTTAGAAAAAGCTGCATAATGTGACAATAACACCTGTAATAATTGTTGCTGTTGTTCAGCTGGTAAATGGCTCAACCTAAAATCATTAGGTTTGAGTTCAATCTTTCTTTTATTCAGAATTTCTGGTGTCGCCTGAATTAAATTTATGTGTTCTAACTCATTTTCTTGAATTAAATTTTGTCTAATTTCTTCTATCTCAATATCACACTGAATTTTACCCACAATTGAATTTTTGTTCAGATGAATAGTTTCATGTTCAGATTTGTTAGCAATAAGTATTGTGAACTGTTTGTAATCCTCATTTAAATTTTTATTTTCCTGAATACTGTCATCAATATTGTTTACCTTGTTCACTATCGAATAAATAGCAGGGTCACATTCAATATTACTGCTATTTATTTCTGGTTCAAACATAAACTCGTGAGAAATGGGAACCTGGGACGTGACAAAAGTTGCACATACTTTTTCTCCAGGTGGAATAATCACTTTTCTATTTAAAATTGCATATATTTCCTCAACATTTTGTTGATTACTGTTCATAATGAGAGGGGTTTCCTTGCCATCAATCAGTATAGAATGAGAACCTGAACATAATTTAATGTTATGTTTCTCCATAAATTCATACCCAAGTATACCCTCAAATTTAGAGTGTTCAAATAGATTTACCAAAAAGAATGGGTGTCTAAAATGCACTTTATTGATTTTAAAGGAGATTTCAGCACAAGCTGCGAAAGATACAGAGGAATTGACAGTAGTAATATGCACATTCCTGCTTAAGAATTTATATTTTATGTGATTTTTGATACTGTCAAACAGTTCTTTTCTGATAATGCTGACAGTCGAACCAGAATCAACCAACAATCTAATATTTTGTTTTCCTAACTGTGCACCAATTATGGGCAGGGTAGTTTCATTATCTTTAACACTATAAATATGTTGGTCTGGTTCATTACTATCATTCCAGGAATTAGATTCTGCTAGTGATTGAATTTGCCTGAGACTATGTCCACTAGCGGTAACAAGTTTCTTATTTAGTTTTCCTGATTTTGATTTATTGACTGTCCATCCCTCTGAAATCTTTCTGAAAAATGTCTATTATTATAATTTGATTTGTATGGATGTTTTCTGTCAAACTTTCTGTTTCGGTATGTGCTATAATTGTTTCCCTTGATTGAGTTTGAGTTTTGAGTTCTTTTAAAGGAAAAACAATCTTTGAGTATGTGGCCATTCTTTCCACAGAATTGGCAAAGTACATTTGTTTTGTTATGTTTGTTTATTACAGAATCACCTAGCAAAGTGTTTGAACTATTGGCTTGTGCCCATTTATAGCATTGTTTTGCTGTGTGCTCGGGAGATTCACACAGTTGACATATATTCATTTTATTTTCAATCAAATTTATTTGTTGTTTTAATTCAGTGATTTCATTTATATAGTTAGAGTGATTTGAATTGTTCAAACAAGATGCGACTTGAGCATCTTGTATCTTTTGTGCTAACGTTACCGCTTGTTGATAGTCATTAATGCTTTTTTCATATATTTTACATTGCATATCTCAGGCCCTGACTAACGGCAGGGCATACGGGGCAAATGCCCTGGGCCCCCCTTCTGGAAGGGGCCCCCCTACAGGCGTATTCAGAAATTCTGCAACCTAAAGAGCTCTTATGCCACTGCAAGGGGGCCCCCCAGAATAGGCTTGCCCCGGGGCTCCAGGTAGTCTAAGTCGGGCCCTGGCATATCTGATGGCAATGCAGCCATCAGCTGTACAAACTTTATTTGGCTCATGGCTTCTTCCTGCAACTGCGGATAAACCTTAGCAGCCATAGCATTGATTCTGTGAGCCAAATGTTTAATGTTTTCCCCGGGTAGTAATCGAATGTTATTAAATTCTGTAGCTGATACTTTAATAGAGGATGTTGAAACAAATTGTGAAATAATTTCTTTTGCCTCATTCAGGCTTTTTGCGGATTTTAATTCCCTACTTGTTAAATAAAACTCAAGGGCATTGCCCGTCAACTTAGATTTTAAAATTGTTAATGCTTGCTCATTATTATAGTTATTAAATTTTACTAAATCCTCTAGCTGGGAGAAGAAAAAATCAATCATTGATGGCTCACCATCAAAATTTTGAACATTAATGTGAAACTGTTTTCTTTCCCTGGCTGCAATGGGAGGGGAGGCAGGTCTATTTCTTAGTCTTCTAGACATGATAAATGTAAGGTAGAATAAAATAACCAAATTTTTTTTTTTTTTGTAAGTTTGACCGTATTAAATTATTCTGAAAACAAACAAAATAACTCAGTAGTCAAAAGTGATATGATACATAGTAGATCTTCATGTGCTATAATTTGCAGATAACTCCATTTATCCTAAGTTGGAAGAAAAATTATTTATCCCTTTATTTACTTTGTTTTATTTTCACAGTTCTTTTATGAATGTGTTTTGCTCACATTTAATAATTAGTGCATTTGGGAAAAATAAACAAACTGGAAGGCTATGACCTATGTTTTAGCCTGTGTAAATGTAACATAGTGTGAGATAATGGTATATTTAAAATATAAATGCAACCAAAATTCAACATAAACAAGTTTTGATGTGTGCTTGTGTATACATAAAATAACAAAACAACAATCTCAGTATATCAATAAAAGAGAATTTGCAATTAAGCAACATCATATAATTTAAATAATTGTATTCTAGAGCATGACATAATCTTTGGAAAGCAATTATGCAGTATGCTGAAAACGCAATCATTGAGCAAGTATGTGCAAGAATAATAAACAAAGTGGTAGGTGTGCAAATACAGATGTTATTAGCTAAATGGTGATGTAATAAAATGACATTGAAAATAAATAACCAATAATATCTATAGAACAAAAATTTCAGTTATGAGTGTTTTCTGATATGTGAGTATGCAAATAAACAATAATTGTATTGCAATGGTATATATAAAATGCAAATATGAAAAGTGTGTAATATATAATAAACAATATAATAATATAAATAAAAACACTTCAAATATAAACACTGTTCTCAAAATGCATAACTGTGTAAAGACAATAAAAATTACTATTTAAATGAATTTAAAAAATAAAACTGTATGTGTAACACACAATGTGAGGCACAAAGAATTTTATAATCATTTTCAAAGTGTAAAATATATCAAACATAAAATATAATGTGTTCAGTATAAGGAAATAATTTCATAATAACAATAGTTATCTATATAAATCTTGAATATTTTGGCAATTTCACAATGTATAACCATTCAATGTATAAGCACTGGATCGCGGCAACCAATTATGTCACGTAAGTTGTTAGTGGAAAACAAATAACATTAGAGATCTTACATATACCAATTAAATTTTAAGTAATCATTAAGCCAGGTTCGTCTTTTACATTGAATGGAGTTTATATCAGAAATGTATGTATATTGAGGGTACTTACCAAATTAGCAGAGTGGCCTTTTGTGAACTAAGCTGTCTCTTAAAGAAAAATATAATCATAACAGTTTTGTTACACATTACATGAACCACTAAAAAAAAATCCTTTATAGATTTGAACTATTTTATTTCACTTGATTAATATGTTGTTTTTACATTTCCATCTATGTTAAGTACTTCATAAATCCCCTTTAAAAATAAGGGACAAAACTTATTACTTCTACGGCATTACAATTCTTATCGTACCGTAACTTAAACACATCGTGAGATATGCATACTGTAGATTACAATCGAAAATCTTCTTTGTAGTTTTCATTATACGAGGGTTACTTTGTAACGATTCAACTATCTGTTTCACATGATGCTTTAATTTTACACCGATGACTTTACATTAATTCAAATATTGCCTTGAAGTTACGAAGATAAGCTACGACATCTTTCAACCCACGCTATCTCAGCCGTTGGTTGTTCCTTCGTTCAAAAAATCCCGCAGTCGTTGCCATTCTTGGGGAAAGAATTCAGAGAGGCGGCTTAAGCCACACCCCTTTGAAGTGGTGACGTCAAGGCTCACAAGCAAGTTCATGTAGGCAAAATGTTTTGCTATAGTATGTGGCGGAATTCAACGCCACAACATCCTTCCTGAGGATGAAGTTATATACTCAGAACAAAGAAAAACAGTTGCAACAGCAACTGATGTTTCCTCTCGGGAATTTGATCTTTACGAAAATAGTTCTTCATACCAAAAGATGCTAAAAGTTACAGCTTGGATTCTTAGATTTTATGAAAATGCAAAGAAGTCAAAAGAAAACCGCTTATTATCTACGAAGTGGTTAGAGCTACGGCAGCCGTAACTTTAATGGGCTTACGGCAGTTTTTTAACGCATGCGCAAGAGGATGCGGTCTGACTTTCAGAGAACGAATCACTTTTTGAATGATTCTCTCTACGGCATACGGATACGGAAGCCTTGGAGATAAATAATGAACAAGGACACGTGTTGGTGTTTTACTGTTTTCTCATATTAGTTTCATTATCTCGTTATTATTTATATTATAATGTCGCAAAGTTTTGCGTGATCCAATTATTTGCAAAAAAATGCCGCGTAATTTCAGTTTGAGGGAAAACATTTCTATTCTCATTTAAGGAATATTCATTCTGAAAATGTCAGGACTGTAAATCTGACTTTCTAGATTGAAAAAAAAAAAAAAAAAAAAAAAGAAAGAAAGAAATAGCATTGAGAAAAAGATACCAAGCTTTTTTTATTTTCCGAAATTCGTCAAAGAAAAGTGACATAAAATTTATGTACTATGATTGTCTTTGAAGTGGAATATATAGTCCTATAGAAAATAGACATAGACATTTGAAAGAATTGCAATTGGGATGTATAAAAATAGGACACACTTGCCTAGCATTTATGAGTGTATCATCAGAAACATAACGAAACTACTGAAATAAAAGTGAATTACCATGTAGTATATGAAAAAGAAGTCCATGTCGTTTCATGTCCATGTAGTATATGAAAAAGAAGTTGGTGAACATCCCTGTCAACTGATGAAAGATTAAATCTTGCCTCACTATTAAGTGCTGGTATAGCCATGTTAAAAATATTAGAGGGGATTAAAGAGAAGCACTCACCAATCAAGAGATAGTTATACAGTGTGGAAAGACCTTCAAAATATTAAAAGTGCTTTCCATGTTGATAAGTCAATTTTTCATAAAGATGATACTGCTTTAGTCAATTTATTAGTGAAAAAAAAAAGAGAATAAGTATGATCCAATCCTCATTTATAAACCTGTTGGAGAATTATTGCAAGACTTTCCAAATACTAATTAAAATGAATTCCTTTTAGGAATTATGAAGGAAGTTCAAGAAAAACTATTGGAATTATACAACATATATGTACAATGATAGATTCGACTGTGTTTCAAGATAACTGTAAATATATGCTCATGCCATCAGTGATAAAAAATTGGGAAGGGAAGGTGTCATATGATGTCTGCTGTAAATATTTTACACGTCAAATTAAAATTTCCAGTTGCAATTTCTAAAAGTCATTTTAATATCACTAACGAAGACTGATTCTGAGTAAAACAATATTTTCTGAACTATGCATCAAAAATTTTTAAATACAATTTATATATATTTATTTTTCTCATACGTTATATCAGTATGTGCACAGAGATATGTATTGGTTACATAGGTTATATGTATGCATGATTCATCTTGATTTTGAAATATGAACTATCTTCTATAAATCAAAATGTTTTATTAGACATTAGGAATTCACACATTTTTGATAAAGTTTAACCCTCGCTTTCCCAAGATAGGGTTATTTTGACCCCATTTAGAAGTTGAAATTTAGTTAATCCCGCCTCATTCAAAAAGTGCGCTAATTCACCAGAGATAGCAAACGTAACTAGTAGAATGATGCAACTTCTAAACCATACAAAAAGGCGCGGTGCTGGTGATTTTCGCCAAACGTGCCAAGTGGTTCCTGAAAGCAATTTTCCTGCAGTAATGCCTTGATCTTGCGAAAGCAAGGGTTAAAGAAATACGAAAATATACTTTGTTCACCATTTCACACTTGCAGTACCTTAAAATTTTAAGAAAGTATCCCAATATTCAATAAAAAAAATTACCAAACTGTCAAATAACAGGTGCAAAAGTTTTTAGAGAGAAATCTCCCAGATCAGTTTTATCAGCCATTGATTACTTCCTGTGTCCATTTACCATGCACCACACACCTCCTAGGCATCAGATTTGACGACCAGAAATAATTTTATATTCGTCAAATGCAATAATTTAGCTGCATTTGATGACTAACGACAGCTAATTTTGAACGCTGCATGCCATGTGGTGAGAAACTAGAACTTGAATGTAAATTCAAAGGTGAAAGAAAGTGCCAATAAAGAAGCTATCAAAGAACAGATAAATACAATTTTTTCAGAAATTGTAACTTTTACAAGCAAATATGTAACTTTTTACAAGCAAATGAATGACTTTATTAGCAGCTTTAGTGTTTATTTGAAAAAATCATTGACTATTTTCTGAACATTTACTTAGCACGACCTCAAAAATGGGCTTACTATTGCTATAGAACTGTACTAGACATAAACACAAAAATGAAATTGGAGTGCTGGCATCGCCAACTAAAATACGAGGAGAGTGGTGGTACCATTATAAAAAGACTAGACAAAGCTATCATCAGTTGGGTGCCAAATGGCATCTAACATTGTTTTCTTAGTTATCATGCAGTTGTACTAAGGTGCCATTTTAAAATTTGTATTTACACATAAAAACACAGGCATAAATATAATTACTTAAGGTACTAATCCTTTATCTTGTTAGTTTTTCCCATTTTAAAAATGTGCTACACTGATATTTTGACAAGAACGCTAGAAATTTCATTCTACTACTTTATTGCTAGTACCTTTATTTTCATTGCAGATTATTGCACATTACTGATTTCAGTGAAATATTTATCTGTTTCTGTAAGTTATCAAGTTAAAATACTGATTATTATAAATTTAATAATTACTATCTTAATACGTAATTTTTGTTTTGTTTAATAATGTTTAAAAAAAAGAAAGAAAGAAACCTGAAATAGTAAACAACCTTCTGCTATCAATAATATATATAATTTAGTATTTTGTTTAAGTGTACTATGCTTATGCTAGGTTAAACAGTTTTATAAGTTTACTATTGCTTCTATGGCAACTCTAGACTTGGTTGATAAACAAATGAGGTGCATTTTGTTTTGATGTTTATTTTAGTGCATTAACTATTTTGAATGAATGTCTATAATTTAATATAGTTTAATTTTAATAATTAATAAAAATATTAAGTTTCAAATACTGCAATAAAAAAAACATTGGGTAAGAAAGAATATTTCTGTGGAAGTTTATTTCATTTTAAACCATGTGTTTTATTCAGTTATTAGGCTGATCTTTTTTACAGTGATAAAATAAATTTTCTTATTTCATCAAACAGTATTGTTTATTTTATTATTACTGTTATTTGTTGTTTTTAATTTCAGTTTTTTGCTGTTTTTAATTACAGTTTGTCTAATACTAATTATAAGATTAAGAAACTGCTCAAAAAAGATGCATGAGTTTGGCTAGGCCTAATTTAATATGATATATATGCTGTTTGTTTGTAGTACTGCTATTTATTATTTTCTACAAATATAAATGTAGAATCTTAATTACAAAAGAAAAAAAATTACTAAATGTTCTTGCCTAACATCCCCCCTTCCCTTCATCTGCTATTTTTGCATTATTTTAATGTTTAGGAGCATTTATAATTGCTTGAACTAAAAAAATGTTAATAAAAAGATAAAATAAACTGAATAATACAGTCCTCGTAGGCAGTTTTTGATAACTTGTTGAAATGACCTATTTGTAAAGATTGTGCTTGTTGACACGGTGATGGTTATGTTTTTACTAATTTTAAACGTTTGATTAAGAAACAGTTATTGAGTAATGCACTGATGCAGAAAATGTTCAGACCTTGGAAATTTCTCCCAAAATATAATCCAAATTTCCTTCAATAACATGAAAATGTATTTTGTAATACAAAGCCATATATTCTACATAATAAGCATTTAAAAGAATAAGAATACACTATAACATAAAAATATAATTGTTAGTTTATATTACAAGCATTACAAAGTAACAATTTGTTATTTTAGACTTTCAATATTCTTTTAGTAGAAAATAAAAATTTAAATTTCTCCAGTCACTCGAAATTTCCTCCGAACCTCATTCGGACATATTCTGCATCCCTAAAGTAATATATAAATAAAGGTAGATCTTATCAAATTTTAAAATATTTACTAGGGTGCCTAGATAAAAGAGAGTAACGTCAATTCTGTGATAGAAGCTCATTGGTCAAGACTAGAGCCCTCGATTTACAGTCGCCAGAAGTATTCTTCGAGCAACTCCACCCCGTCAGAATTTTTCACGATTCGATTCAGTTGTCGGTTTGAATAATAAATATTTAGAATTTAAATATATTATTTAAATATTTTATTTTAATAATAAAATATTTATTATTTAAATATTTTATTTTTAATAATAAAATATTTATTATTTGTTTATCGAATCGTTAAAAATATATTATTTGTTTATCGAATCGTTAAAAAAATATATTCAATATTGGTACAGCATTCATTTAAAAAATGTCCTTATTCAATATTGTAAATTTCAGACAGAATGAGTACGGCTATTTATAAAGAATGAATCCAAGTCAATCAACCAATCAACCAACCTTGAAAAAAAAAAAAAAAAAAAAAAAAAAAAAAAAAAAAAAAAAATTTTTTTTTTTTTTTTTTTTTTTTTTTTTTCAAGGTTGGTTGATTGGTTGATTTAAAAAAATAATTCTTATTCTCTATCTCAAAGACATTAGCTATCTCAGATTCAAAGGCATCGTTTTAATATTAAAATATTACTATTATCCAATTCAAAGTCTCAATTTATAAACATCCAATATTGGCACTCTATCTATCGCAAAAAAATGGGCCGAACGAAGCGTCAAAGACAGAAATCTGCCATGAGACGCTTCGTTCGGCCCATTTTTTTGCCCCCTCCAGATTTAAGGCATCAGTTTGTACCATCTAGATCGATCCCCCACAAAGACTTTGATTTTGGACGGAGGGGTGTCTGTCCAAGAAATAGTCTCAAATCTATCTTCGTGGAGGCGAGGGTCGTCATCGTGGTCCCCATCGAAGAACAGCATGGTTCTCTCTATGAAATCTTTTAAGAATTCATTTATGAATGTGTCAGAGTCCCTCACGATCCGAATTCGGATGGCTTTATGGATGCATGAGGTGGGTACTATGGGGTCTAGAATCTGAATTTTAGAGGATGTCAGCATGGCCTCGAATCCCAACGACGACAGGGCATCTCCAAAATGTATCTCGTCGACTGGATACACCCAGGTATTGGCTAGAGAGATAGGTAACCTGACCCTCCTGTAAACGAGATCGCACACCTTCAGCCTGGTCGTTTTTTTCACGTAAGATCGACCCATCAGCTTGGCCACATCAGAGGCCCTGACGAACAAAAGTCCATCCGCAGAGACTACGAATAGGATTTTAGCGTCAAGCTGTGGATGTTCAATAGTGAATAGCATGACTTATGGCAGTAGCAATAGAAGTCAAAATGATGCAGGCTCTTAGAGGCAGCTCGTATATATACCCGATTCGTGACCTCGTTTTATCAGGCTTTACTAAGAAAACAGGATGTATCAGCTGTTTTTTGAGGATGCGATAAAATCTGTCCTTCTAGAACAATAAAATTATTTATATAATTAATCCGATAGCATGAGGATGTGCGTCATGCGTCACAGGATGTAGATAAGATATTTACTTGGAATTTAGATAGAACTAAAGATTACTGCTAGTATATATACAGGCTGCTGGACGAGACATTTCATTCTGAGCTACTGCTTACTGCTTTTCAAAATGATCTTCCAAATTCTATCTGATGAACTGAATGTTAAATTGACATGCTTTTTGTCATTTGACAACCAAATTTTTATCAAAGGCCGAGACGTGGCCTATTACATGGGGCATGAAAACTCCAGTAGAGTGGTGAACTTGTGCCATATAACGGTAACAGACATTGCTCCTGAGGGCTTGAAACTACCCCCGTCTCTAGCCAAGACATGCGTCTTTGGACTAGAGGATGCAAAAATATTGATGGATATGCATCCAGGAGAGTTTGATTCCCTATTTCAGGGGCCGATTGAAATTCTTACGCCCATCGAATGCAGCTTAAACCTGAGGCGGCCTGTCCAGGTTAAGCTCGCAGCCATAACCTCATCCAATGCCACAATGGAGAGTTTCTTGGCCGACTTAAAGAATGTCATGGAGGAGTACCTGGCAACGGTACCCATGGACACCTATGTATTCGGCGAACGATATGGGGACTTGGAGCTAGGCTATTTCCCCCGAAAAATAAAAGTTTTGGTGGGAAACAAGCCCTACTTCTATAAATCCTCGTCTTAAGATCAGGACGAGGTGCAAAAAAATGGGTCGAGCGAAGCCTCTCATGATCATTGAGGCTTCGCTCGGCCCATTTTTTTGCGATAGATAGAGTGCCAACATTGGATGCGTACCGATTTGAACTTGTAATTTTCAAGGGATATGGCTTAGCTATAAGATAATTTTATATCTTGATAAAATATGCAGACTCTATAGCTAAATTTAAGGTATCTGAGTTTAAAAATTTAATTTTTTCATTTAAAATTCACATTTTTTTCTTGTAAAATTTAAAATTTCTAAAGACTAAGTGTGGCGGTCATTACAATTCTAAATTTTCAAGGGATATGGCTTAGCTATAAGATAAATATGAAACTTGGTAAAATATCGATAGCTAAATTTAAGGGATCTGAATTTAAAATTTTAATTTTTTCGTTTAAAATTTGCATGTAAAATTTAAAATTTTTAAAGACTAAGTGTAGCCAAGCCAACATTGAATGCGTACCGATTGTAATTTTCAAGGGATATGGCTTAGCTATAAGATAAATATGAAACTTGGTAAAATATACAGACTCAATAGCTAAATTTAAGGGATCTGAATTTAAAAATTTAATTTTTTTCGTTTAAAATTTACATTTTATATGTAAAATTTAAAAGTTTTAAAGATTAAGTGTAGCCAAGCCAGTCATTATAATCTAATCTCTATAAAAAGATTTTCGAGAGACAGGATATTATGCAAGCCTTTCCTCAGGATGCTTGATAAGCGGCTCCCGGTTAAAATTACAATCAGATCTCTATAAAAAGAGTTTTCGAGAAGTGTTGACAGGATATTATGTAAGCCTTTCCTCAGGAAGCCCGGTTATAATCAGATCTCTATAAAAAGATTTTTCCAGAAGTATTGACAGGATATTATGTAAGCCTTTCCTCAGGATGCCCGGTTATAATCAGATTGTCCGAGAGACAGGATATTATGCCCTCTTGATAAGCGGTTCTTAGAAAATTACTATCAGATCCTATTGATAAGACCGGGTATATATACGAGTGTCCAGCGAGAGCTCTTCAATTGCTAGTCGATCTCTCTACTAGCTGCTTAGATTCATTAGCTCTCTGTCAGTCATGTTTTTCCATGTAAAAAATTATGTTTATGGCGTTGCCTTTAAATGCCTAATGGCCTCTGATGGCACCCTGTTTGTCCGGGCTGAGGACCTGGCTATCTACTCGAGGCATCCTCTAGATCTCCATTTTGCCGAGAGATATGCAGGCCTCACCGTCCGAGATGTAATGGACCCTAAAATCGATTTACCCAAATGGCTCGCTAAGACGAGAATCTTCTCCATTAGCGAAGCCAAACATCATTTGGGAGGGTTCATGGGCGAACAGGAGTTTGATAAGATGTTCGATGGTTCGGCCATGGTGAAATACCAGGCTAACATGAAGCTCAGCTTCGTGAAAGCCATAGGTGTTAGATTTGTAGAAAGGTCCCATACCAAGTTCGAAGACTTCCTTGCCACATACCAACTACAGGTGAGGAAATTTTTTGAACTTGAATATGAGGATTATGAATTATACAAATCCCAAATGACCGGACCGTTGAAGATGACCATCAGGAGGTCATCTAATGAGCAACGCATAGAGAGCTTGTGTTAATCTTTAAAATGAGAGTAAAAAAATGGGTCGAACGAGGTGTCTCATGGCAGAATTTCTGTCTTTGACACCTCGTTCGACCCATTTTTTTGCGATAGATATAGTGCCAACATTGGACGGGTTTAATTTAAGACTTTGATTCTAAGGGGGCTTAATTTAAGTATTTATAAAAAAATCTATTAAGCTAGTATTGAAGAGGTTATCAGCATAAAAAAAATAATTAAGACGTTTAAGTTGAGACTTTACAATTACATGTATGAAAATATTATTAAGACTGAAAAATATATGGATGGGATTGAACATAGTGAAATAAGCAATTTAATTACTTTTCAGTCGTTTTTTTTTCAAATTTAAAAAAAAATTGAAAATTTTGCAAATTTGACCAACTTTAGAAACGTGATCTTAAAATAAAAATATTTTTGAAAACTAATCGTGGAATCGTGATTCTTATTACATATACATAGTAAAATAAGCAATTTAATTCAGTCGTTTTTTTCAAATTTAAAAAAAAATTGAAAATTTTGCAAATTTGGCCAACTTTAGAAACGTGATCTTAAAATAAAAATATTTTTGAAAACTAATCGTGGAATCGTGATTCTTATTACATATACATAGTAAAATAAGCAATTTAATTACTTTTCAGTCGTTTTTTTTTTCAATTTTAAAAAAAAAATTGAAAATTTTGACAGAGGTGATGACACATCAGCAAATTTAGATAAACTGTTACTTTAGCATGATATATATATAGGCTAGCTAGAGTCAATCAATCAACCAACCTTGAAAAAAAAAAAAAAAAAAAAAAAAAAAAAAAAAAAAAATATTTTTTTTTTTTTTTTTTTTTTTTTTTTTTTTTTTTTTTTCAAGGTTGGTTGGTTGATATATATTTATAATGCTAATTGAATTAAGTATATTTTCAAAAATGAAGATTTAGACTTTGAGTTGACTATTGCAAATTCAACCAACTTTAGAAACGCGATCTTAAAATAAAAATATTTTTGAAAACTAATCGTGGAATCGTGATTCTTATTACATATACATAGTAAAATAAGCAATTTAATTCAGTCGTTTTTTTTTCAAATTTAAAAAAAATTGAAAATTTTGCAAATTCAACCAACTTTAGAAACGTGATCTTAAAATAAAAATATTTTTGAAAACTAATCGTGGAATCGTGATTCTTATTACATATACATAGTAAAATAAGCAATTTAATTACTTTTCAGTCGTTTTTTTTCAAATTTAAAAAAAATTGAAAATTTGACCAACTTTAGAAACGTGATCTTAAAATAAAAATATTTTTGAAAACTAATCGTGGAATCGTGATTCTTATTATATATACATAGTAAAATAAGCAATTTAATTACTTTTCAGTCGTTTTTTTTCAAATTTAAAAAAAAAATTGAAAATTTTGCAAATTTGGCCAACTTTAGAAACGTGATCTTAAAATAAAAATATTTTTGAAAACTAATCGTGGAATCGTGATTCTTATTACATATACATAGTAAAATAAGCAATTTAATTACTTTTCAGCCGTTTTTTTTTCAAATTTAAAAAAAATTGAAAATTTTGACAGAGGTGGCGGCACATCAGCAAATTTAGATAAACTGTTACTTTAGCATGATATATATAGGCTAGCTAGAGTCAATCAATCAACCAACCTTGAAAAAAAAAAAAAAAAAAAAAAAAAAAAAAAAAAAAAATTTTTTTTTTTTTTTTTTTTTTTTTTTTTTAAGGTTGGTTAATTGATTGATTTACTCTAGCTAACCTATATATATTATGCTAAAGTATATACATTATCATTGTCCAGCAATGCTTATCTGCGTCTATAAAAATGCATCCTGTTTTCATAGCAAATGAGTTATACAATATCCTGTTTCCGCGACATCTATAATAAGCCTTAACTCATCCTGTTCTCGTAGAAACTGACTTATGCAATATCCTGTCTTCAGATTGGCAATATCCTGTCTCATCTAAAATAAGCCTTATCTCATCCTGTTTTCGTAGAAACTGACTTATGCAATATCCTGTCTTCAGATTATACTAATTGAATTAAGTATATTTTCAAAAATGAAGATTTAGACTTTGAGTTGACTATTGCAAATTCGACCAACTTTAGAAACGTGATCTTAAAATAAAAATATTTTTGAAAACTAATCGTGGAATCGTGATTCTTATTACATATACATAGTAAAATAAGCAATTTAATTACTTTCAGTCGTTTTTTTTTTCAAATTTAAAAAAAATGAAAATTTTACAAATTTGACCAACTTTAGAAACGTAATCTTAAAATAAAAATATTTTTGAAAACTAATCGTGGAATCGTGATTCTTATTACATATACATAGTGAAATAAGCAATTAATTACTTTTCAGTTGTTTTTTTTTCAAATTTAAAAAAAATTGAAAATTTTGACAGAGGTGGTGGCACATCAGCAAATTTAGATAAACTGTTACTTTAGCATGATATATATAGGCTAGCTAGAGTCAATCAATCAATCAACCAACCTTCAAAAAAAAAAAAAAAAAAAAAAAAAAAAAAAAAAAAAAAAAAAAAAAAATTTTTTTTTTTTTTTTTTTTTTTTTTTTTTTTTTTTTATGGTTGGTTGATTGGTTGATTGACTCAAACATTTTTTTTTCACAGTTGGTAGTTTAACATAATTAAACTCTCTCTCTACGAGCCAGCTTGACGGTCAGCTCATACGCTCTGTCTTTTTCATCAACTACGTAGTCTTTTTCTATTTCCTCAAACTTTCTCTTAACCGTAGCAGTCAATTCTTGAAGCATGTCGCCCGATTTGACAGACCATATACCTTCAGCTCTCACACGCATGGAAAAGTTGCTAGGTTTCTCTTCTTCAGTATCCCCATACCTGGATTCTACCGACGGGGGTGCGTAGATATTCGTATGTTGTTCGCAGACTGCGCTCGAGTATTCGTAATACCCTTTAAGCCAATCTTGTAAATTCATCTCACCTTCGTTTCGAACTGTGATTTCAAAGGCCATCCTTCTGCTGAACGGTATAATGCTGGGATACGTAGAGGTTACCCGGCCATCGGTCCACAGTTTCTGGATACGGTAGATCTCCTCGATAGGCATTCGGTGCGTCTTCACAAGTACCTGAAGCATATCGTTGAAATCAAACACGCGCCTGGAACTCATGTTCAAGCGTTGTGCATTGGGATATAGATTAGCCAGATCCTTGTTGGAATATCGATGTGCAAAGTTGTAAGGTGACGCGTAGCCTAGATATTTGCCAACATCGACGGCTATGAAATAAACATCTCTACCAACAGTAGCAGCGATGAGTGCAGGTTTGGTATCAAAACAAATTTTCAGATACATGATTGCGCTATGATCTTTCAATAAACAGAGGCAATGGAAGAATGATGGTAGCTTGAGTACGGAACCACTATTTATATAAAATATCCATGAGTGGGCGTGGCATGTAAAAAAAAAAAAAAAAAAAAAAAAAAAAAAAAAAAAAAATTTTTTTTTTTTTTTTTTTTTTTTTTTTTCAAGTTAGTTGTTTATTTAGTTATCATCTAGAAAACTTCTTTATAAGCTTATCCGCCTCGTTTTCAATCTCTCTACGAATCGAGTCCAAGTCATAGCTGCCGTCCTTTTCATAGACTGAAATTATATCTTTTAGCGAATCGCTCACCATTTCTTCTTTGATTTTTTCAAAGTCTTCGCCGATTTTCGAGTACGCAGATAGGTATCTTTTATAATTTACATAATTTTTGATCTTGTACTTGTTCAGGGCTTGTTCGTTGAACTGCTTACGCTTAACCTTAAAAATGTTCCTAGAGCGTGGAGATTCTTCAGCGTCGGCCTTCATGACGAATCCTTCTAGCGGACACTCTGCATAAGCGCTGGGATACGTTTCAACTTTTTCGTACAGATCCCCTATCGTTTGGTAATCTAAATCTAAGATGGGTACGTGGGGTAGCTTCACTCGCTGGAAAATGTTCACGGCGTCGCTATACTTCATAAACGTATCTGAATCCAGTTGGTAGATGTCGAAGGCCCGAAAAAAGACAGTCTTGCTACCGAATACGGCTTCGGATTCAAAATCACGATAGGTTATTCTCTTCATGTGGCTTCCGAATACTTCTCCATAAATGATAAAATTGTCATGTAAAATGTCTTTGATAAGCCGTACCTTTTCCGACAGCGGTTCCAAGATTGCGTTCAAGTTAAAAAGGCGTGTCTTTTCATCTAGCACAACGTTTCTAGATTGTATCCTGAACGTATTCTTCACGTAGCCAATACCGATATTAGAGCCATCCAATTTTTCGGTAGCTATTAAAGGTATGCCCGAATAAATTTGGCTTGTAATCTCGTGGTACTTGATAAGAGCCATCGTAAATAGATTAGAAACAGAGACTAGAAAATATCTAAGCTATTTCAATGAGTATGAAGACCAGAATGAATGTAGCTTGAGTACGGAGCCGCTATTTATACTAAATATAAATCAACTAATCAACCAACCATCTGAAAAAAAAAAAAAAAAAAAAAAAAATTTTTTTTTTTTTTTTTTTTTTTTTTTTTTTTTTTTTTAAAGGTTGGTTGGTTGGTTGATTACATTCTCTATATATAGTATCGCTGACATGACTACACGCTCATTGTGTCTCGACATTTGCCAGCAACGGTCGTCTAGTCACTATGTCTCGTAATGGGTTTTCAGCAAGACTAGTTAGTTAGATTTTTCTATAAGAGCCCATGATTTATTCTGATTTCATGAAAACCTGCAATATCTTGTCATTTGTCAGACAAAAGTCTATAAATATCTTGTTTTCAAAGCCAATATTGTATAAATACCGCTATTTTATCCTATTTTAAAGGTCAGGAGCGAGTTTATGCATGACCGTACTGTAGAAGAAATAAATTCCACTCCCACCCACCCTAATAGATATACTATATATATATACTATATATAGACTGTAGCGCCATCTACAATGATTGGCTAAAGAAATATAGCGTTAGCAGCCAACTGAGAAATATAGCTTTAACGGCCAACTTAGAACTATAGCGGCCAACTTAGAAATATAACTATAGCGAGATAGAGACTGAGATAGACTGATGAAGTGGCACGTCAGCGATACTATATATAGAGACTGTAATCAACCAACCAACCAACCTTGAAAAAAAAAAAAAAAAAAAAAAAAAAAAAAAAAATATTTTTTTTTTTTTTTTTTTTTTTTTTTTTCCAAGGTTGGTTGGTTGGTTGATTACAGTCTCTATATATAGTATCGCTGACGTGCCACTTCATCAGTCTATCTCAGTCTTTGCCAGCAACGGTTGTTTCAAGGGCAGGATATTATGTAACCCATTTCTTCATAAACAGGACGCGATAAAGTTATTTATAGCTCCGATAGCAACCCTCTCTAAGCGATAATCTAAAAGGTCATCCGGTCGAGCCTTATCAGATATCATGCATCCGCTCGCCAGAGTATAAATACCGGCCTCTCGCCCCAGCTTATTCATTCTGACCCTCTGCTTTTTGAAATGGCCACTCTATCATTTGACTCTCTGACGGACGAACGAATTGATTGCGACTGTGTCGTAATACCGCAATGGAACGTATTGAACACCCCTCGCATATCTTGTGAATTGATATGTAATTACGACCGTTCTATGAAAATGCCAGCTCCAGCCATTATTCCCAAACCTAAGCCAGCTCCCACACCTAAACCAGCTCTCATTCAAAAACCAGCACCAGCACCTAAGCCTGATCCAGTTCTCATTCAAAAACCGGCTCCAGTTCTCATTCAAAACCCGGCTCCAGCACTTAAACCAGATCCAGTTCTCACACCTAAGCCTGATCCAGTTCCCACACCTAAGCCTGATCCAGTTCCCACACCTAAGCCAGTTCAAATTTCAATACCCATGTCAGAGATGATGTATTTTAAAGTACCGAACCTATTAAGCCCGCTACCAAAATCTCCAATTTCAGAAGACCCGTCCAAAGTAACAGTTTATCGCCCTTGGAAGCCTCCACCGAAGATAGATTTCGTGGTACGGCCTAAGTTAAAAACTGCCGGCTTTGAAGATCCTAGAATTCGAAGACGGCAGGGCATAGTCGTTCTCAAGTCAATCGTCGATCTGAGAGATGGCAAATGCTATAGCCACATACAAACAGAGGTCAGGAAAAATTACTGTTGGGTTTAAGCCCAAACGATTTATAAAAAATCGGGTCGAACGAAGTGTCTCATGGCAGATTACTGTCTTTGACACTTCGTTCGACCCGTTTTTTCTGTAACAATTATATTGCCAATATTGGATGCGTTTAAGATTTTGACTTAAGATTTTGAATGGATATTTTTATAACTGAAGTCTTGGAGATATATATTTTTATCTAACTTAAAACAGTTTGGCAAAAAAATATTATTTTCAAATCAAAAACTATAAAATTGAAATGATAAACTTTGAAAATTGCAAAGTCCAAAAAAATATAGTATCTTGAAAAAATTATAGAAATCGGCCAAAGACACTTTAACATGATATATATAGGTTAGCTAGAGTCAATCAACCAATCAACCAACCTTGAAAAAAAAAAAAAAAAAAAAAAAAAAAAAAAAAAAAAAAAAAAAATTTTTTTTTTTTTTTTTTTTTTTTTTTTTTTTTTTTTTTTTTCAAGGTTGGTTGATTGATTGATTGACTCTAGCTAACCTATATATATCATGTTAAAGTGTATACATCCAGCAATGCTTATCTGCGTCTATAAAAATGCATCCTGTTCAGCATCCTGTTTCATAGCAAATGAGTTATACAATATCCTGTTTCCGCGTTTAGTGACAAATAATTCTATAGATAGCCTTATCTCATCCTGTTTTCGTAGAAACTGACTTATGCAATATCCTGTTTCCGCGTCCAGTGACTCTATAATAAGCCTTATCTTATCGTAGAAACTGACTTATGCAATATCCTTCAGATTGACTATATAAGCTCTGGCATTTGATCGAATAGCCATTCTCTCTTCGGAGCTTTAAACTACCAATATGTATAAAACTCAATGCTCTCTGAAGAAACTTAAAGCGGTAAACTCGCTACGAAACCGTTTTGGGGTTATCGAGCTGTTTCCCAAAAACCTTTCGCCTACCGTTAAGAAATTGGAAGAGTATCCACACTTCCAAACCATGATCGGTGAAGGTAAGATTTGTGTATTCTGTCTATACATGACGACCGATTTGAAGATTGAATTCAAAAAACGTACTCTGACGGACAAGATAACGAATACAATCCCAGCCATAGGCAGAGAGGCCAAGACAAACTATCCGCTGAGACCTCAGGAAATAAAATGGAGCACTCTGATGAACCGATATAAAAGACCCCCCAGCGAAGCCAACAGAACCAACGCCGACGTGAGAATTGGTTTCAAGTGCCCTAACAATCAGTTTCTTGTAAAGTCCTATTTTACGTTTGGTCAGCGAACCGTCGGACGAGGATGCGCCCATATAATACAGACTTTGAACGTGCCATTCCTGTTCTTTGTGAGGCGTCCTGGCGAGACACGAGTAAAACCGGACAACAGATACTTTGCTGGCGACAAGCTCCATTACTACGATCGTTACATATTGATTGCCGACTCCAGTTACAAGGTGCCTGCTGGGACCACATACATTCTGTTTACGACTCAAAAAAACTTTTTCAGTTTGGACATTGTGCCAGAGAATTTAGAGTTGGGCTTCGAAACCAAAAATCCTTTGGTGGAACGCATAACAAAAATAGATGGTATGTACGACATATCCGTACCAACGCCCATGATACAGCATATAGATGATGAAGACGACTCTCCCGTAGAAATGAGTACTGCTAGAATAACATCTAAATATTTTGATAAGCCAACGTCTCCATCCCAAGAGCCAGAAATCTATTTTCCGGAGTCATCTCAAGAGTCGTCCCAAGAACCAGAGCCAGAGATCTATTTGCCTGTGGACAGAAGAACGATAGTCATAACAACAAACTTTGCAGCCCAATACAAGTCTCTGACTTTTAAGGACTGGAAAAACTTGACAGATCGCCCCGACAATAACTTCGTACGCCCCTACGGACCAGATCTACCTGGACTTGACATGAGAATTAAATCGGTAAAACGGAAGGCTGAGACAATTCCCAAGAGTGCCAAGAAACATAAGCCATCTTTCAAGGAGGTGGCCACAAATACAGAGTCAGAACCAGAGCCAGTGTTTAAATGCCCACTACCCGTTGAAAGTCCTGAGATATGTCTCATTGAAGATCCTGAACCCATTGAAAGTCCAGAGCCCGTTGAAGATCCTGAACCCATTGAAAGTCCAGAGCCCGTTGAAGATCCTGAACCCATTGAAAGTCCTGAGATATGTCCAGAGCCCATTGACAGTCCTGATCCCATTGAAAATCCAGCTCCCATTGAAAATCCTGAACCCATTGAAAATCCAGAATATTTTTATGGATGGCCTACTATTGAAAGGTCAGAGGTACAAACTGAACTGGATGAGCTTGATAATATTTTATGTACGCCTTTATCCATGCCGCATGATACGCTAGACTCGTTGATGGATGATCTTATGACGCCATCAACTATACAGTATACTATGGAACCGCTGGAGACTCAGTTCAAAGTGCCAGGATTTGAACTGCCAGATTTCATGTAACTATAAAAATATGTAAAATTTAAAAAATTTGGGTCAAACGAGGCTTCCTCATGTTTAGATTTGTCATTATGACTTATCTTTACGATGGAAGCCTCGTTTGACCCATTTTTTTTAAATCAAAATGCTACCAATATTGGTATTGAAAAAAAATAACTTGTAAAATTTATCAGAACAATAAAAAAATTGGGTCAAACGAGACTTCCTCATGTTTAGATTTGTCAGTATGACTTATCTTTACAATGGAAGCCTCGTTTGACCCATTTTTTAAATCAAAATGCTACCAATATTGGATTTGTAAAAAAATAACTTGTAAATTTTATCAGATTAATTAGAAAGTGACACATGACAATACTTTATAAAAGTCCATCTAAGTCACATTAAAATCAACCAACCAACCAACCTTGAAAAAAAAAAAAAAAAAAAAATATATATATTTTTTTTTTTTTTTTTTTTTTTTTTTTTTTTTTTCAAGGTTGGTTGGTTGGTTGATATATATTTGTTTCCTCGTTCATCACTTTTCATTTATCAAGATTAACTTTTCAATTTAATCCTATCATGTTTTTATTCAAAGGCTAAGTTTCAAAGCCTCATTTTAAATGAAACCTGTTAATTTTGATCATGTCTATCTTAAACGTGAATCGCTTAGCCATCCAAGCCATTCGTAGCAATTAGATGTTTGAACTGACCCTTTAAAATTTTTCTAAGGTATAGTAGTCTTTCAATTTTGACCGGTTAAACGTGGATCAGCTATACAAGAGGTCATGATAAAACTGAGTCACGCTGAGCGTTGCCTGTATCTGAAACATGTCAAACGAATACCTTTGACATGGCAATTGAAAACGGGGCATCGCTTAGCAGCCGTCCATAAAAATTTAAACGAGCTGGGCTAGTCAGGATAAACGTAACCATTGAATTCTGGGCCATGCTTAGCAGTAGCAACCCATACTGTAAAAATAATATTTACGAGATGTAATGGCAAAGCGACAATTGAAAAGCTTAAAAGTAGCGGCCCTGGGTCCAAATACTAGTCTATGGCATCATTTTAAAAGAAACCATTGAGCCATCCAAGATAGAATCGGTTTACTGAACAAATCTATAGGTGAAAGACGTAGAGAGCCCATATTGTAAAAATTTAAAATTATAAAATTCAAAAGTGGATATGGGTTAAGTTTCAAAGTCACATGACCACTCTTAAAATAAAACCAACCAACCAACCAACCTTAAAAAAAAAAAAAAAAAAAAAAAAAAAAATATATTTTTTTTTTTTTTTTTTTTTTTTTTCAAGGTTGGTTGGTTGGTTTTATTTTAAGAGTGGGTGTGGTCATGTGACTAGTAAATATCATCGGATCAAAAAGTGATATAACCGAGATTGATTTCGGAGCTAAAAAGAAGAACCCAAATTGTCATCCCAACTGGCTGAACCCAGATTAGGTATTTTTTAGCTTAAAATCTTAGCTGATCTGAGTTTGGTCGTTGGTAAAAAATATCAGCGGATTTTTCTAAGGCCCAAATGAAATTTTTTCAAACTAAATCTGGCAGACTAGAATTTTAGTAAGAATCCATAGTCATAGCTGCGAGTACCCGAAAAGAGTACCCGGCATCTCTTTAAGAAGATACCGTAAAACGTAAAGTCAGATCCGTCTCGGTACCACGTTTAAGCTCGTCCGATCTTAAAAAATGCTGGATATCGTTAGCCCGCTTAGAGAGAGACTTGGCATAGTGCCAACTGAGTCGATACACTAGAATGAGTCGATACTGTGTCGCTTAGACATCTTCATACTTGGCCAATCTATATTTTAAACTATCATTTTCGGCTTGCAAGCTAGCCATTCCCTCTTTTAAACTATCCGCTTGCAAGTGTAACTTATAAATAATTTCCTACAAGCCTGTAGCGTTTCGCCTTGCAGAGTTTCTCTGATATTATTTTCGTAAATCTCTTTCATATCGGCCTCTATCCCTTGGCAGCGTCTCAATATGGGCATCATGGCAAGTATGGAGATGAATGGCAAAATTAAATCTTGGCCAGTATATATAGATAAAATATAATTGACGAGAAACCAACCAACCAACCAGCTGTAAAAAAAAAAAAAAAAAAAAAAAAAAAAAAAAATTTTTTTTTTTTTTTTTTTTTTTTTTTTTTTTTTTTTTTTGAGTGGGCGTGGCTTTACTTTACCTATATATACCGATCCTTGCCAGCCATCTTCAAGCCACTCTTCTACAATGCCTGCCGGTCTCAATTTGAGAAGGTATTTGAACACTCTCCTACGCGACACAACTCAGTTTTCGTGTCCGCGCTGTAACGTTCTCGTCTTGCCCAAAGATTATGAAAGGCATTGTAGGAATGAAACCACCATGGACCCTTTAACATGCTGCGTTTGGTGCGAGGGCCAATTTACATTCCAAAGAGGGGAAAAGAACGGTGCAGCTGATCATTTGATAGAATGCTTTAGAAATTTTAGATTTAGGATGCCTGAACCTGAACCTGAGCCTGAACCTGAACCTGAGCCTGAGCCTGATGATGATCCTGCTGCCGACCCATACGAATTTTTCGATTTCACTCCAATGTGCGCAAAAGAAGATTTTTTCGATCATACGCGTTACTTTATGGACGACTGGGCCTACGAACCCGTCTGGCCGATCGAGTTAGAGCCTCCACCCGTACCTTTCGAAGACGAGACGCTGAATTTAGCCGCCTCTTGCGTGCTGAGATATCTTCAAGGCGACCTGGCGTTCATCCACGTCATGGTGCGAGCCGTAGCCTATAGAGATTTTATAAGATTCATGGATAGAGACGACGGCTTGACCCAAACCCTACCCTTTTCATGTTGGTGCGACGGTGGCAGGGAAACCAATCCCAAATTCAGGCAGCATAGGCACATGGTCGTGGTAACTCCTTCAGAAGATCATTTTCACAAGAACGTGTGGGGTAGGATCAGACCCGACGAGCGGCCGTATGTCGGTTACCGATGCCTGAAAAGCAAATCTATAGAGACCGTCTGGCATTTGGTCAATACGCTGGGATATCTCAGCAACCGAAAATCTAGCTGTAATTTTTCATTCGAAAGCCAACTAGGGGTTGGTAACAGGAAACATTTTTACATCCAGGAGACGCTTCCCAAAGATTACAGATTGGTCTTGGCTACGCTCTGGAACGGAGGCATCATGAGGCTCATAACCCAAAATTATGCCTGCAGGCATCCCGATAAATTGCTCAGAGTTCCAATAGCGTTCATCGACGGAAAATATAAAATTAAAATCAAACATTTGCCAGGCATAAAACTGAAACTGGTACTGCCCGTATCGAGAAATTTCAAGTCGTCTAGTACAAGTACCCAATACTTCTTGCATCTGAACAACGAAAAAAAGATGTATTTTACGACAGGCACGCAGACCGAAGAAGATTACAAACTGTTTTACGAAGTCGTCAAAGAAGATTATTGGGAACCCAGCAGGCGTCAACAGATGTGCTTTCAGTGCGTGAAGCCCATATTGGGACGCTGCAGAGGGATAGAGGCCGAAATGAAAAAAATGAAAGAGAGTTACGAAAATAATATCAGGGAACTGAGAGAAATGCTGCAAATCCAAAAACTGGAATATTTGGAAATTATTTATAATTTACACGTGAACGAAATTGCTAGCCTGAAAGAGGGAATGGAAAGGCTGAAAGCAGAAATGACTATCTTGAAAGCTGAAAATGATAGTTTGAAAGAGGGAATGGCTAGCTTGCAAGCCGAAAATGATAGTTTAAAATATAGATTGGCCAAGTATGAAGATGTCTAAGCGACACAGTATCGACTCATTCCCGTGTATCGACTCAGTTGGCACTGTGCCAAGTCTCTCTCTAAGCGGGCTAACGATATCCAGCATTTTTTAAGATCGGACGAGCTTAAACGTGGTACCGAGACGGATCTGACTTTACGTTTTACGGTATTTTCTTAAAGAGATGTCGGGTACTCTTTTCGGGTACTCGCAGCTATGACTATGGATTCTTACTAAAATTCTAGTCTGCCAGATTTAGTTTGAAAAAATTTCATTTGGGCCTTAGAAAAATCCGCTGATATTTTTTACCAACGACCAAACTCAGATCAGCTAAGATTTTAAGCTAAAAAATACCTAATCTGGGTTCAGCCAGTTGGGATGACAATTTGGGTTCTTCTTTTTAGCTCCGAAATCAATCTCGGTTATATCACTTTTTGATCCGATGATATTTACTAGTCACATGACCACACCCACTCTTAAAATAAAACCAACCAACCAACCTTGAAAAAAAAAAAAAAAAAAAAAAAAAAAAAAAAAAAAAATATTTTTTTTTTTTTTTTTTTTTTTTTTTTTTTTTTTAAGGTTGGTTGGTTGGTTGGTTTTATTTTAAGAGTGGTCATGTGACTTTGAAACTTAACCCATATCCACTTTTGAATTTTATAATTTTAAATTTTTACAATATGGGCTCTCTACGTCTTTCACCTATAGATTTGTTCAGTAAACCGATTCTATCTTGGATGGCTCAATGGTTTCTTTTAAAATGATGCCATAGACTAGTATTTGGACCCAGGGCCGCTACTTTTAAGCTTTTCAATTGTCGCTTTGCCATTACATCTCGTAAATATTATTTTTACAGTATGGGTTGCTACTGCTAAGCATGGCCCAGAATTCAATGGTTACGTTTATCCTGACTAGCCCAGCTCGTTTAAATTTTTATGGACGGCTGCTAAGCGATGCCCCGTTTTCAATTGCCATGTCAAAGGTATTCGTTTGACATGTTTCAGATACAGGCAACGCTCAGCGTGACTCAGTTTTATCATGACCTCTTGTATAGCTGATCCACGTTTAACCGGTCAAAATTGAAAGACTACTATACCTTAGAAAAATTTTAAAGGGTCAGTTCAAACATCTAATTGCTACGAATGGCTTGGATGGCTAAGCGATTCACGTTTAAGATAGACATGATCAAAATTAACAGGTTTCATTTAAAATGAGGCTTTGAAACTTAGCCTTTGAATAAAAACATGATAGGATTAAATTGAAAAGTTAATCTTGATAAATGAAAAGTGATGAACGAGGAAACAAATATATATCAACCAACCAACCAACCTTGAAAAAAAAAAAAAAAAAAAAAAAAAAAAAAAAATATATATATTTTTTTTTTTTTTTTTTTTTTTTTTTTTTCAAGGTTGGTTGGTTGGTTGATTTTAATGTGACTTAGATGGACTTTTATAAAGTATTGTCATGTGTCACTTTCTAATTAATCTGATAAAATTTACAAGTTATTTTTTTACAAATCCAATATTGGTAGCATTTTGATTTAAAAAATGGGTCAAACGAGGCTTCCATTGTAAAGATAAGTCATACTGACAAATCTAAACATGAGGAAGTCTCGTTTGACCCAATTTTTTTATTGTTCTGATAAATTTTACAAGTTATTTTTTTTCAATACCAATATTGGTAGCATTTTGATTTAAAAAAAATGGGTCAAACGAGGCTTCCATCGTAAAGATAAGTCATAATGACAAATCTAAACATGAGGAAGCCTCGTTTGACCCAAATTTTTTAAATTTTACATATTTTTATAGTTACATGAAATCTGGCAGTTCAAATCCTGGCACTTTGAACTGAGTCTCCAGCGGTTCCATAGTATACTGTATAGTTGATGGCGTCATAAGATCATCCATCAACGAGTCTAGCGTATCATGCGGCATGGATAAAGGCGTACATAAAATATTATCAAGCTCATCCAGTTCAGTTTGTACCTCTGACCTTTCAATAGTAGGCCATCCATAAAAATATTCTGGATTTTCAATGGGTTCAGGATTTTCAATGGGAGCTGGATTTTCAATGGGATCAGGACTGTCAATGGGCTCTGGACATATCTCAGGACTTTCAATGGGTTCAGGATCTTCAACGGGCTCTGGACTTTCAATGGGTTCAGGATCTTCAACGGGCTCTGGACTTTCAATGGGTTCAGGATCTTCAATGAGACATATCTCAGGACTTTCAACGGGTAGTGGGCATTTAAACACTGGCTCTGGTTCTGACTCTGTATTTGTGGCCACCTCCTTGAAAGATGGCTTATGTTTCTTGGCACTCTTGGGAATTGTCTCAGCCTTCCGTTTTACCGATTTAATTCTCATGTCAAGTCCAGGTAGATCTGGTCCGTAGGGGCGTACGAAGTTATTGTCGGGGCGATCTGTCAAGTTTTTCCAGTCCTTAAAAGTCAGAGACTTGTATTGGGCTGCAAAGTTTGTTGTTATGACTATCGTTCTTCTGTCCACAGGCAAATAGATCTCTGGCTCTGGTTCTTGGGACGACTCTTGAGATGACTCCGGAAAATAGATTTCTGGCTCTTGGGATGGAGACGTTGGCTTATCAAAATATTTAGATGTTATTCTAGCAGTACTCATTTCTACGGGAGAGTCGTCTTCATCATCTATATGCTGTATCATGGGCGTTGGTACGGATATGTCGTACATACCATCTATTTTTGTTATGCGTTCCACCAAAGGATTTTTGGTTTCGAAGCCCAACTCTAAATTCTCTGGCACAATGTCCAAACTGAAAAAGTTTTTTTGAGTCGTAAACAGAATGTATGTGGTCCCAGCAGGCACCTTGTAACTGGAGTCGGCAATCAATATGTAACGATCGTAGTAATGGAGCTTGTCGCCAGCAAAGTATCTGTTGTCCGGTTTTACTCGTGTCTCGCCAGGACGCCTCACAAAGAACAGGAATGGCACGTTCAAAGTCTGTATTATATGGGCGCATCCTCGTCCGACGGTTCGCTGACCAAACGTAAAATAGGACTTTACAAGAAACTGATTGTTAGGGCACTTGAAACCAATTCTCACGTCGGCGTTGGTTCTGTTGGCTTCGCTGGGGGGTCTTTTATATCGGTTCATCAGAGTGCTCCATTTTATTTCCTGAGGTCTCAGCGGATAGTTTGTCTTGGCCTCTCTGCCTATGGCTGGGATTGTATTCGTTATCTTGTCCGTCAGAGTACGTTTTTTGAATTCAATCTTCAAATCGGTCGTCATGTATAGACAGAATACACAAATCTTACCTTCACCGATCATGGTTTGGAAGTGTGGATACTCTTCCAATTTCTTAACGGTAGGCGAAAGGTTTTTGGGAAACAGCTCGATAACCCCAAAACGGTTTCGTAGCGAGTTTACCGCTTTAAGTTTCTTCAGAGAGCATTGAGTTTTATACATATTGGTAGTTTAAAGCTCCGAAGAGAGAATGGCTATTCGATCAAATGCCAGAGCTTATATAGTCAATCTGAAGGATATTGCATAAGTCAGTTTCTACGATAAGATAAGGCTTATTATAGAGTCACTGGACGCGGAAACAGGATATTGCATAAGTCAGTTTCTACGAAAACAGGATGAGATAAGGCTATCTATAGAATTATTTGTCACTAAACGCGGAAACAGGATATTGTATAACTCATTTGCTATGAAACAGGATGCTGAACAGGATGCATTTTTATAGACGCAGATAAGCATTGCTGGATGTATACACTTTAACATGATATATATAGGTTAGCTAGAGTCAATCAATCAATCAACCAACCTTGAAAAAAAAAAAAAAAAAAAAAAAAAAAAAAAAAAAAAAAAAATTTTTTTTTTTTTTTTTTTTTTTTTTTTTTTTTTTTTTTTCAAGGTTGGTTGATTGGTTGATTGACTCTAGCTAACCTATATATATCATGTTAAAGTGTCTTTGGCCGATTTCTATAATTTTTTCAAGATACTATATTTTTTTGGACTTTGCAATTTTCAAAGTTTATCATTTCAATTTTATAGTTTTTGATTTGAAAATAATATTTTTTTGCCAAACTGTTTTAAGTTAGATAAAAATATATATCTCCAAGACTTCAGTTATAAAAATATCCATTCAAAATCTTAAGTCAAAATCTTAAACGCATCCAATATTGGCAATATAATTGTTACAGAAAAAACGGGTCGAACGAAGTGTCAAAGACAGTAATCTGCCATGAGACACTTCGTTCGACCCGATTTTTTATAAATCGTTTGGGCTTAAACCCAACAGTAATTTTTCCTGACCTCTGTTTGTATGTGGCTATAGCATTTGCCATCTCTCAGATCGACGATTGACTTGAGAACGACTATGCCCTGCCGTCTTCGAATTCTAGGATCTTCAAAGCCGGCAGTTTTTAACTTAGGCCGTACCACGAAATCTATCTTCGGTGGAGGCTTCCAAGGGCGATAAACTGTTACTTTGGACGGGTCTTCTGAAATTGGAGATTTTGGTAGCGGGCTTAATAGGTTCGGTACTTTAAAATACATCATCTCTGACATGGGTATTGAAATTTGAACTGGCTTAGGTGTGGGAACTGGATCAGGCTTAGGTGTGGGAACTGGATCAGGCTTAGGTGTGAGAACTGGATCTGGTTTAAGTGCTGGAGCCGGGTTTTGAATGAGAACTGGAGCCGGTTTTTGAATGAGAACTGGATCAGGCTTAGGTGCTGGTGCTGGTTTTTGAATGAGAGCTGGTTTAGGTGTGGGAGCTGGCTTAGGTTTGGGAATAATGGCTGGAGCTGGCATTTTCATAGAACGGTCGTAATTACATATCAATTCACAAGATATGCGAGGGGTGTTCAATACGTTCCATTGCGGTATTACGACACAGTCGCAATCAATTCGTTCGTCCGTCAGAGAGTCAAATGATAGAGTGGCCATTTCAAAAAGCAGAGGGTCAGAATGAATAAGCTGGGGCGAGAGGCCGGTATTTATACTCTGGCGAGCGGATGCATGATATCTGATAAGGCTCGACCGGATGACCTTTTAGATTATCGCTTAGAGAGGGTTGCTATCGGAGCTATAAATAACTTTATCGCGTCCTGTTTATGAAGAAATGGGTTACATAATATCCTGCCCTTGAAACAACCGTTGCTGGCAAAGACTGAGATAGACTGATGAAGTGGCACGTCAGCGATACTATATATAGAGACTGTAATCAACCAACCAACCAACCTTGGAAAAAAAAAAAAAAAAAAAAAAAAAAAAAAAAAAAAAAATATATATATATTTTTTTTTTTTTTTTTTTTTTTTTTTTTTCAAGGTTGGTTGGTTGGTTGATTACAGTCTCTATATATAGTATCGCTGACGTGCCACTTCATCAGTCTATCTCAGTCTCTATCTCGCTATAGTTATATTTCTAAGTTGGCCGCTATAGTTCTAAGTTGGCCGTTAAAGCTATATTTCTCAGTTGGCTGCTAACGCTATATTTCTTTAGCCAATCATTGTAGATGGCGCTACAGTCTATATATAGTATATATATATAGTATATCTATTAGGGTGGGTGGGAGTGGAATTTATTTCTTCTACAGTACGGTCATGCATAAACTCGCTCCTGACCTTTAAAATAGGATAAAATAGCGGTATTTATACAATATTGGCTTTGAAAACAAGATATTTATAGACTTTTGTCTGACAAATGACAAGATATTGCAGATTTTCATGAAATCAGAATAAATCATGGGCTCTTATAGAAAAATCTAACTAACTAGTCTTGCTGAAAACCCATTACGAGACATAGTGACTAGACGACCGTTGCTGGCAAATGTCGAGACACAATGAGCGTGTAGTCATGTCAGCGATACTATATATAGAGAATGTAATCAACCAACCAACCAACCTTTAAAAAAAAAAAAAAAAAAAAAAAAAAAAAAATTTTTTTTTTTTTTTTTTTTTTTTTTTTTTCAGATGGTTGGTTGATTAGTTGATTTATATTTAGTATAAATAGCGGCTCCGTACTCAAGCTACATTCATTCTGGTCTTCATACTCATTGAAATAGCTTAGATATTTTCTAGTCTCTGTTTCTAATCTATTTACGATGGCTCTTATCAAGTACCACGAGATTACAAGCCAAATTTATTCGGGCATACCTTTAATAGCTACCGAAAAATTGGATGGCTCTAATATCGGTATTGGCTACGTGAAGAATACGTTCAGGATACAATCTAGAAACGTTGTGCTAGATGAAAAGACACGCCTTTTTAACTTGAACGCAATCTTGGAACCGCTGTCGGAAAAGGTACGGCTTATCAAAGACATTTTACATGACAATTTTATCATTTATGGAGAAGTATTCGGAAGCCACATGAAGAGAATAACCTATCGTGATTTTGAATCCGAAGCCGTATTCGGTAGCAAGACTGTCTTTTTTCGGGCCTTCGACATCTACCAACTGGATTCAGATACGTTTATGAAGTATAGCGACGCCGTGAACATTTTCCAGCGAGTGAAGCTACCCCACGTACCCATCTTAGATTTAGATTACCAAACGATAGGGGATCTGTACGAAAAAGTTGAAACGTATCCCAGCGCTTATGCAGAGTGTCCGCTAGAAGGATTCGTCATGAAGGCCGACGCTGAAGAATCTCCACGCTCTAGGAACATTTTTAAGGTTAAGCGTAAGCAGTTCAACGAACAAGCCCTGAACAAGTACAAGATCAAAAATTATGTAAATTATAATAGATACCTATCTGCGTACTCGAAAATCGGCGAAGACTTTGAAAAAATCAAAGAAGAAATGGTGAGCGATTCGCTAAAAGATATAATTTCAGTCTATGAAAAGGACGGCAGCTATGACTTGGACTCGATTCGTAGAGAGATTGAAAACGAGGCGGATAAGCTTATAAAGAAGTTTTCTAGATGATAACTAAATAAACAACTAACTTGAAAAAAAAAAAAAAAAAAAAAAAAAAAAAAAAAAAAAAAAATTTTTTTTTTTTTTTTTTTTTTTTTTTTTTTTTTTTTTTTTTTTTTTTTACATGCCACGCCCACTCATGGATATTTTATATAAATAGTGGTTCCGTACTCAAGCTACCATCATTCTTCCATTGCCTCTGTTTATTGAAAGATCATAGCGCAATCATGTATCTGAAAATTTGTTTTGATACCAAACCTGCACTCATCGCTGCTACTGTTGGTAGAGATGTTTATTTCATAGCCGTCGATGTTGGCAAATATCTAGGCTACGCGTCACCTTACAACTTTGCACATCGATATTCCAACAAGGATCTGGCTAATCTATATCCCAATGCACAACGCTTGAACATGAGTTCCAGGCGCGTGTTTGATTTCAACGATATGCTTCAGGTACTTGTGAAGACGCACCGAATGCCTATCGAGGAGATCTACCGTATCCAGAAACTGTGGACCGATGGCCGGGTAACCTCTACGTATCCCAGCATTATACCGTTCAGCAGAAGGATGGCCTTTGAAATCACAGTTCGAAACGAAGGTGAGATGAATTTACAAGATTGGCTTAAAGGGTATTACGAATACTCGAGCGCAGTCTGCGAACAACATACGAATATCTACGCACCCCCGTCGGTAGAATCCAGGTATGGGGATACTGAAGAAGAGAAACCTAGCAACTTTTCCATGCGTGTGAGAGCTGAAGGTATATGGTCTGTCAAATCGGGCGACATGCTTCAAGAATTGACTGCTACGGTTAAGAGAAAGTTTGAGGAAATAGAAAAAGACTACGTAGTTGATGAAAAAGACAGAGCGTATGAGCTGACCGTCAAGCTGGCTCGTAGAGAGAGAGTTTAATTATGTTAAACTACCAACTGTGAAAAAAAAATGTTTGAGTCAATCAACCAATCAACCAACCATAAAAAAAAAAAAAAAAAAAAAAAAAAAAAAAAAAAAATTTTTTTTTTTTTTTTTTTTTTTTTTTTTTTTTTTTTTGAAGGTTGGTTGATTGATTGATTGACTCTAGCTAGCCTATATATATCATGCTAAAGTAACAGTTTATCTAAATTTGCTGATGTGCCACCACCTCTGTCAAAATTTTCAATTTTTTTTTAATTTGAAAAAAAAACAACTGAAAAGTAATTAATTGCTTATTTCACTATGTATATGTAATAAGAATCACGATTCCACGATTAGTTTTCAAAAATATTTTTATTTTAAGATTACGTTTCTAAAGTTGGTCAAATTTGTAAAATTTTCATTTTTTTTAAATTTGAAAAAAAAAACGACTGAAAGTAATTAAATTGCTTATTTTACTATGTATATGTAATAAGAATCACGATTCCACGATTAGTTTTCAAAAATATTTTTATTTTAAGATCACGTTTCTAAAGTTGGTCGAATTTGCAATAGTCAACTCAAAGTCTAAATCTTCATTTTTGAAAATATACTTAATTCAATTAGTATAATCTGAAGACAGGATATTGCATAAGTCAGTTTCTACGAAAACAGGATGAGATAAGGCTTATTTTAGATGAGACAGGATATTGCCAATCTGAAGACAGGATATTGCATAAGTCAGTTTCTACGAGAACAGGATGAGTTAAGGCTTATTATAGATGTCGCGGAAACAGGATATTGTATAACTCATTTGCTATGAAAACAGGATGCATTTTTATAGACGCAGATAAGCATTGCTGGACAATGATAATGTATATACTTTAGCATAATATATATAGGTTAGCTAGAGTAAATCAATCAATTAACCAACCTTAAAAAAAAAAAAAAAAAAAAAATTTTTTTTTTTTTTTTTTTTTTTTTTTTTTTTTCAAGGTTGGTTGATTGATTGACTCTAGCTAGCCTATATATATCATGCTAAAGTAACAGTTTATCTAAATTTGCTGATGTGCCGCCACCTCTGTCAAAATTTTCAATTTTTTTTAAATTTGAAAAAAAAACGGCTGAAAAGTAATTAAATTGCTTATTTTACTATGTATATGTAATAAGAATCACGATTCCACGATTAGTTTTCAAAAATATTTTTATTTTAAGATCACGTTTCTAAAGTTGGCCAAATTTGCAAAATTTTCAATTTTTTTTTTAAATTTGAAAAAAAACGACTGAAAAGTAATTAAATTGCTTATTTTACTATGTATATATAATAAGAATCACGATTCCACGATTAGTTTTCAAAAATATTTTTATTTTAAGATCACGTTTCTAAAGTTGGTCAAATTTTCAATTTTTTTTAAATTTGAAAAAAAACGACTGAAAAGTAATTAAATTGCTTATTTTACTATGTATATGTAATAAGAATCACGATTCCACGATTAGTTTTCAAAAATATTTTTATTTTAAGATCACGTTTCTAAAGTTGGTTGAATTTGCAAAATTTTCAATTTTTTTTAAATTTGAAAAAAAAACGACTGAATTAAATTGCTTATTTTACTATGTATATGTAATAAGAATCACGATTCCACGATTAGTTTTCAAAAATATTTTTATTTTAAGATCGCGTTTCTAAAGTTGGTTGAATTTGCAATAGTCAACTCAAAGTCTAAATCTTCATTTTTGAAAATATACTTAATTCAATTAGCATTATAAATATATATCAACCAACCAACCTTGAAAAAAAAAAAAAAAAAAAAAAAAAAAAAAAAAAAAAAAAAATTTTTTTTTTTTTTTTTTTTTTTTTTTTTTTTTTTTTTTTTTCAAGGTTGGTTGATTGATTGACTCTAGCTAGCCTATATATATATCATGCTAAAGTAACAGTTTATCTAAATTTGCTGATGTGTCATCACCTCTGTCAAAATTTTCAATTTTTTTTTTTAAATTGAAAAAAAAAACGACTGAAAAGTAATTAAATTGCTTATTTTACTATGTATATGTAATAAGAATCACGATTCCACGATTAGTTTTCAAAAATATTTTTATTTTAAGATCACGTTTCTAAAGTTGGCCAAATTTGCAAAATTTTCAATTTTTTTTTAAATTTGAAAAAAACGACTGAATTAAATTGCTTATTTTACTATGTATATGTAATAAGAATCACGATTCCACGATTAGTTTTCAAAAATATTTTTATTTTAAGATCACGTTTCTAAAGTTGGTCAAATTTGCAAAATTTTCAATTTTTTTTTAAATTTGAAAAAAAAACGACTGAAAAGTAATTAAATTGCTTATTTCACTATGTTCAATCCCATCCATATATTTTTCAGTCTTAATAATATTTTCATACATGTAATTGTAAAGTCTCAACTTAAACGTCTTAATTATTTTTTTTATGCTGATAACCTCTTCAATACTAGCTTAATAGATTTTTTTATAAATACTTAAATTAAGCCCCCTTAGAATCAAAGTCTTAAATTAAACCCGTCCAATGTTGGCACTATATCTATCGCAAAAAAATGGGTCGAACGAGGTGTCAAAGACAGAAATTCTGCCATGAGACACCTCGTTCGACCCATTTTTTTACTCTCATTTTAAAGATTAACACAAGCTCTCTATGCGTTGCTCATTAGATGACCTCCTGATGGTCATCTTCAACGGTCCGGTCATTTGGGATTTGTATAATTCATAATCCTCATATTCAAGTTCAAAAAATTTCCTCACCTGTAGTTGGTATGTGGCAAGGAAGTCTTCGAACTTGGTATGGGACCTTTCTACAAATCTAACACCTATGGCTTTCACGAAGCTGAGCTTCATGTTAGCCTGGTATTTCACCATGGCCGAACCATCGAACATCTTATCAAACTCCTGTTCGCCCATGAACCCTCCCAAATGATGTTTGGCTTCGCTAATGGAGAAGATTCTCGTCTTAGCGAGCCATTTGGGTAAATCGATTTTAGGGTCCATTACATCTCGGACGGTGAGGCCTGCATATCTCTCGGCAAAATGGAGATCTAGAGGATGCCTCGAGTAGATAGCCAGGTCCTCAGCCCGGACAAACAGGGTGCCATCAGAGGCCATTAGGCATTTAAAGGCAACGCCATAAACATAATTTTTTACATGGAAAAACATGACTGACAGAGAGCTAATGAATCTAAGCAGCTAGTAGAGAGATCGACTAGCAATTGAAGAGCTCTCGCTGGACACTCGTATATATACCCGGTCTTATCAATAGGATCTGATAGTAATTTTCTAAGAACCGCTTATCAAGAGGGCATAATATCCTGTCTCTCGGACAATCTGATTATAACCGGGCATCCTGAGGAAAGGCTTACATAATATCCTGTCAATACTTCTGGAAAAATCTTTTTATAGAGATCTGATTATAACCGGGCTTCCTGAGGAAAGGCTTACATAATATCCTGTCAACACTTCTCGAAAACTCTTTTTATAGAGATCTGATTGTAATTTTAACCGGGAGCCGCTTATCAAGCATCCTGAGGAAAGGCTTGCATAATATCCTGTCTCTCGAAAATCTTTTTATAGAGATTAGATTATAATGACTGGCTTGGCTACACTTAATCTTTAAAACTTTTAAATTTTACATATAAAATGTAAATTTTAAACGAAAAAAATTAAATTTTTAAATTCAGATCCCTTAAATTTAGCTATTGAGTCTGTATATTTTACCAAGTTTCATATTTATCTTATAGCTAAGCCATATCCCTTGAAAATTACAATCGGTACGCATTCAATGTTGGCTTGGCTACACTTAGTCTTTAAAAATTTTAAATTTTACATGCAAATTTTAAACGAAAAAATTAAAATTTTAAATTCAGATCCCTTAAATTTAGCTATCGATATTTTACCAAGTTTCATATTTATCTTATAGCTAAGCCATATCCCTTGAAAATTTAGAATTGTAATGACCGCCACACTTAGTCTTTAGAAATTTTAAATTTTACAAGAAAAAAATGTGAATTTTAAATGAAAAAATTAAATTTTTAAACTCAGATACCTTAAATTTAGCTATAGAGTCTGCATATTTTATCAAGATATAAAATTATCTTATAGCTAAGCCATATCCCTTGAAAATTACAAGTTCAAATCGGTACGCATCCAATGTTGGCACTCTATCTATCGCAAAAAAATGGGCCGAGCGAAGCCTCAATGATCATGAGAGGCTTCGCTCGACCCATTTTTTTGCACCTCGTCCTGATCTTAAGACGAGGATTTATAGAAGTAGGGCTTGTTTCCCACCAAAACTTTTATTTTTCGGGGGAAATAGCCTAGCTCCAAGTCCCCATATCGTTCGCCGAATACATAGGTGTCCATGGGTACCGTTGCCAGGTACTCCTCCATGACATTCTTTAAGTCGGCCAAGAAACTCTCCATTGTGGCATTGGATGAGGTTATGGCTGCGAGCTTAACCTGGACAGGCCGCCTCAGGTTTAAGCTGCATTCGATGGGCGTAAGAATTTCAATCGGCCCCTGAAATAGGGAATCAAACTCTCCTGGATGCATATCCATCAATATTTTTGCATCCTCTAATCCAAAGACGCATGTCTTGGCTAGAGACGGGGGTAGTTTCAAGCCCTCAGGAGCAATGTCTGTTACCGTTATATGGCACAAGTTCACCACTCTACTGGAGTTTTCATGCCCCATGTAATAGGCCACGTCTCGGCCTTTGATAAAAATTTGGTTGTCAAATGACAAAAAGCATGTCAATTTAACATTCAGTTCATCAGATAGAATTTGGAAGATCATTTTGAAAAGCAGTAAGCAGTAGCTCAGAATGAAATGTCTCGTCCAGCAGCCTGTATATATACTAGCAGTAATCTTTAGTTCTATCTAAATTCCAAGTAAATATCTTATCTACATCCTGTGACGCATGACGCACATCCTCATGCTATCGGATTAATTATATAAATAATTTTATTGTTCTAGAAGGACAGATTTTATCGCATCCTCAAAAAACAGCTGATACATCCTGTTTTCTTAGTAAAGCCTGATAAAACGAGGTCACGAATCGGGTATATATACGAGCTGCCTCTAAGAGCCTGCATCATTTTGACTTCTATTGCTACTGCCATAAGTCATGCTATTCACTATTGAACATCCACAGCTTGACGCTAAAATCCTATTCGTAGTCTCTGCGGATGGACTTTTGTTCGTCAGGGCCTCTGATGTGGCCAAGCTGATGGGTCGATCTTACGTGAAAAAAACGACCAGGCTGAAGGTGTGCGATCTCGTTTACAGGAGGGTCAGGTTACCTATCTCTCTAGCCAATACCTGGGTGTATCCAGTCGACGAGATACATTTTGGAGATGCCCTGTCGTCGTTGGGATTCGAGGCCATGCTGACATCCTCTAAAATTCAGATTCTAGACCCCATAGTACCCACCTCATGCATCCATAAAGCCATCCGAATTCGGATCGTGAGGGACTCTGACACATTCATAAATGAATTCTTAAAAGATTTCATAGAGAGAACCATGCTGTTCTTCGATGGGGACCACGATGACGACCCTCGCCTCCACGAAGATAGATTTGAGACTATTTCTTGGACAGACACCCCTCCGTCCAAAATCAAAGTCTTTGTGGGGGATCGATCTAGATGGTACAAACTGATGCCTTAAATCTGGAGGGGGCAAAAAAATGGGCCGAACGAAGCGTCTCATGGCAGATTTCTGTCTTTGACGCTTCGTTCGGCCCATTTTTTTGCGATAGATAGAGTGCCAATATTGGATGTTTATAAATTGAGACTTTGAATTGGATAATAGTAATATTTTAATATTAAAACGATGCCTTTGAATCTGAGATAGCTAATGTCTTTGAGATAGAGAATAAGAATTATTTTTTTAAATCAACCAATCAACCAACCTTGAAAAAAAAAAAAAAAAAAAAAAAAAAAAAAAAAAAAAAAATTTTTTTTTTTTTTTTTTTTTTTTTTTTTTTTTTTTTTTTTCAAGGTTGGTTGATTGGTTGATTGACTTGGATTCATTCTTTATAAATAGCCGTACTCATTCTGTCTGAAATTTACAATATTGAATAAGGACATTTTTTAAATGAATGCTGTACCAATATTGAATATATTTTTTTAACGATTCGATAAACAAATAATATATTTTTAACGATTCGATAAACAAATAATAAATATTTTATTATTAAAAATAAAATATTTAAATAATAAATATTTTATTATTAAAATAAAATATTTAAATAATATATTTAAATTCTAAATATTTATTATTCAAACCGACAACTGAATCGAATCGTGAAAAATTCTGACGGGGTGGAGTTGCTCGAAGAATACTTCTGGCGACTGTCTGATAGACCTTTATATGCCGTAAAGAAGTAGGTTCACCCAGCTTTGCGGTACTTGGCATAGAAGCTGTAGTTTGAATAGACTACCCTCGTAACTGTAATCTTTAAATCTTAATTGTAAAAATTTACATGCTTACATTTCTAATGTCTCGTTGCTGACGGGAGTTTTAATAGACGGTAATCTTTAAATCTTAATTATAAAAATTTACATGACTGCATGCTTAAATTTCTAATGTCTCGTTTCTAATGTCTCGTCAGCGACTTTGGCATAGGGTTTGAATAGACTGTAATCTTTAAATCTTAATTGTAAAAATTTACATGACTGCATGCTTAAATTTCTAATGTCTCGTGAGCGTTGCTGAGATTGGCGGGAGCTGTAGTTTGAATACCCTCATAACTGTAATCTTTAAATCTTAATTGTAAAAATTTACATGACTACATGCTTAAATTTCTAATGTCTCGTTTCTAATGTCTCGTCAGCGACTTTGGTATAAGAGCTGTAGTTTGAATAGACTGTAAGCTTTAAATCTTAATTGTAAAAATTTACACGACTGCATGCTTAAATTTCTAATGTCTCGTTTCTAACGTCTCGTCAGCGGTACTTGGCATAGGTTTGAATAGATCTTAATTGTAAAAATTTACATGCTTATATTTTTAATGTCTTATCTGGCAGTACTTGGCATAGGTTTGAATAGACTGTGATCTTTAAATCTTAATTGTAAAAATGTACATGACTGCATGCTTAAATTTTTAATGTCTCGTTTCTAATGTCTGACACAATATCTCGGATCAGGGGATTCGGTCTTAGCTGAGAAAAGAATCGGGCTGGATAACGTGTAACTTGAAGATTATTTGAAAAAAAAACTAATTAGTACCAACTGAGAAATATAACATTAGAAACCAACCATCATATCAACCAACCAACCAACTGTAAAAAAAAAAAAAAAAAAAAAAAAAAAAAAATTTTTTTTTTTTTTTTTTTTTTTTTTTGAGTGGGCGTGGCTTGGATTCATTCTTTATAAATAGCCGTATTCAAACCTTCATTCCTTCATTCTGTCTGCCATCTAGCTAACATTGTATCAGGCCTGTTAAACGCTTGTCATTGAATTGTATCAGGACTCTCACATTGGATAGTTTCTAAGATTATCCCTTTCATTGAAGCTCAGCATGTACAAAATGTGGGAACCGTTGGACAACGACGCAAAGACCGAAATGCAAAATTTAAAGCAGCAAATGTTTGACTTGCAATCTAAATTGGATGCAGAAATCTCACTCTTGAAAACCAAGATTGAAAAATTTGACGTACTGTACTCCAAAATAGATAACTTGTATCAGGAAGAAATTTACAGGTTTAAATTAGAGTTGGGCGTGCAGCAGAACAGATCTCTAGTGCAGATTCAGAAGCAGCAGATCCAGATCCAGAACCTGCAGAACCTGTTGCTCTCCAATCAGATAGCGACTCAACAGAATTCGTTGCGACAGGACATTAAATATAATAATGCGTAGATTATCCTTGTCAGCAACCAACCAACCAACTGTAAAAAAAAAAAAAAAAAAAAAAAAAAAAAAAAAAAAAAAAAAAATTTTTTTTTTTTTTTTTTTTTTTTTTTTTTTTTTTTTTCAGTTGGTTGGTTGCATACTATATATGATCGCTAACAACCGTCATTGTATTTGACCAGCAGCAGTTGTCTAGTCATGTCTTCTAGTCAACAGTTTTCTAGTCATGACAGAGGTATGTCGTTTAATGATTGTTTAAATTGATTCAATATTATCATGTCTTTTAGAGTCTCAAGTTAAATATCATAGGTTTTATAGAATATAATAAAATAAATTAAATAAAATATTGGAAATAAAATATTTTTTTTATCTGAATTTAAACATACAGACATTTCCGCTTCGCGGAAATGTCTGTATGTTTAAATACAGATAAAAAAAATATTTTATTTCAAACTCAATTATAGGTAAAATAAATAGTTTATAATACTCTTAGTATATTATATAATATTAAAATTTTAAATACTCTTAAAAAAGCTTGAAGCTCGTTGCCACAAAAGGCAAGTCGGAGCAAAATAGGAGAAGGTAGGAGCATGAATCGTAGCTACCCTATAGAAATGGATAGATTTTTTTTTTTTTTTTTTTTTTTTAAATATATTTATATTATAATATATTTATATTATATTTATATTATATTTATATAATAATAATAATAATAATAATAATAATAATAATAATAATAATAATAATAATAATAATAATAATAATAATATTATATATTATAATAATAATAATAATAATAATAATAATAATAATAATAATAATAATAATATTATATATATTATAATAATAATAATAATAATAATAATAATAATATTATTATTATATATTATAATAATAATAATAATAATAATAATAATAATAATAATAATAATATTATATATATATATTATAATAATAATAATAATAATAATATTAATAATTATATATATATATATATATATATACTTGTATACTCAGAAAATACTGTAAAACATCTTTTAATTTAAGTGATTATATTTTTGTAGTCTGAATTCGTATGTCAATTATAGTGTCGCTGTCTTAGCGAGTTTCACTATATCGGCACAAGACTACACTCTTTATTGTCTTGACAAGTTTGCAGTCTGAATTTGTATGTCAATTATAGTGTCGCTGTCTTAGCGAGTTTCACTATATCGGCATAAGACTACACTCTTTATTGTCTTGACAAGTTTGTAGTCTGAATTCGTATGTCAATTATAGTGTCGCTGTCTCAGCGAGTTTCACTATATCGGCATAAGACTACACTCTTTATTGTCTTGCCAAGTTTGGAATTTGTATGTCAGTTATAGTGTCGCTGTCTCAACGAGTTTCACTATATCAGCATATGACTACGTTTGTTATTGCCTTACCAAGTTTGTAGTCGTTTCAAATTCTAAAAGGGTTAAATGGTCTGAAAATATTGGCTAATTTTTTAATTTTGACGGCTAAATTTACAATATTGGCATGAAATCTTGTAAATTTATAGGAGATTCATGGGGTAATTTTAGTTTTTTCCACAACAAGTTTTGATAAAGGCCTCACCCTTGGAAAATATTAGCGAGACTCTCTGCAAGCAACTATTTTTTTTCTTAAATGTGGCTTATACTACTGACCAGGAAAATTTTTATAAGATTAGTTTATCGCTTGGGCTAGCTGACCTTCTAGAATAATTGCGTTTGCAGGATATTATGTAACTCGTTTCCTCAAAGATAAGATCTAATCTATAAACAGTCATCCTGTCGAGCCCTATTATTTTTATCGTTTCTCAGAACCGCTTATCAGATCTCATGCATCCGCTCGCCAGAGTATAAATACCGGCCTCTCGCCTCAGCTTATTCATTCTGACCTTTTGTTTTGCAAAATGCGTTCCGCAGACTCTGACAGGCAATATGATTACGGCTATGCCTTACAACCCAAAAGGAAAATATTAAAGACCTCTCGTCTATATTGCGAGCTAATACTTCAATACGATAAATCAATGTCTTTGCCAACTCCCAAGCCAACTCCCAAGCCAAAGCCAGTTACCAAGCCAGTTTCAAAGCCAGTTCCCGTTACAATAGCCACATCACAGAAGATGTACTTAAAAGTTCCAAATCCCATAAGCCGACTGCCAAAATCTCCTGAAGTGTCTACCAGGTACAAAATATACCGTGCCTGGAATCCTCGACCAAGGGTTAATTTTATGATACGGCCGAAACAGTTGGAGAATAAAAAGGCATAGTCGTTATCAACTGCCACAAAGGTCACCCAAACGATTTATAAAAAATCGGGTCGAACGAAGTGTCTCATGGCAGATTTCTGTCTTTGACACTTCGTTCGACCCGTTTTTTTGTAACAGTTATATTGCCAATGTTGGATGCATTTAAGATTTTGACTTAAGATTTTGAACGATAAGGCTTGTAAAAATTTATATACAAAAAAATATTAGAATTCCATCAAAGTCACGTTAAAATCAACCAACCAACCAACCTTGGAAAAAAAAAAAAAAAAAAAAAAAAAAAAAATATATATATATTTTTTTTTTTTTTTTTTTTTTTTTTTTTTAAGGGTGCCACGCCCACCCTTGAAGCTTGTCTATATTTACTGTGGCTAACATGACTACACTCTCATTGTGTCTTGACATTTGCCTGCAACGGTCGTCTAGTCACTATGTCTCGTAATGTGTTTTCAGCAAGACTAGAGAGTTAGATTTTTCTATAAGAACCCATGATTTATTCTGATTTCATGAAAACCTGCAATATCTTGTCATTTGTCAGACAAAAGTCTTGTTTTCAAAGCCGATATTGTATAAATAACGCATCCTATTTTAAAGGTCAGGAGCGAGTTTATGCATGACCGTACAGTAGAAGAAATAAATTCCACTCCCACCCACCCTAATAGATATACTATATATATACTATATATATATATATAGACTGCAGCGCCATCTATAATGATTGGCTAAAGAAATATAGCCTTAGCAGCCAACTGAGAAATATAGCTTTAGCGGCCACTGTAGCGGTTAACTTAGAAATATAACTTTAGAAACCAACCAACCAACCTTGAAAAAAAAAAAAAAAAAAAAAAAAAAATATATTTTTTTTTTTTTTTTTTTTTTTTTTTTTTTTTTTCAAGGTTGTTTGCATACTATATATAGAACTGTTGACATGCTATCTCATCATTCTATCTCAACAGCAACGGTCATGTCTTTGATACATTTAAATTCATGTCTTCTAAAATCTCAAATTAAATTTCTACACATTGATACATTTTTTTGCTACGCTAAATGAATGCTGTGCCAATATCGAATACATTTTATAAATAATTAAACTATTTAAATTTTATTATTTAAACCGTCTGAAAAGGTGCAGTTGCTCGAAACTTATTGCTGGTGACTGTCTGATAAGCCTTTAGATGCGTAAACTCGTAGGATTACCCAGCTTTGCGGTACTTGGCATAGGAACTGTCGTTTTAAAATTCTGAAAGGTTAAATATGCTCGAAAATTATTGCTGGTGACCGTCTGATAAACCTTTAGATGCGTAAACTCGTAGGATTACCCAGCTTTGCGGTACTTGGCGTAGCAGCTGTAGTTTGAATAGAATCCCTTGACATGACTTTATAAAATCATTGACCTCTAATTTTATCGTGGATGAAAGCCGTATGCACCATTCTAAATTTATCGTTTGACCCTTGAAATCTTAATTGTAAAATATTAATTGTAAAAATTTACATGACCTGTCTTCTTTTCGTGGACTTGACATTCTAATTTTATCGTGGATCTCCTGTCTGTTTTTCGTAGAGCTCTGAAATAGTATATATATTAGCCTCTCGCCTCAGCTGAATCGAGTGGTCAACATCATTAGGCTGCGATTAGAGATACTATCAGATTTTAGAGTATCTGGACCAGTTATAAATGTGCCAGAAGAGCTTGACATTCTGAAACTGTATAGCGGATAATGTCTTTGGGATGCGTAAAAAATGGGTCGAGCGACTCATGTAGAGATTACGTTGGATTCGACCCCGACAGGTTGCAAATAATAAAAATTGTTACATTATAAGGGCTATGGATAAAATTTATATTAATATGAAGATATTTTTTTAAGAATCAAAAAAAAATATCCATTCCTATAGACGCTCGAAGATTTTGCATGCGACATTGCGTTTGGTCTTAGTTATTGCATAGACGATACTCGTGCTGGATTTGCGGTACTTGAGGCATATATACATATACATATATATATATATATATATATATATATATATATATATATATATATATATATATATATATAGCTATTGAATCGAGTTTGAAATAAATATTTTTTATCAGTAATAAAACATACAGACATTTCAGCGGCCTTATGAAAGCTTAACCTTTGAAAATATTGATTGGATGGCTATGTTGTGATAAGCATTAGCAAAATATTTTAAATCTACAATATTAGCATACTTTTTTTTTAATTTATAAGATACTCATAGGGTTAATTTTAGTTTTTTCGACAAGGGCTTTGAAAATATTAGCTCTCCATGCGACAATCTTATTTTCTTAAATAAGGTTTGATTTTTTAGTTTTTACAGATTACCTTATGAAGGCTTTGTCTTTGGAAATATTGGCTGACCGGCTAACATTTTTTTTTAATTTTGATGGACAATATTAGCATGAAATCTTGTAAATTTATAGGATACTCACGGGCTAATTTAGGACAACGATGAAGGCTTGGAAAATATTAGCTCTACAAATTCGAAGCAAAGATTTTTTTAAATGTGGCTTAAACTACTGGTCAGGAGTCGATAATATTGTCAATATTAGATTTTTAATCGTTTAGTCTAATATTGAACAATTGTCTTTGAAAATATTGGCTATAGGGTTTAGTCTCTGAAAATATTGACTGACTAACATTATTTTTCTAATTTTGATGGCTAAATTTACAATATTAACATGAAATCTTGTAAATTTATACGATTTTCATGGGCTAATTTTAATTTTTTCGACAAAGAGTTTTGATGAAGGCTTGGAAAATATTAGCGGAATTCGAAGCAAAGATTGTTTTCTTAAATGTGGCTTAAACTACTGATCAGGAGTCGATAATAATGCCAATATTAGATTTTTAATAGTCTAGTCTAAGATTGGACAAAAGGGTGGTAATGCTCGAATAATATTGCCAGTGACTGTGTCTTGTACCGGGATTTATCGCAAAACGGAGAGTTTAGCTAGATTTGTGGTACTTGAGGGTGGGGTGTAAATAGAGATTGGGTCGTAAGAAATACACAGATATTTTATTGAGATCCAGGATAGCTATTATTTAAAATATTTTATCGTACAGCTTGAGGAAGCCGTCTTAAAAGTTGGATATGAAGACTTCCATATCTATTTTGAAAATGCTTAAAGTATATTTTTTAGAATCCTTCTACCAAGACGGTGAAAAGTATTATGGACATATATGCATAATCGTGTAATTGAGTATGAAATAAAATATTTTTTTTATCTGTATTTAAACATACAGACATTTCCGCGAAGCGGAAATGTCTGTATGTTTAAATACAGATAAAAAAAATATTTTATTTCTAATATTTTTAATTCTAAATTTACAATATTAGCATACCAATTTTAAATTTATAGGATACTCACGTTTTATTTTTTTCGATAATGAGTTTTGATAGAAGGGCTTAGGCTTGAAGGATTGTAAAACTCTATATATTACTCAGTCGTCATTTGTCAAAAGTCTTGTTTTCAAAGTCAATATTGTATAAATAACCCTATTTTAAAGGAAGTGGGATCAGGGAGCTGGTTTATGCATGACCTTACAGTAGAAGAAATAAATTCCACTCCCACCCACCCTAATAGATATACTATATATATACTATATATATAGACTACAGCGCCATCTACAATGATTGGCTAAAGAAATATAATTTTAGCAACCAACTGAGAAATATAACATTAAAATCCAACTGATAATTTTAGAAACCAACCATCATATCAACCAACCAACCAACTGAAAAAAAAAAAAAAAAAAAAAAAAAAAATTTTTTTTTTTTTTTTTTTTTTTTTTTTTTTTTTTTTTGAGTGGGCGTGGCTTGGATTTATTCTTTATAAATAGCCGTATTCAAACCTTCAAACCTTCATTCTGTCTGCTAACATTGAATTGTATCAGGATCATGGAGAATTTCGTAAGATATGACCTGCCTGAAGATCCTAAATCTGAGTTCTGGATTCGAGTAAAATCTAATAAACCTGGCATTGAAAGACTCAGAAAAATATCTCTCGAAGGCATTTTTAGAAATAAAAATATTCCGATAGTGGATCGTATTGACGAGACCCTTTTAATGCAGGCAGACGGAGCCTTAGCCGCGAATTCAGCAACCATCGACCGTTTCAACGAATTTTATCTGAAACATAAAATGGATGGGTCCGAAATCCGTTTGGATGAAAATCTGGTTCTCAAGCCAAACTGCATTGTAGTTGTGAATGAATACATTCGTGGGGGACCTTTTGGCGGCACTAGATTAATTTTTCTTTACCACGACGTTGAAAAAAATGAAGCTGTGTGTAAAAGTCCTAAAACGGGTACCGAAGTCAGAATATCTCAGTCCGTACGCACTGGACGGTTTCCTATCGAACTGGGATTTGCCAGATCCATTCATATCTATCGAGATGCGATTGACGATTTGAAAATGGTTGTCAGTTTGATCGGATATAAAGATCCTGTTTCTTGGCTTTTGCATCGTGTGAATCAATTGAAACAGGTATTGGCTGTAGAGTTTTAATTTAAAAATACAACCTTGAAAAAAAAAAAAAAAAAAAAAAAAAAAAAAAAAAAATTTTTTTTTTTTTTTTTTTTTTTTTTTTTTTTTTCAGAGGTGGGTGTGGCTTAGCTCTATATAAGCCTGTAGCTTTAAACATTTTTCAAGACTCATGCCTTCGCAAAGCATTCAAGTATGTGCTGAAGCCTTTTGGCTGGGCGAAAATTGTATACCGTTAGAAATAGCGTTTGCTGTTAATCCAAAAGAAGTGAATATATTTCGATTGGCACCATTGCCTTTGCATCTATCTTTTACTTTACAAGAATTGGCCAATGCTAAATCTAAAATGCTGGATCCTCATCAATTTCATAATTCTAATTTTTTTAGCAATCATCTAATTTCTCCAAAGGTGTACGATTGGAAATTAGAATATGACAATTGGCTAAATCAGCTACATAAATATGTTCCTTTGCATGCTGTATTATGCGTTAGAGGATTATCCCAATGCCGATTTTTCAACGTAGTTTGTGGATATCCTCACGTAAAACGAATCGTATTACCAATTGGAAGAGCCGTGCCAAAAGTTAGCCATTCTCACAAACGATCAAAATTATTATCTTATCCATGTCCAGGCATAGAAGTTGCTACTATGGCCAATTATGTAACCAGTGAAAATTTAAAATCTATAAAGTGTAGTTTTAAACCAAAATTTCAAAAATATATGCTAAAATACATATATACTGACTAGTTTGTTGGCGATTTAACTACAAAAATGGGTTTGGACATCACGGAGCCGATTTATGCATGACCTTACAGTAGAAGAAATAAATTCCACTCCCACCCACCCTAATAGATATACTATATATATACTATATATATATATATATATATATATATAGATTGTAGCGCCATCTACAATGATTGGCTAAAGAAATATAACTTTAGCAGCCATCTGAGAAATATAGCTTTAGCAGCCAACTGAGAAATATAGCTTTAGTGGCCAACTTAGAAATATAACTGTAGCAGCCAACTGAGAAATATAGCTTTAGCGGCCAACTTAGAAATATAACTGTAGCAGCTAAATGAGAAATATAACTTTAGAAATATAACTTTAGAAACCAACCAACCAACTGAAAAAAAAAAAAAAAAAAAAAAAAAAAAAAAAAAAAATTTTTTTTTTTTTTTTTTTTCTAAATTAAATGTGTGGGTGTGGCTTAGCTGTATATAAGCATTATCTCTGCTGGCAGCTATCAAGTTCAGACTTATAGAGTCTGTGTAAAGTTTTATAAATTTACGCTATGTCGCAGCGTATGTTTAATACTCTTAAATTCAATGATACCGATTATAATTTTGTATATCACATAATACTAATAGGAGATATTCCACAATATGTACGGTTTTTTAAATTTCTTAAAATCAATAAGCTAAATATAATGAATTGGATAGAACATAATTCTCTAATGCGGGAAACTCATATACATTTATTTATTAATTCAGACAATGAAATCGACCGAGATATTTGGAAAGATTTTCCATTTGGAATTACGATAAATTTAATCAAATATGCAGATTATTTTTCGATTTTTCATATTTTGTCTGAAACACGTGATTACAACTGTTGCACTTTTACATTAGAAGATAGGTGTATTAAAATGATATGGGATAACATTAGTACTTTTTTTGACATCGAGCGCCTGCATTTACCTACTCGAATATTACAAAAAGTTGTTCGAGAATCTCAGAAATATATTTTACCCACATCGCTTTTTGAAGTTATTGAATGTACAGAGAAAATTGAAAAATTTTTGCAAAATACATCGTTAGAACAACTATTTTTTGAAACAGATAGGGTTTTTGATAGATATATTGCGACCTTTTTTCAAAGTAAAATACATTGTAGATATCTTACAAAAATATATATAACGCCTGCATTAAGGTATGTTCTAAGCTACTTTGTAAAGGATAATTATAAATTTCAAATGTGTATGCAATGCATACAATTATTTTTTTATGGAGAAGAGCGTTTAATTGATAGACATTACTTTAGAATGCGCATATATGAACCGGAATCATTTGTACGAGAAAGGGATAATTGGTGCTGTTTATGCCGGCAGACACCTCTATTTCAAGTAATAACTCGTGAACAGTATATGAAGCAATATCGACCTGACAACCCTCTCAAAAATTATCCCAATAAATTACTTATTAAAGTTCAAAAATATGAAATTTGTAAATATATCATGAATGAAATAATATGATTTTAATAAACCTGTTACTGAGATGCCAATTTGTCCCAGTCTAATGTTGGTGCTTCATGTGGTTTGGGGAGTTCGCTAAGCGTATCGTCAACTTTTTTATCTGGAAACGACCTGCTATTGACAAGATACATGCGGCTGCTTAAATCTAGATAAAAACCGTTTTCGTTACATTTCAATTCCATTTGCATATTGGATGGTAACTTTTTTACCATTAAGAAGACTTCTATAATGCTAGAGATGTCAACATATCTTCTATATCTATTGGCTACCGCCTCCAGTTGTTCGAGAGACATGCTGCTCATTTTAAGATGAAGGGTTGAGTCATCGTCGAACGGGGAGATTTCTTCAATAAATTTTTCCTGATCCATATCTACTTATTTTATTTGAAAATGTTCCGTCTACGTGACTACATAAAAATCAACCAACCAACCGTAAAAAAAAAAAAAAAAAAAAAAAAAAAAAAAAAATTTTTTTTTTTTTTTTTTTTTTTTTTTTTCACAGTTGGTTGGTTGGTTGATTGTTATTTATCCTGTATATAAAGGCTGGCCGCCTTCCAAATTTATATCATTTTTTCATTCTACAATTGTTGTAGGTAATCTTTACCATTTCTCACAATGAACTTCTCTGATTCCATTCACAGCATATTTCATTACTTACTCAGAGACTGCGTGCATTTGGCAAACTGGGAAGATACAAGCCAATTTAGGCTGGTCGATGTCAAAGATGACTGGGATGATCCACAATGGAAACCGAGAGAACACAAATTTGCCCTTGCTATTTTGAGGATGTTAGAATATTATTTTCAGACACCGCCCTTACCTACTGGTATTGAAATCGAACAGATTGAAGATGTCATTCCCAAGCTGAAAGAAAAATTAAAAACTATTCTCGATTCCGATAGCATATCTTTTAAAGTCCGAAACCTTTGTAATGACGAAAGCTTGACGCATCGTCGTTGGTCGGGTCCCGAATCTTATCAGCCTTGGGTGATGGAGTGTTTGATAACCACTGGGTGCTTTCTTGGAGAATGTTACGCAAAATTTGGATACAATGAGAGTTTATTTAATCTGGCATCCAAAACCCTTATAGATATTATGGAAGACTCTGCGTTATTATCTTGTATTAGACTCGATTTACATTATAAAATGGATCCGTTTGGTAAGCCTGGCGCTAAGATTAAATCAGTTTTGGACGAAGATTGGAGTATGTGGACCTTTCAATTGAACAAAGCACAGGAGAAAAAATTGTTCAAGAAGTGTCCAGGTAAATCGTAAGTCCAACATTATTTAAATATCAATCAATCAATCTACCAACCTAAAAAAAAAAAAAAAAAAAAAAAAAAAAAAAAAAAAAAATTTTTTTTTTTTTTTTTTTTTTTTTTTTTTTTTTTTTGAGTGGGCGTGGCTTAGCACAACATACGGCTATATAAGCTCGGTCATTTTATTTGTTCAGCAAATTATTCTTCTAACATGGCTTTCTTAAACATGGTTCTTCAACGCCTTGCTACTGGGATAGTGTCGTTTCTATTTCGTCACTATAAGCCAGAAGTGAAATATATGAAAGTGCGGGATTCTGCCATAGACCCGGAACAGAGAGACGACCAGTCTTTGGGATTCGATTTGTACGCGACTAAGAAAATCGTGTTGAGACCTGGCGAGACAAAAACGATTGATACTGGAATAGCGTTCGAGATTCCATCTTACATGGGAATGTATCTCTGGGACAAGTCGTCGTTGGCTTTGGCAGAACTGAGAGTGTGTGGCGGCGTGATAGATCCAGGCTACAGAGGCTCTGTAGGCGTGATTATGGAAAATTGTTCGCTGGACAACTTCACCATCCAGAAAGGCAGCGCTATAGCCCAAGCTGTGTTTCAATTGGCAATTTATCCTGAAATGATAGAGACGACGGAATTGTCAGATACCGTTCGTGGCGATAGAGGATTTGGTGGAAAATCAGACTGGGCAGATAAATAAATCTTGTCAGGATACAAGTAGATAGATGGCTTCAACCTATACACCAAAAATTGATCCGGAACTGAATTATTTAAACTGTTTAAAGGCCCATTATAAACGTAACGATCATCATCCCGAGCATTATGAGAAGCCTGAAATGAAATTTGAAGCTAGAATGGAATTGACTTGTGAGTTATTAGGAACTGTAATGGGTTGGGCTCATAATCGAGGATTAAAATTAAATCTTGCTGAATGTCGAGCTGTTATCGAAAAGGCTAACTGGGAGTCATGGGATCTTGCCGTGAAAGATAAATTACCAGAACCTACTGAAATTGATTTCAATATTCATGGAACATGGTACAATAAGACATATTCCATAGACGAATTTAAAAAATTGGAATGTTATGAGGATCTCGACGAACTCAAATGCGTAAGAGATTATGTGGATGACCTATTGAAGCATAAATTGGCAGTTTATCAAGTTTGGCGAGATATTACTGAATATGATAAGCGATACAATGCAATAGCTGAACGTATACAAAATCATGATTTGGATAAATTTCGAATCGATATGTTACGAGCCTATACTATGAAGTTGAGCGAGTTTCGGGGAAAGACTAAACAAATTAATGTTGAAGAGACTCCTAAAACGGATGATGAGACTCCTAAAACGGATGAGTAAATTAAAAGACAGCCGCGATATTTCACCCACTAAATATGCCCACCGTAAAACTAAAATAGATTAATAAGCTATCAAGTTTAACAAAGATAGTTCACCCACTGTAAAATTAAATATAGATTTAAAAAAAAAAAAAAAAAAAAAAAAAAAAAAAAAAAAAAAAATTTTTTTTTTTTTTTTTTTTTTTTTTTTAAGGTGTCCTTGAAATAGCTATATATATACACAGTCATAAAAGCCACATGTATATACAGCTATAAAAGCTTCCACACTACATATATTTTACCAGTATGAATGTTCCGTTTCGACAATGGGAACCTGCTATGAGGTTTAACAAAAAAGTATCAAGTCACGTTTGTCGGTATGTCGTATTGATAAATAGTACTGCTAAATTTGATGTAGAAAAAGACTTGAAAAAATTACTACGTGTAACAAAAAAACCTCTCATATGGTTTATTAAAACATTTCGATCGTTTGGTATTAGGGTTGAATATGGCACACTTTTTTCCATACAAGATCTTAAAACCCAGGGACCCACGTTTAAAGATATCTCGGATGGAATCGTGCGACAATATCTAATATCGAGGTATTTACCAGATGTGACTTTTGTATGCTTTCCAGGATTCGCTAAAAAATTACCTTTCGATTGCATACATCCTGACACGTTAGTTGGTAAGCTTATCAAGAAGAAATAATAAAAAAAAAAAAAAAAAAAAAAAAAAAAAAAAAAAAATTTTTTTTTTTTTTTTTTTTTTTTTTTTTGTGGGTGTGGTTTGACTATATATAAGCCTTAATTTTACTACCTGTTATACATTTCGTCAACTCTTCCTCTGTAGTGTGTTTGGCAAATCTCATAGATTTCAAGCGTTTAGTCTTTGAAATATTGACTGTTTCTTTTACGCGTTTCAGAAAACCTTCTGCAAGATATCAAAGTTTGGCTAATATTATTACAAGTGAAATGTGCTCGAAACTTATTGCAGTCATCTTTCAAAATACCCTGTAACTACTGTAAAATAGGATGGTCTAGACAGTTTATGGTACTTAGCCATATGTATAAAGTTTAATATTGTACACATATAAATAATAACTGAGTAATTCTTTTGACAAATGATGAGTTTCCCGTTTTTTTTATTGCCTAATGAAATAAAATTGAAAATACTCAAGTACCTACCCGTTTACGAAAAATATAAATTATTTTCTATAACTGAATTCAGCGATTTGTTGACCTATCCTCGATTATGGTGTAACAAAGCTTGCTATAATCTATATCGAAAGACGCTTGAAATACAAATCTATTCCGTACAAAATATTATTAGAACTGATTTTGTTTTAGTAAACATTTTTATTTATATGCTTAAAACCAACATCGATATTTTATATCCTGATCATTGGAATTTTCATCCAATCAATGAACATGAAGAAAAATTTATTGTCACTATGAAAACTAATTTTGATGAATTTATAGCAAAATATGCTGTTATTGTTACCATGTACGTTAAAGTATTCGCGACTCCATTCTATGTTAGGTCTATTTTACTAAGTATAGAAAATGTGCATGGTATACTATTTCCTTATATCGTACATCCATTTTTTCTAAACATGAAGGGTAAAAGACAATGGATTCGGTTTATGATCGCTTGTGAATTTATTCGCCAATTATACAGTTTAATTGAAGCTGATAAATCGAATTATAAGACTAAATGTTTATTTCGTATATTGAAAATACTGACATTTGAGTACGACGAATGGGTCAATAATCAGGGTGGATGGGAATGTATAAAAGATTGGCAGAATGACAAATTGGATGAAGATATTTTTACTGTCAGTACTTACTAAAATACCTTAAAAAAAAAAAAAAAAAAAAAAAAAAAAATTTTTTTTTTTTTTTTTTTTTTTTTGAGTGGGCGTGGCACATCCATAATTGCTATATATAAGAGAGATGTGGTAGTGTCTAGTAATATTATTCGCCCACACAACTTACAATGGCTGGTCTACACTATGTTTATGCTGTGCATGTCTCTTTTGTTCGCTATGAAGGAAGGCAAATCCCATGGACTATTACTATGACTTCGACTGTGACACCATACAAGACTTTTAGTATTGGTTTGCTTAGCAACGACTTTACCTGGACAGATTCTGATTTGAATTATAATTGTCTAAACGCGGATGATTTTCCCAGAAACCCTTCTAAAAAACTAAATTACCAAATCAGTCTGCCACATTTCGAATCTGAGTTTAGCGAAATCTATGGCGCAGAGTACTGGAAAGATGGCTGGGTGACACAATTGGCAGCCGTCGATCGGCCTACGTATGATTATCTAAAAACATTTTGCAATTCAATTATATTGTTGGATAACACACTAATTGCTGAAGATAGAACCTTGGCTGCAGCATACAGGTATAACGTATTGTCAAATAATGGAGAGGAATTTAAAGAAATTGTAATTGAAGGTTGAAGGACTTTTAAAAATCTTAGATGCCTTTGAAAAAAAAAAAAAAAAAAAAAAAAAAAAAAAAAAAAAAAAAAATTTTTTTTTTTTTTTTTTCAAGTGCCCCGCCCACCCAAGTCTGTATATATATATCAGAAAATTCTATTTAGACAATTTATTATTGTTAGATGGTATGATATTGTACACATGCAAATATGCTAAGTAAAGTTTATGAGAGTTTTTTATTAATATGCTCATTCATATTTGCCACAATTTTACTTATTACAGCTCTTTTTATAGTTATATTATTTATAATAACGACTTATATTATGGAATTTTTGCTAGGCCCAGAAATTACAAAAAAATATATTAAAACATTTTTAGAAAAGATGAAAATAAATCTTGTCTTTGCTCAAGAATAAAGGGTTATGCAATTTTTCAAATATGGATAAATGTTTGTGCTGTAATAAGTTAATAAACTATCCAAGATCGAATTATAGATTGGATTGCGAACACGCTTTTCATCAGCGATGCCTTGTAAATTATTTTCAAAACCATCCGCTCAAATGCCTGGAATGTACCCAGCCGCTGTCTTACATTGATCTAACATATTTTCAAAGCATTCATGAAATAGTAAATGATATAGAAGATACTGATTCAGGCTTTGAATCTAATTAATTCATGTCTTAGAAATATAACTTTAGAAACCAACTTCATCAACCAACCAACCGTTAAAAAAAAAAAAAAAAAAAAAAAAAAATTTTTTTTTTTTTTTTTTTTTTTTTTTTTTTTTTTTTAGAGTGGGCGTGGCTCATGTATATATAAGACTGTTGACTTGTCACTTCATCATTCTATCTCGATCTTTGCCAGCAGCAGTCATATCTTTCCTTTACGGACATGGAATCAACAGTATCCTACAGCTCTTTGGTTTGGACGTTAAGAAATAATAATATGGAGCTAGCACATAAAAATGATAAATTGGCTAAAGAAGTTAACGATTTACGAGATATATCTTTTTTTCAAAGTATATTAAATGAATTAATATATGCTGAAAATGTCCGATTAAGGGGTGAACGATCTCGCCTTTGTATGGATGCAGCACAAATTGCTGTAACTTTAAACGAAAAGATAATTAGTTTAAATTCGATCATCAGCAAACAACGTAGACTGTCAGCAGCAACACTGAAAATGTCAAAAGCTAAAGATAGTTTTAAACGTAAAACTAAAAGGATTATAAAGCCCAAGAAATGTACAATATGCCAAGGATAATAAAATCGTAACCAAGCCGTCAAGGTTACATCAAGGTCACATGAAAAAAAAAAAAAAAAAAAAAAAAATTTTTTTTTTTTTTTTTTTTTTTTTTTTTCACGTGACCTTGATATTATTTATTTTTATACTGGCCTTTTGCTATATAAGTAAGGTTCGTTGGATTGCTATTATTATTTCATAATGGAAGCTATGAATCCTATTGAGATGCTTATTGATGGGGCTGTTCAGCATGAGGTCTTGCAGAATAAAAATCCTTACTTGACTATGGAGACTATCATTTTACGTTTGTACAAGAAAATTTCACAGTATACGCGTGTCCAGTTCTATCAGAATGAGAAAACTCTACTGTTTGTACAATATCACGATGAAATTTTGAATGCCTATGAAAGTATAAAATCTAGGCTGTCTTACGAAGAGCGAGCTACGGTAGAACGTGTCCTATCTAGAGATTGCCCACATCCCAACGAATTGCTGAAATTTACCTGTACTTGGTACAAACATGATCCTGCCAGCATTTGTAGATGGTTTGCTGTCGATGGTATCATCAACCTGCATCCTAAATATTACGTTCAAGATGCCTTTAACAATAATTTCGAGAAACACAATGCAGCTGTCAGGGCTCTGTATACTTATTACTCTAACCCTGAAAGCATCAAATTGATCGTGAGCAAGGCCCTGGATATTGAAGGTGACGAAACATATGAGGCAGATCCCGATATGGATAGGTGTTTGGAACTGTACGTAACAATGGTGGGTGAAGAAGAAATGAAACGTGTGGCAGAAGACAGGCGAACCAAGCTGCGAGCTCAACAGCAACCCAATAAGCGTAAAAGAAAAATACAGCCTCTGAAATTATCCGAAACTGTAGAAAATCCAATTGTAGAGACCCCAGAATCGCCTAGGCCGATTTCACCCCAAAATGAGTAATAGCTGACGGTTAGAATAATCAGGTTTCAGTTTCTTTAAAAGGTTTTGGCGTAAATTTTCTCCGATTGACAGATGCCATTTAGAAGTCGTGCTGAGAAGGTCCATAGCAGTCAAAATTTTCAAATAGGCCTCGTGACAATTTTCTACGTCTGATAAGTCTATTCTAGTATTTTCAATTTTCTCGCAGAAAGGCCAAGCGTGGTTTGTTGGAGGTACCATCGCTTCCATATCTGACAGGTCATCTGTAGGTTGGGATATATCAAAAATCTTGTCACATTTTATAACCTGAGTGTATAATGGATTCCAGAAGAGTTGCAAATGGCTACTCAAAACGATCGTCCAAACGTCAGATGGAATGATAGCGTCAAACGAAGGTTCGATCACAATATGTAATAGACGCGATTCGTATAGATTTGGACGATATAAAAATGTCAGCTCGTAGTCTGATACGGGTTCTAGCTCAGGAATGGAATCCAAATAGAATTTGACTAGGTTAGGATAACGTCCATAATGACTATAGATTATGGTAGATTTCTTAGAAACTAAAGCCTTTTGAAAAAATTCCATATCTTGATTATTAAACAATTGAAAAAAAAAAAAAAAAAAAAAAAAAAAAAAAAAATTTTTTTTTTTTTTTTTTTTTTTTTTTTTTAATTCAAGGTCATATTATTTATCTATATATGGGTGCCTCCTCTGCGCAACGATCATTCATGGTAGAGCCTTCTATCTATGAGGTCTTAAGTTTTTCTGAAAGCTACATACGGCTTAACTGAAATAGATTAAATTATTAATGCTAAGTTTTTTGTCAAGAAAGCATCAAAAAGGTGTCATGAGACAAACGAATAAATATACTACTTCATATGGCTTAATCGTCAAAAATTCTGACAACCAAGTTGTACTTATCAAGCGTAAGGTGCCATACTGTGTGCAAAATTATTACACGTATCTCCATAAAAGCAAAACTAAGTATTGTGAATATTCCAAGAATGCTTTTGACCAGATACGAGACGTTTTTGAAAGAGAACAGTTACCAAAGCTGAGCGAAGAATATAAATTGGATTATATGTGCTTTGTGAATGGCAAATTGTACGAAGATCTGTACGATTTTCCGCATGGACAGCCGTCTACGAAAAACCCACAAACCTTATTTGATTATTTTATAACTGCGTATCGAGAATTTCGTGAAGAAACTGGCTTCAGATTTACTTTTACGAAAGAAGACGTGGAAAATTATCCAATCGTACATTTTGAATTTATGGGATGCGATAAGATTTATTATAAACAATATTATTTTCTTATTGAAAATGTAAAAGATTTGAAGAGATACAGATATTTCGATTCACTCGATTTTCCAATGATATCGTCTGCCCAAATTAAGAGTTGGAATGATGATCGACTTGTGTATACAGGCCAACTGTATCCCGTAAAAATAGCATATAATTATTTTAAAATTCAGCAAAAAATAAAAATTGATAATAAGCATAAAATTTTTGAGAATTTTTATCCAAAGTACTATATAATTTCTTATCAAAAAAAAGAAGATGATAAGAAACTGATGGAAAAAATATTTAAAAATTAATTAATAAAAAGCCACACCCACCCTTGAAAAAAAAAAAAAAAAAAAAAAAAAAAAAAAAAAAAAAATTTTTTTTTTTTTTTTTTTTTTTTTTTTTTTTTTTTTTAAGATGCCACGCCCACCCTTAAAGCTTGTCTATATTAACTATGGGAAACATGACTACACCCTCATTGTGTCTCGCCAGCAACGGTCGTCTAGTTACTATGTCTCGTAATGTGTTTTCAGTAAGATGTACATTGACCGACTCTAGATAGTTAGATTTTTCTATAAGAGCCCATGATTTCATGAAAATCTGCAATATCTTGTTATTTGTCAGACAAAAGTCTATAAATATCTTGTTTTCAAAGCCAATATTGTATAAATAACGCTATTTCATCCTATTTTAAAGGAAATAGGTTTAGACGTCAGGAGCTAGTTTATGCATGACCGTACAGTAGAAGAAATAAATTCCACTCCCACCCACCCTAATAGATATACTATATATATACTATATATATAGACTGTAGCGCCATCTACAATGATTGGCTAAAGAAATATAGCGTTAGCAGTCAACTGAGAAATATAGCTTTAGCGGCCAACTTAGAAATATAACTGTAGCAGCCAACTGAGAAATATAACTTTAGAAACCAACCAACCAACTGTGAAAAAAAAAAAAAAAAAAAAAAAAAAATTTTTTTTTTTTTTTTTTTTTTTTTTTTTTTTTTAAGAGGTGGGTGTGGCCTTCTTCAAACCTATAAAAAGGCAACGCCGCACTCTCAAACTATCATTCTACTGCAATCATGAATCCTGCTATCTTCTGTTGTCAAGATGAAGTCTTTGCTGAGGCCGTTTGGCTGAATGTTGGAAACGGATCCCTAAAACCGTTAGAAATAGCATTTGCCATTTCTCCAGATAAGGTCTACATATTTACAGTAGCACCCTTGCCTCAACATTACTGGGTCACGCTAAGAGATCTTGCCCAAACTAGATCTAGAATACATAACAAAGATCGTTTTTACAATTCTCAATGTGAACAGCTACTTTTACAGCCAAAACTCTTCGAATGGAGACTTAAAGCCAACAGTTGGCTTAATAAGCTGACATATTGCGTTCCGTTAGACACTCCACTGTATGTCCATGGTCGTGCCCAGTACAAATTTTTCAAGCATCAGTGCGGATACAGAAACGTACATCTGGTTAAAGTGCCAACTGGAGTAAGAATCATAAACGCTTGTCATTTTCATCTGAAGTCGAAATTGTTAGATTATCCTTGTCCAGGAATAGAAGTAGCTACGATGGCCTATCATCGAAGAGATCTTCAAATAAAACAATAATGTAAAAAAAAAAAAAAAAAATTTTTTTTTTTTTTTTTTTTTTTTTTTTTTTTTTTTTGTGGCCTTGTTTTTTTTATTTATAAATCAAGCTAACGATGGGCTATAAAACCTTTGTCCAATCCATCTTTGGCAATCAGTACTCGTTTCATGCCCCATACTTACACGGGCTCAATCTCTACTGTCTCTTCGTTATTACGTTAACAGTGTCCCTTTGCGTTTATACCCTGCATCAGCATCAAGATGTCTGCGACAACACCTTCAAGCAGCGCGTCCATGACCTACGAATTAAATACGCCAGTGCTAGACGTCCCGGCTATGATTAAACCTATTTTAGATAATTATAACATACACGTTAATAATTTTATTCGATTTTTGCGCGATCGTCTAGATGTCTATCTCGTTTACGAAGGCCCAGCCGATCCCCATCAGCACATTTTGTTAAGAACCATGTACGCGTGTTCTATCAAATCCAAAAAAATTTTAAAAGATGTATTTCCAATCATGATAGGATCGCTTCTAGATATGGCCATTCGCCATCAAAACGAGAGGTCTTTTCGCGAACCTCTGTCGGCCTCTGAAACCCAGTATCCATTTACAAAATTAGATGTAGGGAGTGGATTCTTTCTAGTCGGTGGTTCTTTGCGCCATTTACCCTATTTCTATACGAACGATCCTACCAACACGCATGTCATTCAAAGAAAAATTGTTCGAGTCTATTCCTACAATGCTCTGGATCGCGGAAAAGAGTTAAATTTCTACGTGGCAGACTACGATGGCAAAAAATGTGGCGATGTGGTAGTTATTCATAACAACGGTACTAAAACCAACGACGATCCACATTTTTTCAATCATTGTCCCTATCCAGTAAATTTGACGGCTTACATGTCCATGCTGTATCGAAACGAGCATTTTGACATCGATCATCTGGGTAATAAAATGGTTGTCAGCCCAGGCCACATGTTTACCAAACTCTTCATAAAATATTTGTACGGTCCGCTGCTGCAGCAAGATTGGAAGCTGATCAAAGCCAGAACGGGTCTGGTCTCGAAATCTATCGAAGACGGGTTCTTGCTGCACGTTCTGTCTCGAAAAACGGTCTATTATAAGGAAACTAAATCTGCTGGAAAGATGACCAACGAGCCTTCAGGATCGCATCGCGAAATAGGTGTCAACGGCGAAGTATTCATGGAGAAAAATATAGGTTGCTATAGAGAAATTACGTCTCAGACCTACAAACTAAATCCTTATCTGCTACACGTTATAGTGAGACAGATTTCCAAAAAAGTTAAAAATTCTACCGTCGATTCTTTTCATCCTAGCTATTTGTATTTTTTATGCATACTGGGTATTTTCGAAACAAAAAACGTGGGTCGCACGACTATGATGGTCAGAGACACGATTGTTTCTACATGCGACGACCTGGATCCAGTCTATCATGATGTACCCAATGATAAATTTTGGGATGAGCTGAAACTCGAGTCTCAGAAAGACAGCCGCTATTTCGTAGTTGTGAACGAGGCCTGCATACCCGTAACCGAAAAATCTTTTTACGGTATCGAGCTGCTGAGGCTGAAGAACCATTTCAAGACAATCGAGTGCTATCAGAGAGAAAATTTTATCATTATCCGTTATAAAATGGGTTTCATTATGAAAAGGGTGCCTGACACGGATATCTGGGTGACTCCGTACGACATCTCGTATTACATACACAGGCTGGCTGGGATTCATGCGACCAGCTACTTGGTGGATCTGAACCGATTTTGTAACCATACAGCCTTTCCGAAAAATATTTTGGCCTTCAACGCGATGAAAAATTCTGTTTTGGCTACGACTTCGGAATACGCTCTATATTTTATGGATACGGTATCCACTTATTATAAAAAACTGACTCCTGACCATAAAGTTCTCATACCGGCCAAGAAGGATGGCGTTTCTGAACATTTTGAGATAGCCATGCCTCAGCCCGTAGTCACTTACATGAGTTTCAAAGGCTGCACGCAAGAAGACTGCATAGCGAAACGTAAAGGCTACGATGCGTTCGATGGCTGTAGGTTTTACACGCTCAGATTGAATTTGGATGCCAAATCTTGGGTTAAATTTTATCCCGTTCGCGGCGACGAAGATCCAGAATCTGGTTTATTGGGGACGCTTGTTAGTGGCGATGTTTTGCAAGTCGAACCCTATTCTTTACATATAATACTGAATAAAATTTCTGATAGTGAATACCGCATTCGTTTCAACAAAACGCCGTTCAGGGTCGCTCAGCATTTCATAAGCGGAGACAAACTGACTATTAGCGTAGAACAACAGCATGTCTGCGATACAGGAGACAAACTCTGTAGTTTGCACGGTCAGAAAGGGGTCGTGCGAGTCTTGGAAGAGATGCCTATTTTGGATGATGGGATCGTACCCGATTTGATAGTGAACCCTTACTGCATGTTCAGGATGACGCCCGGACAGATTTTAGAAGCCATGTATTTGGGCGGTGGCAGAGATAGCCAATCCGTACGTAATTCGAAAGGTGTTTTGATACGAGACGCGAAGGCCTTCTATGGCAAGACGTTTTATTTTTCGGTCGCGTATTGGGCTAGCGAACACTTATACGCTCCCGTAAAATGTGTGTTGGATAGAGTGACCAACCAACCCGTCAAAGGTCGCAGTAGAAGAGGCGGTATGAAATTGGGAAATATGGAAGTTAATGCTTTAAGAGGTAGCGGTACGGCGTCTGCGTTTGAAGAAAAATTTTTTGAACATGGTGATAGAGTACATATTGAGGCTACTGTGGCGATACCTAAATCGGTCAACGTGGTCATTGAAGACGCGAAATGCTACAAATATCTTTTAGAATATAAGACAGAATCTACCATACAGATGGAGGATTGACGCGATAATTTTAAATTTGTAGATACGAGTCGTTTTAAATAGACAGTTTTGTACGAAATGTATTTTGCTATTAATTTTTTAACAACAAGGGTCGCTATTTTATAGATTTGATACTCTGAGCCCTAAGGTCATTTTTTCTAATTTTTGCGACTAAATACCTCATTTTTTATAATGCCAGAGTTGGTCTCAGAGGTTACATGGTACTCGATTAGAAAATATGAGGCGTTTTGTCTTTCAAATTAGAAAAAATGATTTTTGAAAAAGACATAAATATTTATGTTATCGTATACGATACCGTATTAGTACTGGAACAGGTTTTAAATTTGCATGGTCAAAACTAGGGTGTTGAATTCCCGTAAAATGTGTATGACCAAAAGAGGCTTCGAGCAGCGACTGCATAATGGTTAAAGCATGAATTAATGAATCGAGCACTGACTGCATAATTTTTAAAGCATATCTTAATGTATAGAGCGTTGAACAAATAAGGGGGGATATATGTAACAAAAGCCTCGAGCTTTAAACTAACAAATAGTTGGGCAAATTTGAGCAAAACAAAAAGCCTCGAGCATTGAACAAACAAAGGGCATATGTGTAACAAAAAGCCACGAGCAAGCGCGGCAGAATGTAGAGAGCAAAAAAGTATGTAGAAATATAATATAAGCAATATTTGCATGGTCTAAATTTGTACAAAACCCTTCGAGCATCTATAGAGAGGCTATATTTTGTTTTTTAAGTAAAATATTTAGCATCTCGTTTTTTATTTTAAGAATGTCGGATAGGATCGTAGCTAGCTTATAGTAATGGGCTTACATTTGGAGACAATTAAAGAATGTAACCTCATACCGATATCTTGAAACTGGCTGACATACAAAGTCCAGACTAAAAACTTACATTTGGTTTAGCAAGACAATAAAGAGCGTAGTCTTATGCCGATATCTTGAAACTGTCTGAGACAGCGACACTATATCTGACATTCAAAGTCCAGGCTAGAAACTTGGCAAGACAATAAAGAGCGTAGTCTTATGCCGATATAGTGAAACTGTCTGAGACAGCGACACTATATTTGACATTCAAAGTCCAGGCTAGAAACTTGGCAAGACAATAAAGAGCGTAGTCTTATGCTGATATAGTGAAACTGTCTGAGACAGCGACACTATAACTGACATAGAAAATCTAGACTACAAAATTATAATCACTTAAATTAAAAGATGTTTTACAGTAATTTCTGAGTATACAAGTATATATATATATATATATATATATATATATATATATATATATATAATTATTATTATTATTATTATTATTATTATTATTATTATTATTATTATTATAATATAATATAATATAATATAATATAATATAATATAATATAATATAATATAAATATATTATAATATAAATATTATTATAAATATATTATAAATATAATATAATATAATATAATATAAATATATTATAATTATAAAAAAAAAAAAAAAAAAAAAAAAAAAAAAAAAATCTATCCATTTCTATAGGGTAGCTACGATTCATGCTCCTACATTCTCCTATTTTGCTCCGACTTGCTTTTTGTGGCAACGAGCTTCAAGGTCATTCAAAGTAAAAAAAAAAAAAAAAAAAAAAAAAAAAAAAAAAATTTTTTTTTTTTTTTTTTTTTTTTTTTTTAATGTGAGCTTTGTCTTGGCCAGCACCTATAAAAGCCTCACTCCAACTTGCAGTTTTATCATATCATGGACAACTATAGTCATACTGCTCATGTTACGTTTATTTTACAGAATTCCAATTGGAAGCCATGGATCGTAGCCTTTACGTCTGTACATCCACCCTTCGAAACGATAACCTTAGCTGCCAATCCAAACAAGATTTCATTCTTGCATCGTGATATAGCCTATAACAACACCGTAAACGGTTTTCATGTACCCGATAACGTAAAATTTGGTACTTATGTAGATATTTCTGAGATGGATGCCACTATTCGTTCAGTTTTTCACAAGGACTTAAAATTTAGCGATTGGGATGTAGTCGGGGCCGTGGATAAGCGTACTTACGACTATTTGAAAAATATTATTCCCACTGTCTTGATACCGACCAACAGCCATAGCGAAGATATTACATTGGGTGTCGCATACAGAAAATTTCAGTCTGATGAAAAATGGCGTCAACATAGATAAAATTTTAGAGAGTTTCTTTTATAAATCGCGCTTTAGCCTTCTCTACGCAAAACGGCTTGTGATCGATAGTCACCAATTCGTAAGGTGCTAGGCACATACATAAAAAATTGTATCTATTCACGTATAAAAATACTCCATGCTCGCACACATCTGTGTTGAGTTCGCTGCAATCCGGGCCTCTATAAAACGTAGAATTTGTACAGATGCATGTCCATCGCGGCACGGGGTCTTTGATCAGCATCAATACGCCTCCAGTCTCTTCTTTGCACGGAACCGTTTCTTCTCGAGATTGGCAAACGCCATCTATGCACTGGGCATCCCTATCTACGCAAAGAAATGAACAATCGTCTATGCACGGTATCTGTTTAGTAGTACAATTTTGGCGAAACGTGGGAGCCTCGGCTCGAACCTGCCTATTATCGACTTGTAGTTTTGAGCTTTTCCAAACCCAAACATAGGCCAGCCACATCAGAAAGAAAACGACCCAGGTCTTGTGCATGCTTTTTTTGTTAAGTCAAGATGTCTGAAAATCGACAAGAGACGTTACACATTCCCAGATCTCTGAGTCGAGTCAACAAATGGCGAGATGCATGGGCCGCCTGCTATAGAATTATAGAAGAGTTCACGGTCGTGGATCTCAAACAATTTCATATCATTTTCGAACGTTGGGTACCGATTCTGAATTGGATATTCGACCAACGCATTCCCAGATTGGATCGTTACGAACCCGTTTTTTATTATTGTAATTTACCCAACGGGCCTAAAGAAATCATTAAATTGTATATGGATGAAAATACCGCAGACGAAACGGTGCCCGTCTACATTATTTTCAATCTGTACGAATTTCAAATTATTCAGAAACGCTATTGTCTAGACTATACCAAATCCAACCAGATGTTGTACAACGAGTCTCGCGGAACGGTCAACTTGGCATCGATGATGCAGGTTGAAAATTACAACCCGGCAGAATATTTCAAAACGATGACTTGTTGGCATTTGCTGTTTATCTATACTCTCCATGCGCTAGCACATTGGGACGCGTACGATAAATATGAACATGGTTATTACGATACACACATTAATGTGAGAGATTCACCCTTTTACAAGTTTCATTTTTACGGCCAAGTCATGTATCGTAAATAAAGATGCCGAATCCTACTAAGATACCTACGCAGTTTGCCTTCATTGTTTTGAACGAAACGAATCGGGGATATAGAAACCCTGATGCAGTAGATATGCATGACGTGCAGGCGTTGTGCGATGGTGAGAATAGTTTGGTCAGGGTGGCCAAACTCAGACGTTTTTTTGCCAATGCCGTAACTTATAAAATGTTCAAAGAAGGTTTGCTTGTAGATGACAATGCTTGGAATGCAGTCGTACAATCGACTGAAAATGATGCCGTCAGGAAATACGCCAAGCGATTCATGACTCGGAGGCCTAGAAAGCGAAAAAATAGACACGTATCCAGATTGGGAACTTATTCAAACGCTGAGCTTTCAGATGATGAACTTTCAGACGCCTCTGCCATATCTATTACCCCATCCAACGACGAATGCGATGATACGGACGTGAATCTACCTTTGCCAGTCTGTGCTGGAATAAGACGCGTTTGTCGAAATTACGATGCCCAACGTCGATATATTCCTTACGTTAGAGATGCTAGCGACAACAAGCGCTATCATTTGAAAGTGGCTTACGCTTAAATTACGATCGGGTTCTCTAACGGATTGAAAGCCAGCGGTACGAGAGTCTTCCAGCGGGTGGAATAATATTGCGTGAACTTAAATTGGTCGCTGAGATCGTTTAGCGATAAGAGAGTCGATCTAGATTGGCATTCGGATAATCGACCCGCGATTACGCGAATGGGTACGGCTCCTTCATTAGGACCGAAGCAGGCTTGATCGGTTTCGCTCAACGGTTGGTAGTTAATGTTTCGTACGCTATGCTTAAACACCCACAGTTTGATTCTCTGAGGCATGAAACGCGTGCTCTCGAAAAATCCTAAATTCAGTACGCGAGCTATTTTCGGTACGTCGAAATTTAATAAGGTTATGAATTTGTAAATTTCTTCTTCAAAAGTCTCATTTTTCTGAAGTAAAATGGATTCGTCCAAATAAGATCGATTCAGCCTAATGGTGATGCATTTCGTTGGAAAAGACTGAAGTTTGTCCACGTAATGTGTGTAAAACGTATTGTCGCCGACACAGACCATATAATGTATTTGGAAAGGTTTGGCATCTCGAATATAAACATCTTCTGGATTATGGAATCGCCTGTCGTACGGTATGACCGTAGTAGATGGATGGTCAATCGGAATCATTTTGTAGTATATGTCTATGACTACATACTCTTCCAGTATAGGATATTTTTTTTCGTTTAAAAGTTGTAAGACTAAGGTCGTGTAATCCATAACTTGGTTAATTAAAGATGCCTAGGCCAGCCAAGGTGCCCGTTTTGTATGCCTTTCAGACTTTGAATAGAATAAATCGAGGTTACGAATATCAACCCGATGAAATTACGCACGCCGAAATAACCCGTTTAGGCATAGGAGATAATTTTTTGGTTCCTGTAAAAAATCTCAGGCGATATTTTGCCAACAACAACGCGTTTCAAGAATATAAAGAAAATATACAAGTCGACGACGGTTATTGGAATAATATTTTGAGAATGTCCGAGTTTCAAGGAAAAGTGGCTGATGCTAAATATGCCAGGCGTTTTTTGCCTAGAGAGCGCAACAGGTCCAGATATAAACACGTTTCTAAATTGGGTGATTATTCAGACAGCTCAGATTCGAACGCTTCAATTATTTCCATCACCCCTTCCAACGATGAATGCGACGAGACAGATGTAAATCTTCCTTTGCCAGTGTGTGCTGGAATCAGACGCGTCTGTAGAAATTATGATTCCCGACGTAGATACATTCCGTACGAAAGAGATGCGAGTGAGAATAAAAGATATCGTTTCGACGTATCGTATGCAAATGCTTAATAATATAAGTGTTAAAGATTTATTTATTTTTTTGTTTCAAGGTCACGTAAAAAAAAAAAAAAAAAAAAAAAAAAAAAAAAAAAAAAAAAAATTTTTTTTTTTTTTTTTTTTTTTTTTTTTTTGTACCACGCCCACCTTTAAAGCTTGTCTATATATACTATGGCTAACATGACTACACCCTCATTGTGTCTCGCCTGCAACGGTCGTCTAGTTACTATACCTCGTAATGAGCAAGATGTACATTGATGGATAGTTAGATTTTTCTATAAAAGCCCATGATCTATTCTAATTTCATGAAAACCTGCAATATCTTGTCATTTGTCAGACAAAAGTCTATAAATATCTTGTTTTCAAAGTCAATATCGTTATCCCATTCTATTTTAAAGGAAATGGGTCAGGAGCGATTTTATGCATGACCTTACAGTAGAAGAAATAAATTCCACTCCCACCCACCCTAATAGATATACTATATATATACTATATATATATAGACTGCAGCGCCATCTACAATGAATGGATAAAGAAATATAACTTTAGCAGCCAACTGAGAAATATAATTTTAGCGGCCAATTGAGGAATATAACTTTAGAAACCAACTGTGAAATATAACTTTAGAAGCCAACTTCATCAATCAACCAACCAACCTTAAAAAAAAAAAAAAAAAAAAAAAAAAAAAAAAAAAAAAAATTTTTTTTTTTTTTTTTTTTTTTTTTTTTTTTTTTTTTTGTGCCCTTCAATCATAAATAAATAAATCCAAGGGTATATATAGGCCTGTCTGAGACATCATTCATTTAAAACAGTACCAATGGCTAGCTCTTTGTTCGAATCCTTTTCAGAAGATATCGATTCTGTTAACTCGATGTTACTATCTTTTGACAATGTCCATATTGATAACGTTGTACTTAAACCGCCCAATTCTTACAAGAGTTTGTCTTTACCATATCCAGGCCCTTATGGTATGCTCAGACGTCCAACTTTTAACTATCGATGGCTAGGTCCACCCAATTCAGACATGGTGAAATATCTTCGAACGAATGATGATCAACCTCAATTTTTGGATGGCCGTTCTCTGAATCCAGATGATAGTAAGAGTACAGAAATGCTGAACAGTCCATGGGCAAATCTTAATAAGGGTATTCGCAAATTTGAGTAATATATTTAAAACACGTTTATGTAATCGTCTTCGATATAACAATCTTCACTTTCTACCAGCATGATCCAGTCTCCTAGCAAGCCAGCCCGAATTCTTAAATTTGGAATCAGATGTCTGAAATTTTTTACGACGTCCAATAAACTAGTCTTTTCGCTTTTGCAGACCAATTCATGTGTCTGATCTGAAAATGTAAATTCTTCTTCGTTCAGAATGCAATTCTTACCCTTTTTCTTTTTCTGAAAAAAATGCGGAAAGTAAATCTTCAAATATCGTATGACTTGCCTATTCGTTTTACGTTGTAAGAATTTCTTAAATTTTTTCTTGTTGAAATGGTCTTCGCGGTCCAGGAGCCGTTCTCTATTTTCTACGTTATATTTTCCGATGTCGCATAATACGGGATGATTTCGCGTATACAAGACCGAGAAATGATTGGCATCGGGCATGTGGCCTCCTAAACGATGGCACGTCGCTATGAAAAATACTATCATGGTAAAAACCGTTTCTATGAATTGAGGGCGTTCGATTATAGCTGGCGGATACATTTCGTCCGGTTGACGAAACATACCAATAGTGTAGCCCGAATACTCTCTGAAATGGCCAGCGAATGGCAATACGTATTCGTCACCCAATATCTTGTTCAATTCCATTATGTCAAAAAAATGTTCTGGTATGTCGCACGATTTTGTACAGGTATAGGATCGCCATAATTTAGAATGGTTGGTAAATAGGCAGTGATATTTTTCAGAATTGAAATTGTTGAGTAAAGTAAGACAAGGCTTGTTGAAATGAAAAACGCAGGTCGTAGGTGAATATAACGGGTTCTTCTTCTGAATGTGGCGAATGATACTTTTGGATTCGTCAGATGTGCTAGTAATAGACCGTTTCGATTTACGAGGCATGTCTTTTTTTCAAGCCAAGCAATGATTGTAGTCGTTTTAGATATGGATGAAACACTAGGCGTGTATCAAGAAAATGTTTTTCAACCGCGTCCCAAACTCGATTTCTTTTTGAAGATGTTACGAGCTATGGACATAGATATCATTTTATGGAGTCTGGGCGAAGATGATTATGTACGGCGCGTCGTGGAAGGATTTCTGCCTTCGGTTAAAAAATACACACAGATAAATTTTGCACGAAGCGAGTGTAAGCTATCAAAAGAACTGTATGGCTATTATAAGGCATCTCAACATATCAGACAAATGTACAAAGATCCTGTATTTTTAATAGGGGTCGACGACAAGGTTACCGAAAACATGGATTCGTCGTACGATGTCAGGATACATGTGCCTCCGTATCGTAAACCCGACGGCAAGGATCGCCAGTTGTTGAGAGTTTCTGAAGAAATTGTTGACGCCATCAGTTCAGTGAAAGATTTGACTCCTATTCAGTTTATGTCGGTAGACTATATGTGAAATAAAGGCGATGTCTAAAGTGGGGAGTAAAATAAAACTCCAACAGAAAATATACAGGTCACAACCGATGTATGCATTTCTAAAGTCTAATAAACCAAACACTAGCCAGACAGTGGCTACTACTACTACTACTAATACTACTGCTACTACTACTGAATCGTTTTATTCAAATGTTACAGCAAATGCAAACGCTCAGGGAAATTTACCATTAAATATATTCGATCCTATGTTGGAGGGAACTAGACAAAATATGAAGATTGCCGAGTATAAATTGCGCGGAATAGAAGATTTGGCTTCAGAATCAGATATAAAAATGTTGACTTTTGTTCTAATGAGAGAATACATACATACTCAACAGAGATGTGATGGTTTTGTTTATTTTAAAGAAGGACAAGACGATAAATATCCCTTATATGATTTAGAACAGGATAAAATATTACATCCATATTATCAGAAGACCAAACTTAATTTTAAGACACACGACTTGTTACGTAGATGGATGAACGTTCGCATATTAACGTTGGGTAGTGATATTGTAAAAAAGTATCTTAAAAAGAAGGAAGATGATCGAAAGGCAAAGGAAAAGGCAGCGGATGAGGCCCGACAGGCAGAAGAGGCTCGAAAGTTACAGGAAGAGGCTCGAAAGGCAGAAGAGGTTCGAAATGCAGTGGAAATGACAAACTTATAAAATATCAAAGCGACATTAAAAAACATTATATAAAATTTATTTAAAAAAAAAAAAAAAAAAAAAAAAAAAAAAAAAAAAATTTTTTTTTTTTTTTTTTTTTTTTTTTTTTTAATATGCCACGCCCACAAAGTCAAGTACCATAAAATGCCGATGCTAGTTCGTATTACAGTATATGTATGGTATCTTGAAGGATTACTGCAATATGTTTCGAGCAAATTTACCTCGTGTACTTATTTAATATTTTCACTGTCAGTGTTTAGACAATGCTCCGACCACATGACTACACCCACAAAAAAAAAAAAAAAAAAAAAAAAAAAAAAAAAAAATTTTTTTTTTTTTTTTTTTTTTTTTTTTTTTTTTTTTTTAAGTGGGTGTGGCTTCAATTTATTCTATATAAATAACGGACCCAAACTATCATTTTGCTGATTCTCCTTTAGAAATAAAGTCATGTCTTTTCAATCGTCCTATTTACATTGCGTCAACAGAAAGACTGAAGCACCGCTGAAGGCCTATTTAATTTATAATCTTAAAGGGGGTATTTATTATTTATTACCTGATGATTATTCCAATTTTTGTCTACAGTGGATTGGTTTATCCAATCCACCTTCTTACACTATGGATTTGCCCTCCACTCTAATGCATTCTATAACTTTAGATTTCGATTACAAGGGTTCTATCAAGACTGCGCCGAAAAGATTTTTCAGTACGATAGAATGCGTTCTGAAAAGCGTTTTTTTATCTAACGTGAAAAATTTTACTTACATTATTGCTATGAGAAAAGCCAGCTTGGGTATTCATATACATTTGCCAGAATTTCAGATAGGACACGACGATTACATACTATTTTGCGAACATCTTCAGTATAAATTCAAACAGATAACGCTGAACGATGAAACTTATATATTGGACATCCCACAAAATATTATGTTAGTCGGATCTTCTAAACCAAGCCATTGTCCCTATATGCCTGCCAGGCTGGTGTACGTAGATGAACGCAACACGTTACACTTAAACGTTTGGCAGCCGATCGAAAACGATATAATAACACTGAGATCCAGTTTTACCGTACGAAAACATAATGAAAAATCTGTTTTCAGAGAAATTTTAAATATGCCTGCGGACAAAATTCGTAATAAAATTTTAAATTACATGATGCCTATCGTAAACGATTTTCAATTGCAGAGACACACCTTACAATATGCTACCCATATTGGAAAATTACCCAATAGCTCGCCAGAGTGCAGAGACGTGGCCTCTTTTGTCACTAAAAAATCAAACGAGAAAGGTTTTATCAGCAAATCTAAAAAACTTTTGTTTAGTGACAGTAATGTACTAAGAGCCTACTATTATTTGGAAATTATTTCGAAATCCATTAAGGAATTCGAGACTAACAATCATGCTTTAAAAATGTGGTTCGAACGGCTGAGTCGCGACAAACCCATCGCGATTTGCAATGTACCTGAAGCGTTCCAAGAATTAAACGATATGCTGCGATTCGAAAACGCCTCGCTTTCGGAAGAGGTCAACCCCTTAAAAACTATCATGCAATTCAATAACGGATATTATTTATTACCCGTATTTTATTCTTTATGTAAACATTACAGGACGGATTCTAGATCGATGTCTCGACAATTGTACCCGGTGCTGGATCAAGACTTTCATAAATTGCTAGATAAAATTCAAACGATCGACCCCGAAAATATACAGTATGAAATAACGGACATTACTATCAACACCTTACATTTTTGCGCCAACAATTTGTATGGGGATCGACCCGACATGTATCGGGATAAGCTTACATTGATCGTGCGAAACAATAGGCGGGCCGTCTTATCCGTTACGAATGACGATCAGATGATACAAATGATTAGAAGCATACAAGATAGGCATTTACCCATTCACGTTCTCAGGCTGAAAAATGCCATAAAGAAAGCTGGACGTTACATATGGAACGCGCTCGAAGATACTTGGCAAGAGATTGAACAATCAGATGTTAATCACCACGTTACCAATTTGTTTACCAAAATCAAATCATTTATCAAAGAATACCGTAGTTCTGGTGGTCGTGGTGGTCCCGACGACGAATACATAAATAAATTTACCGTTAGCGGTGTCAATTCAGCTATTTTGAGCGATACCAGCATGGAACGCAAATACATCCTGATGGATTCTCACAAGTGGTTTCTGAGGCTGCAGGACGGCGTTTTAGATTTATTGACGGGTCATATTGGCGGGGTCGTGCCAGAGTTTTTTCTTTCGGAAAAAAAGATAAATTTAGGGATTCCGCGTAACGAAATGATGATTTTGTGTAACAATTCTTTGAAACACGTAGCCTTGTATGAAAAACTGACAGATAAGAAATTTTTCATGGTCTATTTAACAAATTTATTTCAGGACGTGACCGATAACCTGTATGACACGCTCTGTCAGTTGGTACCAGAATGCGAAGACGATCTGTCCAAATCCATGCTGCATTTCTATATAAATCTCTGTAAATGCGTTTGTTTCGAATACGACATTATGATGTATATGTTGGATATTTTGGCTAGCGTCTATATTGCGACAAATTACGAAAGAAAATTTTTTGTGTGGAAAGGCTTGACGCGTAACGGAAAAAGTAAGCTTTTCGAATTGATGGGACGCGTTTTGACTGCATATTATCATTCTATACAGTCTGAAAACCTATCTCCAAGCCATTCTGTTAATAATGCTACTCCAGAATTGGCGTCTACACTTTTTTCTTGTAGGATGGTCGCTACTGAAGAATTGGGTAGAAAAATTGACGAAAATCGTATTAAACAAATTACTGGCAATTCGTTCGTGGCTTTCAGAAATATGTACGAGCCGAATTCGGGTGGGATACCGATGGCCAAACTGTTCGCCTCTACGAATAACTATCCTGAATGCAAGGCCACGGAGGCTTTCAAAGATCGAGTGGTAGCTATACCATTCGATGCTGAATTTACCAGCGACGCGCCCGATTCGACATCGAAACAGGTAGCCGGCGATACGTACAAGAAAGATGTCTATGTCGTGGAGCAGTCTTTCAAAGGCTGTTTTTTCATGCTGTATTACCATTTGCAAAAATGTATGGCTAAAGATGGCCTATTACACTATCGAAAAGAACCCGAATACATACAAGAATTTACGCGAGATTATTTAATTCATGCAGACATTTACGTTCAGTTCAAGATGTATATGGACGTTCAATTGATGCCCGGTACCATGACCACTACGAACGAGGTCAAATCTGCGATAAGACAATATCTGAAAATTACCAAAAATACATCTTTTCACGAGTGCGATCTGCTGTTCTATTTCCAAAAAGAATTTGGTCATTTACGTTGCGAAGATATTAATTTGAAACCTGGGGCCTTTAGTTACGCTACCGCTCAAGATGAAGATGAAGAGCTACCCAGTAAAAAATTAAAAGAAGACGATTCGATGGTAGTTTATTACGAAGGGGTGGTCATTAAGAATTTGAGACGAGTGAATTTGGATAACTGAGAACTAAGATCAATGTCTTGTAAACTTCAAAAGAAAAAATTTAGTGACTATTACGACTTGAACCTTTTGAGGGTAGCCAATTTGCCGATAGATTGTTTGATCGATCAGGTTACATCTAAAAATTTAAGCGAGATTGGTAAGACGCGTGAACAGAGCGGATTGTGGAGTTTGTTTTACGACGTGACGCCGAGAATCGTTCAGGTCTTTGAAAGAGAAGCCATGGAACATATTAATACTATATTGAAAGATGTCAGTCTTTACGGATATTTGTATTTCGTTGCAGACAATAAAAACCATTGGTATAACGCGCCGCTTTTTGATTACGAACAATTTCCGTTAATGTCTAAGAGAGACTGCGTTATGAATAAAATTCGAAAGATGGCTGAGAAATTTTTTAAGAATGGCACTATGAATTTTCACGCCACGTGTTTATATTTACTGTATTTCTACGCTTTGTTGGTCAATCCACACATCAATTGGATAATTGTAGATTATATAGCTAATGGTAATCGTTATCATCAATTCGGAACTCGATTAACGGGTAACATGAAAACTTGTGTGAAAAAAGTATGGACTGCATAATTGTAAAGTCTCAACTTAAATTTTTACCAACCAACCAACCGTTAAAAAAAAAAAAAAAAAAAAAAAAAAAAAAAAAAAAAAAAAAAATTTTTTTTTTTTTTTTTTTTTTTTTTTTTTTTTTTTTTTTAATGGGGGGTTAATATTTTTTATTTATATAGCTTCTTTTACATCCGCCTGCCAAAGTATAAATACTCCTCTCGCCTCAGTTTATTATATACTCTGACTTTTGACTGGTCTTGGTTATAATACCTAAACCTAACCGTTACGAAAATGTCTCTTTCAAACATCTGTTTGGTAATAGACTTAGACGGGTTTCATGTAAATAAAGTTTTTTATCCAAGAGAGTTTGGTTACGCCATTCTAGAAACAAACCATTGTGACTGCGTGAGATATAGTCTCAATCATCTCGAGGGCGTCCTTTCAGAAGAAGATTGGGATGGTATCAGATACTGCTCCAGACATGTACATGGCCTATCCTTCAGAAGGCAACCCCGAGAACACGTCAAGAATCTACACACGCTTGGTAAACTCATGACAAATTTATATAAGACGTACAAGACTGAAGATAAATACCTAGTAGCTTATAAAGGGGGTGAGTATGAGAAATATCTATTAGATAACTTGGGAATATCGTCAATTGACCTCGAAGACTTTAAATGTCCAAAATTTGACAACCTACCCCCACCCAAAGTAAAAGATTGCGGATATCATAGTAAATTTAAAGACGGGTCTAGAAAACCTCATTGCAGTATGCAAGAATGTATAGCATTTGCAGATTGGATTAAGAGTGAGATCAATAGAATTAAGTGAGTTAAATAACCCCCCCCTCCCTTTAAAAAAAAAAAAAAAAAAAAAAAAAAAAAAAAAAAAAATTTTTTTTTTTTTTTTTTTTTTTTTAGGGTGGGTGTGGCGTGGCTTGACTCTATTATATATAGCTGCTACCGTACTCAGATAATCATTCTCCTCCTATCTACTATTCAAATGTATACCTATACCACTTGGGCAATGAGATCTGACATTAGAGTCGCTTTCTATTATCTACTTCGAGATTGCGTTCATTTGGCAAACGATTCGGATACTGCAGATATGGTATTCATTAACAGCTTGAAATGTAAAGACGATATAATATTTAGTCGGAGAGTACATAAATTCGCTCTTTCAATTTTGAGAATGCTTAAAGAATATTTTCAGTTTCAGCCCCAGCATACTGGTATTACAATTGAAAGGGTCGAAGACATTATTGTCGAGCTGAAGAAAAAATTAAATGATATTATCAAGTCAAATTCGATATCTCCTAGGGTCAGTAATCTGTTTCGCGGTAAAATTTTAACAAATCATGGCTGGCGAGGTCGCGATTATTATCAGCTTTGGGTAATGGAATGTTTGATTTTTACCGGACAATTTCTTGGAGAATGTTTTAAAGAAATACCATACAAGTGTGAAAAGTATTTCAATTTGGCATGCAACGAGTTGATTAAAATTTTACAATATAGTAATTTGCTAAATTGTATCGAACTAGATGTGTATTATGAGGCGGATTCGTTTGGCAAACCTGGCATTAAAGTAAAATCTGTCTTAGACAAATATAATTACCTATATGATTGGTTTTCATTTGAGTTAAATGAAGAAGAGCTACGAAAATATCCACTTGAAATCGTTTTTCGTTATCTACTTCGAGATTGTGTTCATTTGGCAAACGATTTGGATACTGCAGGTAAGATGTTGGTTGACGACGCGAATTACATGGACCATTTAAAATTTAGTCCGAGAGTACATAAATTCGCTCTTTCAATTTTGAGAATGCTTGAAGAATATTTTCAGATTCCACCCGAGCATACTGGTATTACTGTTGATAAGGTCGAAGACATTTTCTTCGTGCTGAAGACCAAATTATATTATATTAACCAGTCAAATTCGATATCTCCTAGAGTCAATAACCTTTTTCACCTTAAATTTTTAACAAATAATAACTATCGACGTCAGTATTATTATCAGCCTTGTGTAATGGAGTGTTTGATTTTTACCGGACAATTTCTTGGAGAATGTTTTAATAAATTTCCATGCGAATGCGAAAAGTATTTCAATTCGGCATATGAAGTGTTCATAAAAATTTTGAAATATAGAAATTTGCTAAATTATATCGCAATAGATCTGTCTCAGGAAGGGGATCCGTTTTGTAAACCTGACATTAAAGTAAAATCTGTCTTGGACAAATATGATTGGTTTACATTTCAGTTAAATGAAGAAGAGGAACGAAAATTGTACGAGAAATGTCCATAGTTAAAAATTACATCTTGAAAAAAAAAAAAAAAAAAAAAAAAAAAAATTTTTTTTTTTTTTTTTTTTTTTTTTTTTACTTGGCTACTTCTTCAGGGCTATTTAAACCGCTGCTCAATTCTATAGCCATATTATTTGGCTTAGCCATGGATACTAACAGAGTAATCACATATTCGCTCACAGCCTTCATTTGCTGCGTGAATCGACCATACAGTGGGTTCGGTATCTTGACAGTCTCTTCATTTTCCAGCATTTCTTGAATACAGTATAACAGACACTGTAATTCTACGACCGATTTATCTTCTTCCATTTTAGAGCAATTTTGATATTTTTCGTAAGCAATTAGTAACTGGTTAGGTGCCAATATTTTTGATAGTGTAGGAGTGACCATTTTTTCGTGGACGTAGCGACAAACTAATCCAGAAACCATATCGTATACGGCATGAAAAGCTTTAATCTGTTTGAGGCGCATTTGAGATTGTATAACGCTTTTAGCGGCCGTAAACATATATTCAAATTCGTTCGATCCACTCCTCTCCGTTATGATGCTGACCAAGTCTTTACCCATTGGTATCTCGTTCATTAATTTTTCCATATAAACTGTAAAATATTGTTTTTGAGTTTCAAACAAACGCTTTTCCATATGATCGTTTAAATTATTAGTCTTCTGCAAATTTGTCTGTAAATCTTGCAAAATAGACGTCTCCTTAGATTCTTCGTCTTCCATTTTATGCTTAGCTGGATTCTGTTCATCGCTAGATTTTTCATCTTCTTCTTCGATTGAACGTTTCATCCTTGATTAGTTCTGGCCCTCATACATCAATTCTGGAAAGGAAGGTTTTTTCTGCATGTCCACCTCGTAATTTGGAACGTTGGTTTCGATAGCCATGTAAGTATTTGGCTTGTATTCGTAATCTAGATCTAGAGTCCAGCGATTGACACCCACGTTCGAATCATATTTTAAAACGAAGGCATTAAAACGGTGCAGATGATCATGTTCTTTGAACGTTAGATGCTGAGGATTGACCACGACCTTGCCCCAAAACATAGGATCTGCTTTCGGGTCGTTCTGGGCGATTCGGCAGACGGGACTCGTGTACAGCAGACTGTAGATGTCTACGCGACGATTTAACCTATTATGCCAAAAATTGGGAACTTCTTCGCATGGAGCTGGCGAAAAGTCATTCACGTATAACCATTCGTAAACCGTTTCGATATCAAACAAATAAAAGGAATAAATCTTACGCGTTCTCGCTCGAAATTGGGGCTGGGTATCGAAAAAATGCTGGGCGTAGTCATATCGCCATAGCTTTTGACCGAGAAGGATGCTTTCCGATTTTTTGAAAGGATTTGCGAGCTCATGATCTTTTAAACCTTCATAAAGAATAAACGAAACGGGTTCGCGCGTTCCAAGATAAAAATACGTGATGAGCTTGACATCTATAGGATCTTGAGGATCCTCTGGAAAAATACTCGCGCAAGCATCGAATCCAGGAGTTTTCAAATATTTTGTATCTGTATTGTTTAAATGACCGTCTTCTAGCACGACCCCAAATAGACCGTAACGCGGATCGCAAACGCAACCCCATCCGTCTACATATTTAGCTTGTTTGAGAGGTCTTTCACTCAAGGCGTCGAATGTGCACGGTCTCTTGACACATTTTAAAGAGGATAGGCGTTTCACGTAATCGGGATGAAATCCATCACTGGGCTTGATAGAACTGACTTTGATTTCGCCCGGTTGACAAGGATTCAGATTAATGTAATCGATCGCGGGTAGCTTTTGGCAAGTTAAGTTGACGACCTTGTATCCCGGATCGCAAGCGCAGGTATTTGTATTAGGAAGATATTTGCCATGGATGCCACATCCTACGTTTACATCACAGTTTCCACCAAAATATTTTTGATTTATAAGATGTGGATTTTTACAAACGCAGACGGCAAACGTAGCGCCTTGATAAGTGTATGATATCCATTCGCCAGTTTTCGGGTCGCAATGGGAAACCCGTAAAAGTTTTGGGATGCACTGATTCAGCATACAAATATGAGTTGACGGGCAATCCGAATTCGATTGGCATGCAGTATCTATCAGTTTTTCTTTAAGATCTAGAGTCAGTAGTGGCCATGGAGAAATTTCAGACGTTTTCGTGTTTGTGGCCGCGTAGACGAGCGTGAGTCCAACGTACAAAACCAAAAGTATCCAAAATGCTATTAACATGCTTTAGTAAATGCGAACAATTTTAAATGAGCCTCGTACATAAGCTAATCCTATAGAGGGATCGATGGCATCCATATTCGTTAAATATTTTAGCATTTTAAATTTTGTCTGAGGATTTTTGATACGTAAAAGAAAATTGTATGTACTGAGATACATCTTATTTATAACTAAGGTAAAAGATTTAAAGTTATATGAAAAAATAGTACTAAGGTTCTTGCCTCTCATCCTGTTTTCAAAGCTAATATTGTATAAATAACCCATCCTGTTTTAAAGGGTCAGGAGCGGCATGACCGTACAGTAGAAGAAATAAAGTCCACTCCCACCCACCCAAATAGATATACTATATATATACTATATATGTATAGACTACAGCGCCATCTACAATGAATTTGATTGGATAAAGAAATATAATTTTAGCAACCAACTGAGAAATATAACTGTGAAATATAATTTTAGAAACCAACCAACCAACTGTAAAAAAAAAAAAAAAAAAAAAAAATTTTTTTTTTTTTTTTTTTTTTTTTTTTTTTTTTTTTTTTTTTTAGTGGGTGTGGTCTTTGTTCACGTGACTTGACTGATTCTATATAAGAGTTGTAAATTATCTTGGCTTGCAGTCACTTGTGCTCTGAGCTAGCAATGTGGACTAAACCGCGTATTCCATTATTCTCAGACCGATATTCTCGATTTCGTTCGTTTAAAGGCTGGCCTTATGATAAAACTCAAATCGAAGAATTTGTTGATAGCGGTTTATTTTTTAACCGTACAGATGATACACTTAGATGTTTTTGGTGCACTGTTCGACTACATCCCAATAATAACCCACTTGAAAGGCATCGGCTATTTAAATGTGGTTTCGAAAGACCTACATTCAGAAGACCTACCAATGCAGTGTCTACCAATGCAGTTCCTATCGAATCCGAAAGATTTACTAATGTAGTGGCTACCAATGCAGTTCCTATCGAATCCGAAAGATCTACCAATGCAGCTCCTATCGAATTCGAAAGACCTACTAATGTAGATCCTATCAAAACGAAGACTAGCATTACCAATGAGTATAACCTTGAGAATTTAGAAAATTATCGCTTGCTGTGCAGTATATGTTTTAGCAAAGAGAGAAAAATTATCTTTGAAGCTTGTAGGCATTTCGTTTGTTGCGAAAGTTGTTCAAACCATATTACAATTTGTCCCATTTGTCGATCACCTATTACAAAGAGAATTACAGTATACCTATCTTAGTCAATCAACCAACCCTTGAAAAAAAAAAAAAAAAAAAAAAAAAAAAAAAAAAAAAAAAAAAAAAAATTTTTTTTTTTTTTTTTTTTTTTTTTTTTTTTTTTTTTTTTTCAAGGTCATATTATTTTTATCATATATATATATATAGGGTGCTGCGACTATAAAAATGTAATCGGTCTAATCAAGCATGCATTACGGAAGGTTTACTCAACGCTCCTTAGACGTAGCCGTATCCAACGAAATTATCACGCCCGAAGAAAGGGCTCAAATTGAAAATTTTTACACGTCCGATACATTTGTTCTGAAGGGTGAGGAAGCCGTTGAAATTCTTCGTACAGTTATTCCAGACATCGTATCAATAAACTACGATTCAGAGAACGACTTGCATCACATCCAAGTTGAAAAATGGCCCCATATCAAAGAAATGTGTTTGCATAATGCCAGAATTAAACCATGTTATTGGAAATATGTAAGACAGGACGACGGAGAACCCATATTCGAATATTATATGGATACGCATACTATTAAATTGTGCGAATGATTTAATACTTTGTCCATTTTCCACGTTTTTGTAAAACCGCAGCCATTCTTCGCGGCATAGATTCTAGCAGCTCGTCGAAATAGGAGTCGGTCAACTGGTTGAAGGCAGCATATACGTTCTCCCATAACTGATACTTGTTCGTCATGTCTCGACTCGTTTGTTTTTCTAGCTGTGCCCATACGTTTTCAACCGGATTCATGTCTGGGCCTTTCGGAGGCCAATCTTCCATGACTTCGATATTATGAGCTTCAAACCAGTGTTTGGCCAACCTGCTCGTGTGAATGGGAGACAGATCTTGCATGAAAATCAAATTGTTTTCTGCGAGCGTGTCCTCGACCAACGGTAGGATAGTGTTGGTATAATATTCGGCGTTTAAGGTTTTTTGATCTATCCTATGTATAATTTTAAAATTTTTTCCGAATGCCATCCATACGCATATGGTGAATCGGCCGTTGGCATTGGTATCGTTTACAATATATCTCTCGTCAAACCGATCGCTCAACGCGGGCCTATAGACTTTCAAAGCTCCTCTGCTGGAAGCTCGAAATATTTTTTCATCCGAGAATATGACCCTATTCCATTCGCTGACACCCCATCCTACATGGGCTAGGGAAAATTGAAATCTTTTTTGTATGTGTACGGGCTTCAGAAAAGGTTTTCGTGCTGGAATGCGACATCGCATACCTTTTTCCTTTAAGCGTTTCCGAATCGTGTCCACGCTGACATGGGGTGCTATTTCGTCTCTTATATCAACCGCAGACACGAAAGGATTCGTAGTGACAGCGTTTTCGATATACAGATCGGTCAATTTGTCTGTTGCGCGAGGCCTCCCTCTCTTGAACCTGGAAGGTGGAGCGTATTCTTTAGCGAGCCAGTAATGGACCGTTGAAGGTACAAGATTCAATCTTTTGGCGATCTCGCGCTCAGACAAATGTTCTTCGTGACGTAATCTGACAATTTCTTGTCTAAATTCCATGTCTTGGCTTTGCGTCTCAGATAAAAACAAGTAGCATGGACACTACGGTATTTGTACATTGCGGCAAATGCAAAGAAAAGACTGAAACGTCTGATATAGAGATGAGTATGACGAAAACTGGCAGGCCTATTTTGAAAGGCATCTGTAGAATATGCGGTTCCAGAAAAAATACTTTTGTAAAAATGAATGGTCATAATCAAGAATGCAAAGATGACCTTTTTGAATCTTATTAGTAATGATATATGCCATCCTGAAAACGTACATTTGCAACCCGGACCCACGTTATTTTGTAATCAGTGCCAAAATAGTTTTAACGTATACGAATTGATTACCAAGCCTTCCACAGACCATTTTCGATCGAGTCAGCTGGCCGAAGCCTTTTTCGAATGGACGGGCGACGAAAATGTACCCATGAATTTTACGCTGGTAGATTTGGAAGGCCTGTTTCCAGTATGCGTGGTAGGACAATCTCTGAATCGCGTCAAAAAAGGCTTGCGTCTTCTAAAAGCTTTAAATGGACCTTTTATGACTCGTTCGGAAATAAATCATTTCCCAGATATGGACACGTTTCTGATCGATTTCTTAAATATAGTCAACGAGCACTCAAACGAAGAATCTAGCCAGGCGCGTGCGATATTGGACGTATTGATAAAAGGCATGCACGATCTTCTCTCTTGCAAAGAAATAATCAATCCCTTCGAGACGTATTTCAACGACTTGGTGCCGTACGTGAAAAAATGCCTGAGTCAATGGGAACCCGTGCATTTGAGCGAGGAGTATCCCAATCTGGCCCACGAACTGCTGGTTCATTTACAACTGTCTTCCGCGATCCGCCAATCGTTCGGCAAATATTCGATTCCGTTTGATATCATACATGTCATGGTTAGTAGCTATATCTGTTCGGCCGATATGAGCGTGGTGGGTAACTGGGTGCTGGATTTCATGGCTAGAGTCTGCCGAGGTCAGTTCTTTTGGAAAGCCTATCCCGATTGTCCGTTCGTCGCTAAAATGAATAGAGTTATCCAACAGAATATCGATCATAGAAAACATGCCGCGTACGCTCAGACTCTGAAAGCCATAAGATTAGGAGATGCGATAGAATATTATTCGGAATACTTAAGGCCTTTCCATCAAGTTCAAATGTATTTAAAGAGTCAATTCTGTAGTAAAAATGACAGCGTGGCCGAAATGGCCTTCAACCAAATATTTCCTGCCGTTTGTTTTCAAGATCACGGAGATTGCTTAGGATTTATGGTAGGTAGAAGCTATCTCATGCAAATCATGAAACGTAGCAACGGAAACCCGCCGAAAGGGTCTTGTAAGAAAGCCAAACAGCTTCATGCAAAAATACAAAAATTTGTCGGTAAAATACAAAAATTTGATTCGGGACCGTTCTTATTTTGGACCTTGGATACGTTTCAGTTGTTCTTGATGAGCGATTCCAGTTACGAACAGGAAATTCAAGATCTGTTTGGCATAGTCTTAGATATTAATCAAGATGGAAACTAGCTGCTGGGAAACACTTCAAAGTCAGATCGCTAAGCTCTTAAAAACGGCTGTCGATTACTATGGGTCTCAAGATTCAGTCACCATTAAGACCATGAAGCTTTATATTGTGGGAGAGGTATTCAGGACGTTTGGCCTCGATTGGGATTTCATCTTCAGACTCTTCAAAACGCATACACCCGTTCATCCTAAAATTGTCCAAGAGATGTTAGAACACAGCGACGATGATATGGGGGGTGCATTGTCTCAGATCTTTGTCAAGAACGAAAAGCTCAAAAGCTTGACCAAGGCCCTCGCCGCTAAAGGATACGATACCGATCGATTGTTGGCTATCGACGGTCTTGCTGGAAATATTACTAACAAACCCAATTTCGAAATGAAACATTACATGGGCAATCTTCGATTTGCCGATAAGGGCGAGAGAAAATTCGTGTTCGACGAAGAGACTGAATTTAAGCGTCTGCATGTCCAGGCCGTGAGGGAAATGTATAAAATGTTGGGAGATGCTAAATTTAAGCCTAAGCACGTCTATGAAATTTTAAGAAAATGTTATAGCGATACAGCCGACGTGAATCTACCAGAGATCGAATTCGAAGAGAGTCTGGACGAGGAATTGGAAGAGAGTCTCTCAGAAATGTACATGACTAGTATGGGTAGAGATAATATCATGAGCTTCGTAAAAAGTTTGAGATTCAGAGGTGAGAAGCGACCCGCATCGGAAATGGAGGCGGTTGAAGAATCTGTAGAAAAACGTAAGTCAGAACCGGAAGAACCTAGAATGGATGTTGCTACTGCTGACGAAGAAGCTCCTTAAACTAAATAAATTAATAATTAAAAAAAAAAAAAAAAAAAAAAAAAAAAAAAATTTTTTTTTTTTTTTTTTTTTTTTTTTTTTTATAAAGGTCATATTTTAGTTATATAAAGCCTTTGGCTCTTAGAGAAAAGTGTTATTATATATTTCTTTCAAGCATGTCGGTCCATGAAAAGAAAAAAAGACTGTATGTTTAAACGGTAATGTCACGGTACGTTATTATGAAAAAGAAGATTCGATAGAGAATGCGAAAAGAGAAAATGCCCATAGGATACGTGTTTCTACAAAACGCAGTGTCTTAGAAAAATCCGTATTTACCACACCAAAAACTGAACTCGAACGTGTTAAACGTATGATTACGTCTTGGCGAAAACACGATACGTGTATCGTTTTTGGTAATTTGGGACGCCAGCCATACCTCTTAAATTATTATTTGGACCTGTGTTTCGGTCATCAGGAAGACTTGCAAGTCTATTGCAGCTGGCCTATAGATACACCTTATCGTGTCGAAACTACAAATCAACCATCTGATTTTCTATTTATTGTGGAACCCCTTTTTGGATCTACTATCAAGAAGCCATCGTTGACCAAGCATTTGGTTGTATTGACTAGCCATTTAAATTTAGACGTTGTCGCCACCTATAAAACATATTATTGTTATCACCTGTCTTCTTATAAAAACCAAATTGCTGCGACGCCCGATCTCATATCTAATACTAAGTTCAAACCTCCCATTTTTCATGAAAAAATAGTTGTGCCAGATGGACCTGTGATTCTGAATGTTAGTGAATCTGATTCTGCGAACGAGGCTTATCTCAGGCTGCTGACTGGAAAAGAATTAATTAGACATAGACCCTTTAAAATTTTGATGACGGAACGCGATCGTGTTAATTTAAAAACGTATTTTTCGCAAACTAAACGAATGCTGGCAACATTGAAATTTAAAAAATGGAATGACACATTTTATTTTGATATTTAATACGGACATGTTTTCGCAAGATTATTAGAGTCTTTGCAGGATTTAATATAATAATCAAACCAAGCGCTAAATTCACGACATCTTTTAAATTTTTTGAATGTCATTTTGGTTTTCAATCGATCTTTTATAAGATTGCGAGTCGTTGTTTCGTTTATAAATATCCCGCTTCCTAATGGTATCTTATGTTGTTCGTTTAAAGGTATTAGTTGAGATAGAGAAACGTGGGGTTCATCATATCCCAAAATCCATAATACGGCATTGGCAAAAAAATAGTATGTGCCGTCAAAGTATATTACGAGTTCGAATAGATGGTCATCCAATAAAACGTCTGGCGTAAATGTGAGCTTAATCCATTTATAACCAGACATGATTGCTTGTAACTAATTTGATTAAAAATATTTCAAAAAAAATGTCAACCAACCAACCTATATAAGCCATGCCATTCTCTCTTCGGAGCTTGGTCTATCAACCTTGAAAAAAAAAAAAAAAAAAAAAAAAAAAAAAAAAAAAAAAAATTTTTTTTTTTTTTTTTTTTTTTTTTTTAAAGGTTGGTTGATTGATTGACTCTAGCTAGCCTATATATATCATGCTAAAGTAACAGTTTATCTAAATTTGCTGATGTGCCACCACCTCTGTCAAAATTTTCAATTTTTTTTAAATTTGAAAAAAAAACGACTGAAAAGTAATTAAATTGCTTATTTTACTATGTATATGTAATATGAATCACGATTCCACGATTAGTTTTCAAAAATATTTTTATTTTAAGATTACGTTTCTAAAGTTGGTCAAATTTGCAAAATTTTCAATTTTTTTTTAAATTTGAAAAAAACGACTGAAAAGTAATTAAATTGCTTATTTTACTATGTATATGTAATAAGAATCACGATTCCACGATTAGTTTTCAAAAATATTTTTATTTTAAGATTACGTTTCTAAAGTTGGTCAAATTTACAAAATTTTCAATTTTTTTTTAAATTTGAAAAGAACGACTGAAAAGTAATTAAATTGCTTATTTTACTATGTATATGTAATATGAATCACGATTCCACGATTAGTTTTCAAAAATATTTTTATTTTAAGATTACGTTTCTAAAGTTGGTCAAATTTGCAAAATTTTCAATTTTTTTTAAATTTGAAAAAAACGACTGAAAAGTAATTAAATTGCTTATTTTACTATGTATATGTAATAAGAATCACGATTCCACGATTAGTTTTCAAAAATATTTTTATTTTAAGATTACGTTTCTAAAGTTGGTCGAATTTGCAATAGTCAACTCAAAGTCTAAATCTTCATTTTTGAAAATATACTTAATTTAATTAGCATTATAAGGCTTATAATAGATGAAACAGGATATTGTCAATCTGAAGACAGGATATTGCATAAGTCAGTTTCTACGAAAACAGGATGAGATAAGGCTTATTATAGATGAAACAGGATATTGTCAATCTGAAGACAGGATGCAGGATATTGCATAAGTCAGTTTCTATGAGAACAGGATGAGATAAGGCTTATTATAGATGTCGCGGAAACAGGATATTGTATAACTCATTTGCTATGAAAACAGGATGCAGTAAAGATTTTTATAGACGCAGATAAGCATTGCTGGACAATGATAATGTATATACTTTAGTATGATATATATAGGTTAGCTAGAGTCAATCAATTAACCAACCTTAAAAAAAAAAAAAAAAAAAAAAAAAAAAAAAAAAAAAAAAAAAAAATTTTTTTTTTTTTTTTTTTTTTTTTTTTTTTAAAGGTTGGTTAATTGATTGATTGACTCTAGCTAACCTATATATATCATGCTAAAGTATATACATTATCATTGTCCAGCCATGCTTATTTGTTTCAGCGTCTATAAAAATCTTTACCGCATCCTGTTTCCGTGTTCAGCGACATCTATAATAAGCCTTATCTCATCCTGTTTTCGTAGAAATTGAGTTATGCAATATCCAGCGACAATAATTCTATAAAAAGCCTTATCTCATCCTGTTTTCGTAGAAACTGAGTTATGCAATATCCTGCCTCCAGATTGACTATATAAGCTCTGGCATTTGATCGAATAGCCATTCTCTCTTCTGCCTTCGTCTAAACTTTGACAACAGCAAGTATACAATGGCTCCAGTTCTATTATCGAAACCAGACTTTATTAAATATGTATTAGATACATATTTCCCCTCGGCAAAAGATGTCATCCGCATGGATTTTATTCTCGATAATACGTTTTCACATCTATTGAAAAAATACCATACATTTAACGTTATTGAGTCTGTAAATGAAAAAGAAAAAGAAGTGCTAAACTCTATAACAAATAGCTTAGATGAATTTATATTGGTTTATAAGACAGAAATGGAAAGGCTTTGTGCAGAAATGAATATACATGACGAAAATGCTGTAGATTCTGCTTTGGTAACCGTAGCAAACGAGCTTTTTGGTGAAGGCATAACTTGGAGTCGAATTATAGCATTTTTCTGTTTTATTGGAGAATTTGCTATCATGTGTATTCGTCAAAATAAACCGAAAGCATGGGTGAATGCAACATATGAAGCTTTTGTACGAATAGTAAAAGAGACATTGAAATCATGGATAGAAGATCACGATGGTTGGGAAGGAATAAAAACTGCTTAAATATTACATCATCTAACCCAAGTTTAAAAAAAAAAAAAAAAAAAATTTTTTTTTTTTTTTTTTTTTTTTTTTTTTTTTTTTTTTTTTTTAAGGTTGGTTGATTGGTTGATTCTGTATAAATAAAGCTTATGACATGGATCAAATTGAAAGCATTCTACAAGTGGACGACCAGAGTCTAGGTTCATTTGGATCTCTCGAAAAGGGAATCGCCTATACAGTCATTTTGTCTATGGTTGGTCCCGTAATCTTAATACCAATCCTATATATAGTTATACGAGGTAACGTTAGAAAACTGCCGCTGATGTTATTAGCTTGTCTAGGCGTCTTACTGTTAGTGGTGCATTTTAGATTTTCTTGGATAGTTCGAGCCAGCGTTCAGCTACAGCAACTTTATAACCGATACTATAATGTATGAATACGAATTCAGACTCGTAGTTCATAGTTTGTCTTCTTTCAAAGAATTTTTTCAAGAATTGGGCATTTCGACCGAAAAGAAAATAGTTTATTATATAAAGCCTCATTTTCGTTTCAAAGACGATAATTGGGATACGAAACGCGTAGAATCTACTCAAACAGTTTATCATGACGGTGTCTGGTTTAGATGGGTTTGTTCTATCGAAACGCCTTACAGACTCTGGAATACGTCAACGTGTAAAAATTTCTTGCATCAACTTGGAAATTTTCAAGACCCTATTACAGTCCAAACTCGAGATTTTGTCAAAATCGATTCTGGAGCCCAACTCTATTCGTTTCAAAATGGACTGGAATATTGTTTGGTGTTCGAATGGGAATATGGTACGTTTGAAAAACCTTTATTGTATTTTAATAATTTAACTCCTTCTCTCGACAAATATAAAAACATTTACCATACCATGAATCGTTATTCAATTCCGCCGTACGAATCCAACGAAAATATTTTTCGAAAACCAGTCACTTGCGTTTCAACAATTTTGGAAGGTAATTCCTATTTATATGCTCATAAACTGGATGGAATTTTCGGGCTCGTTTTCAGCTATCGAGACAGAATCAAAGAAAAATGGGAAGGGCACGAATGCGTGGTACGTAGCGATATCAGTCTAGGTGACGGATTGGTATTTGCTGCAGAAAAATTAGAAAATGGAGCCATATGTTTGTTGGATGTCTATCGATATATGGGACATGATACTACTAGCTGGTGCCGACGAGAAATTTTGACAGAATATTTACCACGTATGAAATTGGTCGAAGGCTATTTTGTCCAAAAATATGTTTCCGATAAGAATGCGTTAGGTAAACCCTCTTTTAAAGTCGATGGGATAATTATACACGACGTGCGAAAGGATATAGTTTATAAATACAAAACTAAGCATTCTGTGGATTTGGTATATTATACAGGCTATTTTCTTTTACCAAAAGGTCGAATTAAATCTTACGAGAAAAATTTAGAAGACGGATGCGTGTATGAAATTGCTATAACCGATGGGCGAGTCGTTCGAAAGCGATCGGATAGATTTAAAGGCAATTCGGCAAAACAAATAGAAGATATTTTTAAGTTCGGATGGAATGGGTCACCTATTGAATATGAAGACGAAAAGAAGACAAATAAAAAATCCAAATAAGTTTAACACATACACACACACATACACACACACACACACACACATAAAAAAAAAAAAAAAAAAAAAAAAAAAAAAAAAAAAAATTTTTTTTTTTTTTTTTTTTTTTTTTTTTTTTTTAATGTAACCTTGTGACCTTGATAGCTTTATAGCGCCTATATAAGCAGCTGACAAATCTCATTTTCTAACATTACTCATTTAACTATAATACAAGGACATGGATAGCTATTTAGATCTCGTGTCAAAGGTTTTGGAAAAACCGCAATTGTCTGCGGGTATCGACTCTATTTTGGATAAAGACTGTTTAAATCTTATATCTAAAGATTGGGTAGCTCGTTTGAAAAATAACGTGACCTTTCAAGATTATGCCACCGACGGCAAACGGTTATGGAATCCACCTTATGTGACGCTGAATTATGAATATGAAGAATCCAAGCGCCCAAATTTTAAAGTTGCTGTCGTTGCATACTGTAAATTTATGAAACCTTATGGCGGTTTGAATCCCAAATTGCATTTAAGTATTATGGCTTCAGAGCCATTACGTTTAATTGCGCGTGCGATGACATCTGATCTCGATCCTTCACTTCAAATTTCTAACGATTTTAAATTTTCTTTTCAAGAATGTAGTGGCGTGTTGAATTGCCATGAATGCGGTAAACGTGCAAGTGAATTCAAAGCAAAAGGTCATAACATAGATCTAAGATCTCAACCATGCATACTGGACACCAGTGTATTTACTGGAAATGAAGTCGTGAATCGCTTTCATAGTATGATCGAATCTACGTTTACTGACACGTTTGTAGCCATCTTAAAAATAAAAATTAATACGAGATACCGCTATAATACTCAAAATAATCAAAAATTTTTACGTATTAGTGGAACTATTTTAGATTTCATCGGATTTCAGGAAAGAAAATTAATGGCTTCTAAAACAGCTAATATAGGATTCATAACAGAAATCAATAATCAACCTCCAATGAAGGCTAAGGAGGCTGAACCTTTAACGAAGACTAAGGAGGTAGAATCGTCAACAAAAACGGATGATGAGTTTGGCGATTATTTGGAAGGGGTTTTAAACGATTCAAAACTAAATGAACCTTTTGATTTGGAAAAGCTAACAAATGATTCGAAACTAAATGAACAAGGGATATCTTATGAACCTTTTGATTTAGAAAATACTATTGAGTTGGAAAATACTGAAATTAGTCACGATACCATTGATTTGAATGATGTGGATGTAGGCAACAAGAGAAATTCTAATGATTTAGACACGGATTCTAAGAAAAGAAAAGTAGATGAGGGTGAAAGTTATATATCTCAGTGGCTTTATGATGACGTTTAATAAAATACGTAAACCATATATACTTGAAAAAAAAAAAAAAAAAAAAAAAAAAAATTTTTTTTTTTTTTTTTTTTTTTTTTTTTTTTTTTTTTTTTTTGAAGGTTGGTTGATTGATTGATTGACTCTAGCTAGCCTATATATCATGCTAAAGTAACAGTTTATCTAAATTTGCTGATGTGCCATCACCTCTGTCAAAATTTTCATTTTTTTTTTAAATTTGAAAAAAAAAACGACTGAATTAAATTGCTTATTTTACTATGTATATGTAATAAGAATCACGATTCCACGATTAGTTTTCAAAAATATTTTTATTTTAAGATTACGTTTTTAAAGTTGGTCGAATTTGCAATAGTCAACTCAAAGTCTAAATCTTCATTTTTGAAAATATACTTAATTCAATTAGCATTATAAATATATATCAACCAACCAACCTTAAAAAAAAAAAAAAAAAAAAAAAAAAAAAAAAAAAATTTTTTTTTTTTTTTTTTTTTTTTTTTTTTTTCAAGGCTTGTTTAACTATATATATATAGAATGGCTAACGTGCCCACACTATCCGTTAGTGTTTCTTCTAACAAAGAGTTCCACTTTTCATAGCATCCGATAAAGCAAATTGTGACGGCACGTCGTTTTGTGTGAAATTTTTTGGTGAAATGTCTTTCTTAATCAAAGATATAATAGAATTTAAATAAATTTGACTTGTGACAAAATAACCTTTTATTACGAACCACAGGGGGAAACTAACATTTTTGGTTGCTACTAAACCGATACCTTTTAAAAATTCACAATTCGGAAATAGAAAATTTGGAAATTTCTCTTCTGTATACGAAATTTGAGCTTCAGCAAAATGTAAATTATATAAGAAATATTTCATAGATAAAGAGATTTCTAAATCAGTTAAACATAACGCATCAGCATTTTCATCGTAAATGTAAAAATCCTTCATAATATTATGTATAGTTTGATCTTGGATATAGGATTCAGAAATTGATCTTTTACTGCGAATATGAGAGTTTAAGTGTTTAGTATACGTTTCGTGATGCGGTGCCGAGTCAATCTTAACGTCTATGAAATTTCTATACAGTTCATATATGTATCTATCATCATTACTTTTGCCAGCAATCAAACTGTATTTCCGTACGTTTTCGACAATGACAGGATTCATTTGATAATTTCGCACCGAATCTACTTGTCTGTGATCATCGAATTCTTCAGGACGAAAATATCTATCGAAAAAATCTTTGGTGGGTACGATGACCGTATTTTCTGGAAAGTAGCCCCTGTTTTGGACTGGCCGTAAAAATGCTCCTGCGTACGCTACGTTAGTTGGATGATCTTGCAAGTGCATTGCCATTTCCAAGCCAAAATACTCTTTTAAATGATTTGAGCATATGAGCATCTGGATATTAGCTCTCCTGCGACCTTTGCATTCGTTTTTTGAAGCGTTAAAGAGACATACGGTCGATTCTAGCTTTGACATAATACACCTTATTTTATCGAATCAAGTCCTTCCTCATGCGCAAGTTCAATTTTCATCCCAAACGTGTTTCGACTCGTTTCAAACCGTTTAAAGTCGTGGCCAGAACCAAACAAGGCTTGAAAGCGCTCGTCACGAAAAGTAAAAAATTGGAAAAGGCTATTAAAGTAATTTTCAGTAAAAAAAGTTTAGCGGTTGCAGCTACCGGGACGGCTGTCGGTGTAGGCGTAGCTAGCATTTGGAATTATATAGAATCCAATTCGGGTTGCTTCAAGAGACATGCGGACGGTTCCACATGCAAATACGAACAATTGAGTTGTTGTCAAAAAGATAAATTGGACAATGTTCCATTCTGTGATGGAGCCGATAAAATGGTTAATGTTTGCGAAAATTTTGACGCGGACCAAGAACAATCTTGTTGTCGTCTGTGCGATTGTCAGTACGTAAATTGTTTGCCTAGCGAGACCATGCAGTGCCAGAGACCGACGGTGGCAGACGCCTTATCCCATTACGCATCTCAATTCGGCTCGACTCTCTGGTCCGGTATCGAAACTATTTTTCCATGGCTATGGTATATTATTTATTTTATGGCGGCTCTGTTTATATTTTGGATTGCTAATTTAGCCCGATCTCTTTTATGGAGAAGAAAGTAGCATGTATGAAAGATTGGCGAGCTGTCGTTTACCCGTCGACGAATTGTTATCTGAACTCGTTCAAAAGGAATCCTTAGATCAAGCCATTAGAATTTTAAATCCGAGACTTGGTAAATGGCCGATAGAATTTTATGTTTCTTTGGAAATGGTCATGCATCCTAAACTCCGCGACGCGGCACGAAAATATATCTCAAAATTATTGGAAGAAAAAGAAAAATATGGATACATTTATTATTTGAGTGGCCAGAGTTTACTAATGCCGTTAGCGATTCAGTTTCGAGGAATCGAATTGTTTACTGAAACCGAAGAAAGAGATCGTATCACGAAAGCTATAGAGGCACTGGCCAGCGAGTTTGCATGCAGGAGTAGTATTATGTACGAAATTACTATGGTAGAAATTTATTACTTTTTCATAAGACTTGTCAATCCAAAATTGTCTTGGTTGGCTGTCGAATATATGATAAATAGCGTAAAGTTGCACGCTCATCTATTAATGTCTTCAGAAAGAAAATTTACGTGGGCTGAAGATAAAGAGTTGGATGCAAAAATAAACAAAGATAAATTGTTATTTTGTACCAGCTAAAAAATCGTAAGACAAGAGTAATATTTACAATTTTCAAATTAAATATTTATCATTAAATCAAGATAATGGAGGCCTCAGAATATGATATTTTGTTGAATGGTATATTAAATAACGATATTCTTAAAAATGAAGTGGAATGCTTAGTTGGCGAAACTAAAGCGTTGAATTTAATTACTTACGACTGGCAGTCAACTTTAGAAAATTCTATGGTGTATCAAAACCACATTAATAAAAAGGTTAGATATAGTAAAGGGCATGCGTGTGGAGCTGAGAATGTCGCTTTTGTGAGAAGGATTCTAGATCGTCAAAATATTTACCGTATATTAGTTGTAGGTGAATGGATTCTTCAAAAATCGGATAGAACGGATGACTATTCAATCGTTGCAAAAAGCTGTGAGCCTTTAGACATTATTGGCCTATCTATGCGCGAAGACGAAGATAAAAAATTACACACTGGCGGACGATTTTTTAATAGAACGTGCAATCCAGATCTATGTTATTGCTGTAGGAAATATCATCAACATTTTAATATCAACATTGAACCAAAAAATTGGTGCGTATTAGATATTAAAAAATATGATGGTGCTAAGCTTGAAAATACTTGTACGTCAAAACTACTATCCATAATGACAGAAATGCCAAGTTTTATGGGAATTTTTAGCATGGAAATACATAGTCGAACTACATTTGGTGATAGTTCATACAAAATATGTGGCACGATAAATGAAATGGTTATTTTTCAAAGAAAATCATTATTTACTAGAAATTTTATTTCATTTCCACTAGCTGTCGATTACCTAACTGAAAATCATTTGGCAGTGGAAGAAAAGTCTAAAAATGAGCCGGTAGTTGAAGAAATCTAGTTAAACCAACCAACCAACTGTAAAAAAAAAAAAAAAAAAAAAAAAAAAAAAAAAAAAAAAAAAATTTTTTTTTTTTTTTTTTTTTTTTTTTTTTTTTTTTCAAGGTCGTTTTTTTGACATGACTTCGAGCCTATATAAATAGGCGCGTTCATAAACGATTTACCATTATCAACTGTTTTCTTCTATAGTAAGAGTCAAAATCTTATGCACTAGAGATATGGAATATTTAAGCGCAACTGCTTCATCGTATTCAGATCATGACCAGGAGGTTTCAAGAGCATATGCATTTTTAGATCGTAGAAATACAAATTTCGAAAGTCAAGTTGAGATTTATGAAATCACTGAACGCCTTATGCAATTTATCGCGAGAACTCCAGTTTTGTATGGAATATACCTTTCTGTTTTTGAAAATGCACCTGATGATTCTGACGACCCTCCGATAACAAATCCCCTTTCGAATAATGTTGTGGAGAAATTGACTGTTGTAAAATTGGATGAAAATTCAATTGAATTTAATAAGAATTGCGTTATTTGTACAGAAGCCTTTTCTCTAAATGAAGAAGTGTTAATTTTACCTTGCAAGCATACATATCATGAAGCATGTGTAAAGGACTGGTTTAAATTACAAAGTACTTGCCCAGTTTGCAGAAAAATACCGTATGAAGAGTTGTCCAGTAATTCTTCAGAAGATTCAAATGATGATTACGTTGACTTGGATTATCTCACATTTTTTAGATCTATTGATCAGCTGTATAGATCACATCTAAATTTGGACGGTAATCCTGGAGCCGACTTAGATATGGACAGTGCTACTGATTTAGAGGCCGATTCAAATATTGATTCAGACTTGATTTCAAATACTGACTCGAATATTTCCATCGATATGAATTTAGGAATCGATCTGAGTATTGACTCTCAAATGGATAATTCTATGTCGGAATATCCACAAAATGAAGATTGCAGCGACTTTGTTAATGACATAACTCCTAGCAATTTACACGACATGAGAGATATGAGCTTGTACGATATTGATTGGGATGATATGAATTTCGATGACATGGCTACATAAATAAAAAAAATACTCTTTGAAAAAAAAAAAAAAAAAAAAAAAAAAAAAAAAAAATTTTTTTTTTTTTTTTTTTTTTTTTTTTTTTTTTTTTTTTAGGTGCCACGCCCACCCTTGAAGCTTGTCTATATATACTATGGCTAAACCTGACTACACCCTCATTGTGTCTCGACATTTGCCTGCAACGGTCGTCTAGTAACCATGCCTCATAATGTGTTTTGAGCAAGATGCATATTGATGGACACTAGATAGTTAGATTTTTCTATAAAAGCCCATGATGTATTCTGATTTCATGAAAACCTGTAATATCTTGTCATTTTGTCAGACAAAAGTCTATAAAATTTTGTTTTTAAAGTCAATATTGAATATATAACGCTATCACATCCTATTTTAAAGGAAATGGGTCAGGAGCTAGTTTATGCATGACCTTACAGTAGAAGAAATAAATTCCACTCCCACCCACCCTAATAGATATACTATATATATACTATATATATACTATATATAGACTGCAGCGCCATCTACAATGATTGGCTAAAGAAATATAGCTTTAGCAGCCAACTGAGAAATATAACTTTAGCAGCCAACTGAGAAATATAACTTTAGCAGCCAACTGAGAAATATAACTTTAGCAGCCAACTGAGAAATATAACTTTAGCAGCCAACTGAGAAATATAACTTTAGCAGCCAACTGAGAAATATAACTTTAGCAGCCAACTGAGAAATATAACTTTAGAAACTAACTTCATCAGCCAACCAACCAACTGTCAAAAAAAAAAAAAAAAAAAAAAAAAAAAAATTTTTTTTTTTTTTTTTTTTTTTTTTTTGTGTGACCTTGTGACCTTGATAGCGCCTATATAAGCAGCTGACAAATCTCATTTTCTAACATTACTCCTACATATGTGGCGATGAAAGGGCTTTGAAAATATTAACTGGTCTGAAGACTCTCTGCAAAGTCCAAGTAACTATGTTATTTTTTTTAAATGTAGTTTAATATTTTTCGTTTTCGCAGTTTACTCTATGAAGGCCTTATCTTTGAAAATATTGTCTGGATGGCTTTGTCTCTGAATCTATATAATCATTAACAAAATATTTTAAATTCTAAGGCCTAAATTTACAACATTAGCATGAAATCTTGTAAATTTATAAGATGGTCACGGGTATATTTTGGTTTTTTCGACAACAAGTTTGGACAAAGGGCTTACCCTTGGAAAATATGAACGGATTCTCTGCAAAGTCGACGCAAAGAGTTTTTTCTTAAATGTGGCTTAACCTACTGATCAGACGTTAATATTAAATTTTTAATCGTGTAAGCTTGACTCCTTGCTGGATCAGGTTTGTGTTCTAAAGAAATCATTGGACCTATAATTTTCGTAGCCCTTAAAGTATTATTTCCTAAACTAACAGCATATCCAAACTCGATACGGACTGATTAAAATTTTTGATAGATATAAGGACTCACTTTACCAACTTATGTTGGGTTTGGTAGACAATAAAGAGAGTAGTCTCATGCTGATATAGTGATACTGACAGAGACACTATAGCTGACATACAAAATCCGGACTACAAACTTACGTTGGGTTTGCCAAGACAATAAAGAGAGTAGTCTCATGCTAATATAGTTAAACTGAATTAGATAGAGACACTATAATTGGCATGTAATGTCCAGACTACAAACTTATAATCACTTAAATTAAAAGATGTTTTACAGTAATTTCTGAGTATACAAGTATATATATATATATATATATATATATATATATATATATATATATATATATATATATATATATATAATTATTATTATTATTATTATTATTATTATTATTATTATTATTATAAAAAAAAAAAAAAAAAAAAAAAATCTATCCATTTCTATAGGGTAGCTACGATTCATGCTCCTACCTTTTCCTATTTTGCTCCGACTTGCTTTTTGTGGCAACAAGCTTCAAGGTCACACGAAAAAAAAAAAAAAAAAAAAAAAAAAAAAAAAAAAAAAAATTTTTTTTTTTTTTTTTTTTTTTTTTTTTTTCAGTTGGTTGGTTGATATTCATTCTCTATAAATAGCGGCTTCGTACTCAAGCTACATTCATTCTACATTGCTTGCTAAAGTATGGTGTACAAATATAAGCTTATCCGAGTCTATTTTCATTAGACCTTTTGCCTTGGCCCGTCTACACGATTTTCTCAAGGCTTCAAACGTAACCTTTCTACCGATCCAAGCAAAAACCATATTTTTCCAGCGAATTAAGTACGTTTGATGTTTTTTCGTAAATAGTTTTTTAGCTAACGCGTAATCTTCCAAAATATTCAAGTCTTTTAAATACGTTTGTCGTCGGCCTGGGTTGTCATTAAACCATCCCAACAAATCTTTCATCTTGAGGTCAGTAAACATCATTACGTAAGCTAGCATACTGGTTTCGTCTGTTGTTTTTCGAAATTTGAGTCCGTTATATACTCGCTGTAACTCTTTAACAGATATCATGTTTGTGGCCAAACGTTTGATGGAATATACTCTATTAAACAGACCCGATCTTTACGAGGCCATTTTGAATAGAATCCAACCCCATAATATGGATTCGGTTTTGAGGTTGATCGAATGTCATTTGAGGAAAATTCAAGATTTAAATATATTTAACAAAAATATCACGGCGGTTCCTGAATTCATGTGGGCCGTAGTAAAACACTTGAAATTTCCTACGCCTGGAGACGCATTTGGAATCTATCGAGCGTGTCGCGTTACTAAATCCGATACACAGGGTGCTCTAGACAGCAAACACTTGTCTTCGTCTTCGGAATCCGTCAAACAATTTAATGTCGAAAAAAACATTTTATATGAACTCACATTGTTTTCTACTCAAAAACAAGTTTTCGAATTGTCCAACAGACGGCGACATTCTACAGTTTATACGATACTTTCAATTCCAGAATTGATGAAATTGCTACCAGATGCCTGTCACTTAGAACGAGGCGGTCCTCGAAACAAAGGCAGAAATTCAAACGGAGATTTTAAATATTTGAGCACGTGTAAATATATTTTGGTTGAAGACAGGGGTTCTATCAAAATTCTTTACCAATCGCTAAAAGATTTACATGAGATGTTATGTAAGATTCCTCCTCAAATGGTTGTGGCTTTTTCCGATGTGCGTAGCGTTTTTCAAAAATGTGGAATCGTTTGCTATTTTTTAACATGGTGAATTTAATAGAAAGGCAATTGTTTACAAATGATGGGTCGGCTTACGAAAAAGATGTATTGTTTCTGATTAAATGTCAATGTCGTAGCGGTAAACCTTTACCATTAACTAGAGATGGGCTAGCAAAAAATCCTGACAAGACGCCTATAGAAGTGTTGAGCTTTGAAGCAATTAAGAAAAATTTAGCGCGATTAAGCACTGGTACGAAGGAATGGTATAATGTACAATCTTCGGCTGATAGTATATTTTTTGGAGAACAGTTTAAGGAAGGAACTGGTTATGGCTTCAGTTTAATGTCGTCTGATAAAAGTTAAAAATAAGTTGAGGTTGAATGAAGGTTGTATGAAATTATATTTCAAAGTCACAAAAAAAAAAAAAAAAAAAAAAAAAAAATTTTTTTTTTTTTTTTTTTTTTTTTTTTTTTTTTGGTGGTTGTGTGGGCGTGGCTTATATACATATATATATATATATATAAAACAAAAATTGGTTAGTTGTTCACAATAGCTTGCAATTTTGGTAGAGATGACTGACTCTTTTCCACTCTTAGATTTACCGTATGAAATTTTAATAACAATCTTTAAAAATATTTCTTGTATTGATAAAGTTGACAAGTTGTCTAAAATACCCGAATTGGATAACTTGCTGTGGGATCCATATACGTGGCGAGCTTGCGATAAAAATTTTCTAACGATGATTCGTACTCTGAAAGAAGGCTGGTATCTAGACCCTTATGGTTTTCCTTGTTACGCGTGGGTGAATGGGCATCTCAAGACTCTCTCCATACGCTATTTTGATTATGACTACAAAGGCACTGAATGTACACGATTGGGAGTACAAAATCCTAAAGACGAAAAATGTATATCTAAAAGAAACTGGAAAAAAATAAAATGGGAAAAAATGAATAGCTTGCTGAAAAATGTTTTTTCGAAACAATATTTACCGATAAGATATTTACATAGATTTAAATTCTATAAATTAGAATTTGCTAATATTTCGGTGAATTGGTCATCTGATACTCTTTATTGGTTTGGTAAAGCATACAAATTGGATATATTTAAACCATGTATTTTACATGATGCAATGTTTCCCAAACGACCCCATTATAAAGTTAAACCAACATACATAAACGATAAAGAATTAATAGTAAAATGTATTTATAAGGGAGGTTGTTACGAGTGCGAAGAAAAACAAATTATTAAATCTCTTTCTGACTTAATTTGGGCACCTAATAAACAAGTCAATTGTTCTATGATAGATGAAGATAATGTTGAAATAGAAGAAACCATATTTTAAGCACGTAATCTCATTCTACAATCATGAAATTGGCATAGGCAACAACACTTCAGCTGACATTTAAAGTTCGGACTAAAAACTTACGTTGGGTTCGGCAAGACAATAAAGAACGTAATCTCAGGCTGATATCATGAAACTGGTTTAGGCAACGACACTTTAGATGACATTCAAAGTCCGTACTATGTTGAGTTTGGCAAGACCGTAATCTCATGAAACTGGTTCAGAGCTGACATACACAATCTAGACTACCAACTTATGTTGGGATAATAAAGAACGTAATCTCATGAAAACTGATCTACCAATTTATGTTGGGTTTGGTAGACAATAAAGAGAGTAGTCTCATGCTAATATAGTGATATTGACAGAGACACTATAGCTGACATACAAAATCCGGACTACAAACTTACGTTGGGTTTGCCAAGACAATAAAGAGAGTAGTCTCATGCTGATATAGTGAAACTGACAGAGACACTATAATTGACATGTAATGTCCAGACTACAAACTTATAATCACTTAAATTAAAAGATGTTTTACAGTAATTTCTGAGTATACAAGTATATATATATATATATATATATATTATTATTATTATTATTATTATTATTATTATTATTATTATTATAAATATAATATAAATATAATATAAATATTATTATAAATATTAAAAAAAAAAAAAAAAAAAAAAAAAAAAAAAATCTATCCATTTCTATAGGGTAGCTACGATTCTTGCTCCTATCTTCTCCTATTTTGCTCCGACTTGCTTTTTGTGGCAACGAGCTTCAAGGTCATTCAAGGTCATACAAAAAAAAAAAAAAAAAAAAAAAATTTTTTTTTTTTTTTTTTTTTTTTTTTCAAGGGTGGGTGTGGCACCTTCCTATAAATAAGCCGCCATAAATATTTATTAACTCATTCTCCTGTTGGATTGTTACAGTATAGTCTACATTGGTTTAAGGCTATAGTATTTATAAATCTTTATTGACCCATTCTATTGTCGGATTGTTACAGTACAGTCTAGATTTTCCACAAAACATTTCAATCGTGCTTTCGTGAAGTTTTATACTCTCAGTTGAATTTCTTCTACAAATCAAGAGTGTGCCGTTGGTACCTACTGCATAGTATAATTCAGACTTTTTAGGTCTTTTTACAAACAATTCCAGGCTTGACTTATCTTTTTGTTCTCGGTATCGTGTCCATATTACGCAATTTAGCCATTCGTCTGGCTTTATAATTTCGTCGACCTTCAACGAAATAATTGATTCCACGTATTCCGTGGATGAATCTTGCAATTCGCGTCCCATATACAAGGTGTATAAATCCGTCAAATAGGCTTTAGGTACTCTATTACAAATAAATAGAATATATTCGGCAGTCTGACCTTCAGAATTTACAAGAATCAAGGAAACGGTCTTTTTCTGACAAAGATGGCATCCACGTATGCTGTAACCTCCGATATCGTAGTTGATAAGCAAGGGCTCCGTGAACATTTTCTTACTTTAAGCAAATCTCAGAAAAAATTTTTCAATTATGTCGTCGACTGGATCAGGAAGCCTCGCAAATTATTAGTGATTGTTTCTGGGGGTCCGGGTACTGGCAAATCGCATTTGGTTAAAAATACTTTCGATCTGATTAAGGCTCCGCAGATTAGGATGAGTTTCACGGCTCATAGTGCTGAAGCGATAGAGGGTTGTACAATTCATTCCACACTTAAGCTGAATTCTAAACACGTTAAAAAAATAGAAGATAAATTAGAAAACGAAAAAGATTTGTTGAAATCTATAGATAAAAGTCGAGAGATTTTGTCTCAATTCAAATGCGACATTTTTCCTCATTTGGTACTCGTGGACGAAGTGTCTATGATTAATGGATGGCTGATATATTGGCTCATTAGATATTTTATGGATAGGTCCCACGGCCCATTGCTATTTGTTTGCATGGGAGATCCTCATCAACTCGAACCCATCAGTTCTGAGCATAATTTGTTTAGCATTAATTTAAACGAAAAACGATACGACGTTTGCAAGATTCGTTTGAAGGAAAATCATAGATTCACACCCGAATATGGAAAAATTGTGAAGGAATTACGTCAATTTATTGATAAAAAAGACACGACAGGCATGTTTGCTTACATATGCGAAAAATTTCCAGTAGTACAGGATATCGATAGGACTCTTTTAATGAAAGCGGATAAAGCCATGGCTCATCAAAATACAACTGTCAACAGTTTTAATAAGTTTTATTTGAAACATAAAATCGAAGGCCCGGAAATAGAGTTACATGAAGATCTGGTCTTGAAGTCAAATTGTGAGGTGTTTGTAACTGCAAACTATTGTGCGAAGGGTTGTAATAATGGTACTAGGTTAATCTTTCTTTGCTATGATATTGAAAAAAATGCTGCAGTGTGTAGAAATCCTAAAACGAATGCCGAAGTTAGAGTGTTCACGTCAGGGTATACTGGACGTTTTCCTCTAGTGTTAGCATTTGCCGGTACAATTCATAAATATCAAGGCGATACGATAGATAATTCGAAAATTGTAATCAGCTTAGATGACAATCGAAGTATGAGTTTGGTTTATACAGCCTTGAGTCGTGTAAGAGATTTGGAACAGATATTAGCTATAAAGTTTTAAGTAAATTATTTAATAGATTAATGGGTTAAATACAAACTTAAAAAAAAAAAAAAAAAAAAAAAAAAAAAAAAAAAAAAAAAAATATTTTTTTTTTTTTTTTTTTTTTTTTTTTTTTTTTTGTATGTGTCCGGACTATATATAAACCTTAGCCATTACATCTTTCTTCAAGATTGTCACTTAAAGCTGATCTATATTAATTGTTGTATGACGGGGTGTTTGATCTCGTCGTAGTGGATATCGTTTTGAACAATGGCTTGTCAATATTCTACACGTTTTGTTTGGCAATCGATTCGTTGGAAATCTTCCTTGTACCTTTCTAAATCTTAAACTGTGTGGATGGTAGTTGTAAACCAATTCGTTTTGCGATACTCTTCTCAAATATGGATTTCTAATACCCCTGCGAGAGCCAGTGCTACTATTGCTGCTAACGCTACTACTTCTGCTTCTACCTGAGGAGCTACCGCTTGAATTACTGCCTGTGCTTGGGAGGCGAGGTCTGCCTCTACCTCTACCTCTACCTCTACCTCTACCTCTGCCTCTGCCTCTACCTCGACCTCTGCTATTAGCTAGGCCTTGAGGTCGTCTTGTTGGAGATGGGAACTGAGCTGGAGATGGAACAAGTCTTTGATCATTATTTCGAATAGCTACAACGTTAGAAGGTCCTGGAACTCTTCTAAAGATGACACGAGTAGGCGATGTAGGACTTATGGATGCAGTATACGAATTCAATGTAGGTGAGCCTTGATTTGCCATTCCCTTTTTTTTTCATTCATTCTACCGAACTCGAAGTACATTGTTCACCATAGGATAAACGTTATACATATAGGCCGCTTTGCAGGCTTCTTGTTCAGATTTAGGTATTATGTATTTCACACCGCCAAAGGAAGATAATTTCACGTTAAATTTTTTGTCAATATTTCCAAATTTATAAAATGGAAGCATAGACAGAATCGTTTGAATATCGGTCACATTTCCGTATTCGAAATCTTTGCAGGATAAGGCATCGAGCGTTTTTTGTCTAAATCTACAAAAACCGCTATATCCTTTTTCGGCAAAGCATAGAACCCATCGCGAAATAGAATCTTTGTTTTCTAGCATGAAATCAAACGCATCCCAAAACGCGAGAAACATACTCAATATGTCTTTTGTGTAGTGAGTGAGGTCTACGATGACATACGTGTCGTTGGTTTCGAGAGGAGGATTATCTTTTCCAGAAATTCTTACAACGTTTGTATAATCGACCCGAACCGAACCCACGTTTTGAGTCTGAATTGAAAAATCTTGCCTGTCTAATAAGCTACGCGTGCCAGTGGGATCGATTTTCAAAAAGAAACAAACACGTGCCCATCGGGCATCGCAAGAATGAATAAAATTTAAATGAGACGCGAATACGACCACGCGAGAAGCCAATCGATGTTTGGCTATCGTTTGCATAGATTCGGGTTCTAGATAGATTAACAAGTCGCAACTTTCAACGAGTTGGTCGGAACGCTGGACTCGTATCTGATTATCAGACGAATATAAGTTATTATTTGAAGAAATGACCATTACTTTTAGCGAAGGAATTGATTTTAAAATTTCAAAGAGTTTGTACGGGTAACGACCCAAGTCGCCAAATACAATACAACGATCTTGTTGTAATATAAAATTCAATAGTTCTTCAGCAGATAGCATCGTACTTATTTCTTATGATCTAATCTGACATCCTTTAAAAAAACATCTTCACTGACAGTGCTTACAAAATGCTCCGCCCACGTGACCTTAAAAAAAAAAAAAAAAAAAAAAAAAAAAATATATATATATTTTTTTTTTTTTTTTTTTTTTTTTTTTTTTTTTTTTGGGCGTGGCTCGACTATATATATATAGCTGATTCTCGCTAACACAATATATTATCAATTATTCATTCAACATTAGCAGCCAGGTTATAAGACTTTAAAGTTGGGTTTCATATTTAAATAAAGATGAATACTGAACGATACAATCCACACTTAAGTGATCATATCCGAAATAAAAAACCTGCTCAAAGAGATTGTGAAGAAAAAGAAAATTATATGCAATCTATGTATAATAGAGATGGCTATACGTTGAATAGTCCTCAGACACGAACTCGATTTGCAGAATTAAATGATAAATTTAAAAGGGAGAGTTAAGGTCTTAAATTAACCAACCAACCAACTTGAAAAAAAAAAAAAAAAAAAAAAAAAAAAAATTTTTTTTTTTTTTTTTTTTTTTTTTTTTTTTAAGTGTGGGTGTGGTTTGACTTCATGCCTATATATAATGACTAACGTACGACTCTTTCACTTTGCACATCTAGTATTCGATAACTACAGGCAGAATTTAACACAGTCAAGGCTCGTGCAATTTTTCTAAGTCCGGCATCGATAACTAAATTTTTCTGTGGTTCCAATAAAACTTCTAAATCGGCTTCCAGATCTGCATCCGACTGAAACCTGATTGGATATCCGTTATCCTGTCTAGCCTTTAGAAATTCGAAAATATCAAATTCTTTTGACAACTTTTTCTTTGTTATAGGAGGATAAATATAAACATTTTTACCTTTTGATGAATCATAAGCGAATTGGTTACATATTTCACTATTTGGCAATACTCCCTCAGCGTATCCATTAATTGTGTCTTTGGATCTCTCTTGCCAATAAGTTTTTAACTGGTCTAATGTGTAATCGTCGTCGGGAAACTCCTCTTTAAAAATTCTTTCGGCCTCAGCTGTTACGTTTGGGGCTATATTAGTCGCGCGCGCTTCTTCTGGAAATATCACACAAAATATGTTCGGATTATTCTTTTGAAGAATTGTTATCATTAACTCAGCTAACGTAGCATCCAAAGTCGCCATTACTTAATATACACTTTTGTGATAATGGAATACTTGACTATTATAAAGAAAAAAGCTATCCGACCCATTAAACATGCTTACATGTCTTCAAACCCTTTAAAATTTTCCATTGAATTTGAAGACGGTGTCAAAGTTTGCGTAAAAGATAACAACGAAGGTCTTCGGCAATTTTTATGTATCGCTCAGCATTTGGAAATCACACCTATTTTGGGCGGCACTGAACATTGTACCGTTTCCGAAATCGACAAATGGGCGCTGATTGGAGTTCGTAGCGGAGATGCAATACTTTTTCAAAACGATAAAGGAGAGAGGCTTCCTATTTTATTTTCATAGCCCTTATGAGGTCTTCCATTTGGCGGCAAGCGAAACGACATTTGAGATATTTAAACACGCTAATGGCTACGAGAGCAATGAAAATAACGAGGGTTAGAATAATAAAATGAATCCGATAACAAGAATTGGCTTTGGATTCGATAGTTAATACACCAATAGAATATAATAATCCGCCGGCTAGCGTTAATAATGCAAAGGGTTCCAATTTTGCAACATTTAACATTTTAAACCTTCTTTTGCAATACAAAGCTGTATATATACTTGATTCCAAAATTCGTCATGAAGAGCTAGCGACTGATTTAAATCATTGGCAAAAGATTCGTAATCTGGAAATAATTGAGCAAAACTATGAATGGTATGCTGCATGTTTGTCATGGGATGCTCTTCCACTAGCCATTTTTGTATTGTAGACCACTTATGATCCCAAGATGGAAAAGATTTGTTTAAATGATTTAAGATATAGGTCATTTTATCCACTCCAAGTATTCTTTGTAAGAACTGTATAACGCTGTTGTATGTAATTTGCACAATTTTTTCAGGATTCATTTTCCCTTTATTATGTTTAACAAAAAGTGGTAGAATTCAAAAGAAATTATATTTGCCTGCTTTTGGAAAATGCTCCGCCCACACGAAAAAAAAAAAAAAAAAAAAAAAAAAAAAAAAAAATTTTTTTTTTTTTTTTTTTTTTTTTTAATGTGTGGGTGTGGCTTGACTATATATATATAAGTCATAGCTTTATCCAAACATCCAAATGCAAACATGTCGCAGACAAAACATATTTTAGCTAGAGTCTTGCAATATTTAGTTTATCGTCATGGATTTTATATTGAAGTTCATCTATTAGACCATCCTCAGGATAAACGAATCGTTAAAGACATTTGTTCTAAATTAAACTTTTTCGATCCCATACAAATTCGTAACGATATTACTGAAGATAAGCTACGTGATTCGTTTCAACATATTTTGTTTCAAGACTCAGAAAAAGATTGGGGTAAAATCTTAAAATATTTGGTAGTTGTTGGTGATGTGACTGCAAAATGCCTGATGAATAAAATGTCTCTCAGCATTTTTAAGATTGCGTTAGAAATTTTAAATGAAAATTTTGAAAAGTATTTAACGCCTTGGATTGAGAAAAATGGAGGCTGGGAAACATTCGATCCTAAATCAGAGAGTAAATTTCAAAAAATGATGGATGGTTTCGTCTACAGCACCAAAAAAATTATAGCTAATATATAATCGACTGAAATCCAAGTACCATAAACTGACGATACTATTTCATTTTACAGTATATGTATGGTATCTTGAGAGATGACTGCAATAAGTTTCGAGCAAAGTTAACTTATTTAATATAGTTGGTTTGTAGGTTGATAAAGTCTATTGAAACCAACTAACCAACTGTAAAAAAAAAAAAAAAAAAAAAAAAAAAAAAAAAAAAAATTTTTTTTTTTTTTTTTTTTTTTTTTTTTTTTTTTTAAGGATTAACTATATATATAACTGCTAACACGTCCACACCTCATTGTGCCTCGACGTCCGCCAGCAACAGTCTTCTCTGTCTAGATTTCTAGTTATCCGTCGAGATTAATTCTTATAGACAATAACGCCGGCAACCAACAGTTGTACCAATTGTATAAATAGTTGGCCATACAATTTTGTTTTCTGAAGTGTTACCATGGCCGGTCCAGTTGTTGAAGCTGCAACACCCTTAATAGAATATACTAGATAACCATATGTCATTAGACCCACTACTAGAAACACGACCAACGTGATTGCCAACATCATTCTGAGATTCATAGTTGCTGCTTTATTTGTTAATTATAATTAGCGCGCCTATAAGAATCATACTCAGGGTATTTGAAACGGTCGGCAACAACAACAACAGTTTGTTGTCAGCGAAGAATTTTGGAGCTGAGACGCCTTTGACTGATGCCTTCATAAGGTCAGCACCCGTACCGAATTCGTACTCAGTTGCATTGGACATCTTGTACATCGTGAAGGCTGTCACACCCAAGCTTATAATCAAATTGACCAGAACGAAACCAAGAAGGATTGTATTGAACCCGATACCTTTCATCTTTATTTAGAATGCAAGCAATCGTACATACAAAAGGTGTGGTCTTGGGAGATAAGTATGTGCCTCTAGAACTGGCTTATTGCGACGTGACAGGCTTACTTTCATGTTTCCATATTACGAGTCCCATGAATTATTCAAAGATGCGAAAATGCTATCCTCTAGCTCGTCCAGACGTAGAAGTGACTACCAGCGGCGGAATAATTTATTCAGACGTATTAAAATATTTGAAGGATCGCTATGAGTTTTTACAGAACCTATTTCCCAACACAGAGATTGTTTTCGGTTACAAAGGCGGTAGTTTCCAACCTAACATTTTAAAAGATGCCGGCATACGTAACATTATGAACGTGGAACAATTAGGCGTGCCGACCGTAAACCGTAATATTATGAATTCGGCGAATTGTCCTTTGCATAAAGGCAATTTGAAGAAATGCGCTTTGGTGGCTTTGAATCAGATTACTCATCATCTTCGATAACATGTTTCCATAAAATTCTTTTCTCGCGTTCTAGAATCTGAACTCGTTCCGTCAAATGTAAAAGACTCGTCGAAATGGGTTCCAATTCAATTTCAGAAATTTGATTTTCCCATAATCCGTCTCGCTTACAAAGAGCCAAGAGTCGTTGGAAAACGTCTATGAGCTTAGGCGGTTGATTTTCGTGCGGAACTTGCTCAATTTCTTCATGAATGACCTTAATGTTATGCAATAGAGAATCGAGCTGAGGACACGAATCCTTAAAAACTGAGGGTTTCTTACCGTTTAACAAATCGTTTAAACTTTTCTTTAGAATGGCCTGTATAGATAGCGTTAAGGGATGTCTGCGTCGATGATGCATGAAGGCTTCGAGATTTTGACCGCTTCGCCAATGAACCGAGTCTACGTATTCCGAATCATGTACCAAATAATAGGTATAAGGATCGTAATACATGCCTTGAGCTCTAGAAGTTATGTCGTAGAGCTGTATGGCTCTTTTTGTGAGATCTGAAGATATGTTGGGTAGCGTCGATGCGTCTTCAGGTCTATTCAAATTGATAAATCTACGAGCCACTTCACCCCAAAATTCGGCCGATTCGTAAGAAAATTTTTGATTTGGACGAGTGGGTTCTAAAATTTCTTTTAAAGTTTCGGCGTCTGTTTTAGATGGGTTCGGTAAAGGTGGAGGCGGTTCCAGTCGTCTTGCCAACAAGAGTTGTAACTGATCCCAAAATTTGGAAACGGCTCGCGTTTTAAATATCGGCGGGTCGTAATAAGGTTCTTTATCGATCCATTGTTTTTCTAAGTAATCGAGTAAGGAATTAATGTCTCCGTGTACCTGATATGGAAACAGTGTCAGGCCACCTTGAGAAATCATATGAAACCAAGGAATATTTTCCGATTCCATGCGTAAAATTATATTGTGTACTTCTGTTGGCTCTCGAATAGGAGGCCTTTGACTACCAAATAATATCTCTTCGAACCACTTAATCAAATGTGAGTTGGACATCTTTATTCCAGCGAAAAAGGTTAAGATGGAACGGATAGGGCTTGACTAAGTAATAGGATAATAAATTACGAGCCATAGTACAATGACAAATATACATGACGAAAAACGTTAATATATACACCGTAAACATCTTAATTTAATTAAAAAAGACAGGCTTCAATCGAAAGGGGTTTAATAAAGATGAACACACTCCAGGAAAATATCAATCAGCTATTTCGCGTCAGCATTTCACCACAAGACATTAAGAAGAATGTCAGTCTGAAAACGCTTAAATTAAATCTATTGGAACATGTCTTTGAAGAACTCGGCTTAACTTGGACAACGGTTGAAAATCTTCTTAAAAATTACACACCCATCCATCCAGAAATTGCTGTGATTCTAAAGACCGATCGCAGAGTCGTTGAAAATGAAAAATTGGAGGGCATATTGAAAGAAGTACCCGATTTAGATTTTATTTTAGCCGTAGATGGATTAAATGGCGAAATCAAACCCAATTATAAACGTGAAAATTATATGCATAACCTTCGATACGGAGAGGGCGAGACAATTTTTGATGATGAACCCGAATACATGAAATTACATGTACAAGCTATTAGAAAAATGTACAAATTGATTGGTAACGCCACACCAGTTCCCGCAAAGTGGGTTTATCATATAGTCTACAGATGCATTGAAGAAATGACACGAGTCTTATTGCCAAGGGAACCAGATGTTGTAGACAGCGATATAGATGCAAAAATATTGCAGAAATGTGTTTCATTATATAATTTAACTATGGGAAAGGAAAATGTTGAGAGTCTAGTAAAATACTTGAACTTGGCTTAAGTTAAAAAAAAAAAAAAAAAAAAAAAAAATTTTTTTTTTTTTTTTAGTTGATTGGTTGATTGACTCTAGCTAACACATATATATATCTGAAGGCAGGATATATTATTTTTTTTAAAGTTTTATGTTATCGAATATACTTGATGGCAGACGTGTCCTTAAAAAGAACCACCATACGAGAAAAATTGTTTTTATAATTACAACGATTATTACTAATACCCAAAAACACCATCTTTGATAAAATGGTATTGCTGCATTTAAAATCCCAAAAAATGTAAAATTGGTAACTGGTGGCTTTGGAGCAATGAATTTTGTCTCATTCGTTACCAAGGTTTTATATTTGTAAGGTTTTTCAAGTACAGTAGATTCAGATTCGGATATATTTGTTAAAAAATCCTTTATTTGGCCATCATCTCGAATTAGTCTCCCAATTACAGTTTCAGTTTTTACGACGGGTTTCATAGCAGTATTTATATAAAACGCATTTTGTAATTCAGGTAATATGATTTTTCTATCATTTGTCAAAGCATATCTTTCTAATAAAATTTTATCCAATGTCCCTTTACGATTAAATTCTTGAATGTCCAACTGACTAATATCTAAATAATATTCATTTTTGTATCCATCTTTTGGATAAAATTGATTTCTGTCTTTATCAATGGCATACGTATTATTTATTATATATTGTGATTCGTTACCCTCACTAGTTAGTCTCAGAGGGTAAATGTCACCTTCTGCAAAAGATACAGCATATCTATTGGGTATCGTGCTGGGTTTCGTCAAATCAACAAACGTAAAATAATACTCGTTTCCATACGAGTCGAATGGAAATATGTTACTATTGTTGACAGTAGATGCATAATAAGGCGTTCCATCTTTCAACTTGGCACAAATATTTCCTTCTGGATAATATTCATTTCCATATCTATCCTTGGCATAATATTCATTTCCATCTACGCCTTTGCCAATTATAGCTCTACCTGCATAAATTTCATAAATTTCTTTACCATTTATAATAGGATATTTTGGCCTACCCGAACTCGTTAACGGATAAATGTATAGACTATTGATTGCGATAAAACCTAAACGGTTATCTTTATACTCATTTCCATATCCGTCTTTAGGATAATAACATGTTCCATTATTTCTAAAGGCATAACGATCACCTAGAACTTTTTCTGGACAAATTATTCTAGACATTTCTTGACTTGGTTTAATTGAATTTGGTAACCAATCGCTTGGTCATGACAATTGAAAAGCGAATCTTGATGAACGAGGAAAAAAATATATATCAACCAACCAACCAACCAGCTGTAAAAAAAAAAAAAAAAAAAAAAAAAAAAAAAAAATTTTTTTTTTTTTTTTTTTTTTTTTTTTTTAGTGCCACGCCCACTTTTGAAATTTGTCTATATATACTATGGCTAACATGACTACACCCTCATTGTGTCCCGCCAGCAACGGTCGTCTAGCCATTCTGTCTCGTAATGTGTTTTCAGTAAGATGTACATTGACTGACTCTAGATAGTTAGATTTTTCTATAAAAGCTCATGATTTCATGAAAACCTGCAATATCTTGTCATTAGTCAGACAAAAGTCTATAAAATTATGTTTTGAAAGCCAATATTGCATAAATTACCCATCCTATTTTTAAGGAAATGGGTCAGGAGCGATTTTATGCATGACCTTACAGTAGAAGAAATAAATTCCACTCCCACCCACCCTAATAGATATACTATATATATACTATATATATAGATTGCAGCGCCATCTACAATGAATGGATAAAGAAATATAACTTTAACAGCCAACTGAGAAATATAATTTTAGCGGCCAACTGAGAAATATAACTTTAGAAACCAACTTAACTTCATCAACCAACCAACCTACTGTAAAAAAAAAAAAAAAAAAAAAAAAAAAAAAAAAAATTTTTTTTTTTTTTTTTTTTTTTTTTTTTGAGTGGGTGTGGCTCAGCTATATATATGACTGCGAGCGTACCCATACAGTCAGTTTGTCTCGACACCTTCTAGCAACAGACTTAGATTTTTTCAAGAAGGTTATATAAAGTTCGATATTTATAACGGAATGGGTATTACTAATTTTTGTAAACTTATCCAGTTAATATCGTCACCCTCTAAATTACCAGCTAATTTCGATTCCGTACTCATAGACTGCCAAAGTTATTTGTATGTGGCTATCGAACAATGTCTTGAAATTGAGGAAGAAAAAATTTTTCAAGAAATTTGCGAATCCGTTTGGGATCAAATAAAAACGTGTTTTAAAACTTTTTTATCCCTTACCTTGGATTATGTCACGTTTGTTTTATCATTTGACGGCGAAGGTTTACCAATGAAATGGGCCACGCAACGAAAACGCCGTTCTCGATCCAAAGAGACGAAAAAAAGCTTCTATAGATATATTTTATTCGGAAACAATAAACTGACGACACGTGTACAAATATACATCCTGGAAAATTTGAAAACATTCAATCGCGACATGCAAGTCCTATTGTGTGGTTGTAACGTTCCTGGCGAGGGCGAACATAAAATATTTCATGTAGCCGAATCTCTGGGAAAATGTAAAAATCCAATTGTGGTCAGCATTGATCAAGATGTCTTCATTTTGTCTCTATTACGTTTAAATAGATACGAATCGATTCAAATTTTTCGATATAATCAATTTTATAATATTAATAGCTTAGTAAAAAATATTGAAAAAAGCTATCCAATCAAACGTTTAACAGATGCCTCTTTCTTATTTGGAAATGATTTCATACCTCCTTTAACGGCAATTTCTTCTACAAATCCGCCAGCCATCCACAACTGCTTAATGGCTATAGACGAAGACTACGATACCCCCACAATAATAGCGTTTTTTATTAAGGAAATGCGAAAACATCTTCATTTTACAGAAGTTGAGTTTCTAGACGATAAGTTGGTAGTTTGGTTTTGGACGATCTATTTTTGGGTATTAGATTATTACACTTCACGTTCATTCAAACAACAATTTTTGCAAAATCATTTATTTGACACTTTTGATCGGAATCAGTTACTGACAGGGCTGTCTAACATACGCTTTTCTAAAGAAATGTATCGTAAAGCGAAAGAAGGTTACGAGAATACGGTTACTCAACCCGTACCTGATGCTGAGCGTCACGTCTTTGTGGATTCGGAAGATCTCGTCAGGCGTTTGAAGGCTTATTGGATAGAGACAAAAAACGAAACTTGTTCTTTAATGAAAATGACCAGTACAAAACGAAGAAAAATACAAGTGTAAATATTTTAATTCCGTTCTTGTTAAACGATTCGAAAAATGGAAAAAATCTAAAAGGTCCAAAAATATTGTTTGCGGCTTCTTCGTATTGTAATCGACGTTCTAAGCGGACGAGTTGATGAACGGGATCCGGTGCCAAAACCAAATGTAATTCGTCGTTGAAAACTATAATGGCATTATTCCAATCTACACTTTGAAAGGCTGATACGTTAGGTTTTTCGGCATAAGAATATTTTTTATAAATTTCTGAATCCAGCATGTGTTTTAAAAATTGGGTTGTAAAAATAATATTTTCGGGATAGGTAATAGTTATTCGAGATTGTAAAAATTTATCGTTGTAAGGTATCCAAGGCGACTTAAACAAGACTTGTTCTAGAGACATTCGAACTTATTTTAAACAAAGGATATGGCGGAAATAGAAAAAACCCTACGTATAGCTACGGTGGCTGCAGAGGCAGTCAAAATGACAGAAACATTCAAACAATATTCAGGTAACAAGCATATTGATATTTTGTCATACAATGTGTTATTAATTCCTGATGCATACACACCAGATCGTTTAGAGGATTATTATAAAGCTATACTTGAGAACTTTTATACTGAGACGGGACAGCTACTAAGTAAAATCCCAAACTTTGAGAATACAAAAAAATTAGTTAAATCTAAAATAACTGAATACGTTTTAAAAAATTACGCTTCAGCACATGGAGCGTTTGAAAATCCGTTTGGCACAAACTGGATATACATTGATAAAAATAATACGAATATCATACCAGATGTGAGGAAATTTGTAAATGAAATATTCGGCGATACTGAGCAATATGAGTATCCATTCAATTTTTCCGCATCAGAAAATGCTTATCAAAGTAATATAGTAAGCTCTTCTGGACAACCAGACGATTCCCAAGATACATTAAATACCCCAGCGTCAGAAAGTAAACCCCCATTGAATAAACGAAGCCCAACAACACCAGTAATAAAATTCACACCCTCACAAGTTACAGCCCCACAAGAAATATATATTGATACTATGAAGGATAAATATTATGGTTTACTTAGAAAGGGTGATGCAACAAATCCAAATACGAGATTGGCCTATCATTATTTAAGTAATCGAGATCATCTTCAAACTATGCAAAGAATTTCAAACCTTATCGAATTGTATATGGGCAAAGAAAAGGAATTTGCAACAGTCACCATTAATGACGACGAAACATATACTGTAAATCATCATTATTTGCAGAAACATAAAAGAAATACTGCCAAAGAACATGCGCTTGTAGGAAAACATTTAAATGTTTATGAAATGAAAGCTTATAAATCAATAAAAAAGAGGAAATTAGAAGAAGCAGCTGAAATGGATGTGTAAAAAACTAACCAGCCGTAAAAAAAAAAAAAAAAAAAAAAAAAAAAAAAAAAAAAAAAATTTTTTTTTTTTTTTTTTTTTTTTTTACACATTCATTTCAGCTGCTTCTTCTAATTTCCTCTTTTTTATTGATTTATAAGCTTTCATTTCATAAACATTTAAATGTTTTCCTACAAGCGCATGTTCTTTGGCAGTATTTCTTTTATGTTTCTGCAAATAATGATGATTTACAGTATATGTTTCGTCGTCATTAATGGTGACTGTTGCAAATTCCTTTTCTTTGCCCATATACAATTCGATGAGATTTGAAATTCTTTGCATTGCTTGAAGATGATCTCGATTATTTAAATAATGATAGGCTAATCTGGTATTTGGATTTGTTGCATCACCCTTTCTAAGTAAACTATAATATTTATTCTTCGTATTATCAATAAATGTTTCTTGTGGGGCTGCAGGGGAGACCAAGGTTTTAGAGTGTTGTGGAGCTGCAGGAGGAATCAAGGGTTCTACGGGTGTAGGAGGATTCAAGGGGTCTACGGGTGTAGGAGGATTCAAGGGTTTTACGGCTGCAGGAGGATTCAAGGGTTCTACGGGTGTAGTAGGATCCAAAGGTTTAGAGGTTACTAAGGGTGTAGTAGGATCCAAAGGTTTAGAGGTTACAAAGGGTCCAGTGATCGTCGAATCTGATACTTCTTGGTTGGATACCGGATCTATTACTTGAGATAGTATGCTATTTAAGCCGATTTCACTAGTTGAGTCTGGATCGATTTCTAATTTTTCTTTCGAGGCTAAATTGGTTGGCATATCTCTCTCATGGTCATCTTTAAATAAATCCTCTACATATGCTTTCACAACTGCTGATATATTCTTAACCCCCTTTTTAAAACTACGAAATTCATTGTCTTTAAACGGATTCATATACCTATTATTTGTAAAATCCAAATTTCCCGTAATGTGATTATATATTTTATGTTTAATATTAATTTTTTTCTGCTCAAAGTCTGGTAGTTTTTCTGGTATGGAATTTCTTAATTTATATAAATTATAAATTATAGCTGTATAATATTGCTCTAAATTTTTTATATGTTCATCAGGAATGAAAACTACAGTATCTAGTACAACATCAACATACTTCTCACCTGTATATCGTTTAAATTGTTTTGTCATTTCGGCAGCCTCTGCAGCCAACTTAGATATAGTTTCTTGTATCGCCGTATCATCCATATCCTTTGTTTAAAATAAGCTCGAAAGTCTTGTTTAAGTCGCCTTGGATATTTTACAACGATAAATTTTTACAATCTCGAATAACCCTTACTTATCCTAAAAATATTATTTTTACAACCCAATTTTAAAACACATGTTGGATTCAGAAATTTATAAAAAATATTCTTATGGCAGAAAAACTAACGTATTAATTTTTCAAAAAAAAAAAAAAAAAAAAAAAAAAAAAAAAAAATTTTTTTTTTTTTTTTTTTTTTTTTTTTCAAGAGTGGGCGTGGCTCATCTATATATAGGATTGTTGAAATGCCATCTCATCATTCTATCTTAATCTTTGCCAGCAACGGTCATATCTTTAATTTAAACCTATATATACTAAAGCTTGTTTGAGAAATTTAACATTGATTGCCATACTGTATTATTTGAGATGGCTGATGAAGTAATTCAACATAAAATTCTCAAGTATTTAGCTTTACAACCTCATAGTGCCCGTTCTATTAAAGAAATTTGTGAATCTATTGGATGTGATAAAAGAACGGCAAACATATGTTTATATAATATGCAAAGATGTTACTTAGTTATAAAAACTAAGGAGAGTAATCCACCACTATGGAAAAAAAAAAAAAAAAAAAAAAAAATTTTTTTTTTTTTTTTTTTTTTTTTTTTTTTTTTTTAAACGGGGGGGGGGGTATATTAGGCTTATAAATACCAGCTACAATCCTCATCATCAGACATTTTTTAAACAACTTACTACAATCCAGACATGATTGAATACTACGCTGCCGAAGACGCGGAAAAAGCCTTACTATACCTTCTTCAAGACTCTATTTATATGGCTAACTGGAAATTACAAAACTACACATTTATAGATGATGAGCCAAATTTTGATGGAAAAATATGTGCCATGTCCCAGTCTATTCAGAATATATTATATGAATACTTTACTACGTATCCTGGCATTGGTAAAGTTACAAATCCTAAAAATATGTCTGACGTCGGCCCTATTTTAAAGACGAAATTAATGCATAAGATCAAGCAAAAACATTTTCCAAGAGTCTCTCATGTTTTAAAGGATAAAATTTTCAATCGGAATCCGAATTGTTCAGAAAGTTATCAACCATGGGTTTTAGAATGCCTTATCTATACTGGGATGTATGCGGCCAAATGCATGACTGTATTACATAGTCCTGATAAAATTTTTGAAATTACATCTCAAATAATGATTAAATTTTTAGAAGGCGCATGTGAGGATATAGTTGATGACATTTATATACGTAAACTAAATCCGTTTATGCCAATAAATAATAGTAGTTAAAATTTGATGTAATACTGCCACTCTACAATAATTTTTGAAATGCTTCAACGACTCAACGACTCATCAGAATTTATCAACCAAAAATATTAACTAATTGTAAACAACCCTTAAAAAAAAAAAAAAAAAAAAAAAAAAAAAAATTTTTTTTTTTTTTTTTTTTTTTTTTTAAGGGTGGGTGTGGCTCGGCTATATATATAGGGTGGCTAGTGTACCAACGCCATCATTCTGTTTGAACCTCTTCCAGCATCATTGGGTCAGTAACATTTTGTAATACACCCTTCGTACTTTGGACAAATAACACTTACTTTGCATATGCATCGAATTATAGCATGTAAGGTTGGAGGCAGCGTTGATTCTTTTAAATAAACTAAATTACCACCCGAATCTTTCAAATAAACGAAAGGCTCGTTTTGTACGAATTTGTCCATATGATTCCAAGGAATCATAGGATGACCTTTATGACTTTTGGCATAGTACACATCTCCGTCTCTTTTTCGCATTAAGTAAGGATTTTGGTCATCTAACAAATAATACTCGTTTCCAGTAGAATCGACTGGATATCTTTGAGTACCATCTGAATAAAGAGCGAATTGTACATTTTGATTATAGTGATCTTCTATTAAGACTGATTTATTTCGTTTTAAAGGATAATATTCGTCTCCGTTTTTGTCTTTAGCATAATAATATATACCAGACGCGTCTCTTGCAAAAAGAATTTGCTTTGACTTTGGATAGATTTCGTTACCTTTTCGATCGCGTGCGTAAATTTCCTTACCATATTTATCGGTAACGAATTTGTCATTGGGATAGTACTCGTCACCGTTTAGTTTTCTCGGATACATCGTTCATCCAACTTTGTTATAACATGTCTGTAAGCCGATACCGTATTTCGATGTTGAAATTGAACAAATGTACTCTACGAATCGAGCCGCAAGAGTTGCTTATAATATTACGAGCTTGGCGCAAGAAAAACGCGTTCGCCTCTGAATGTCTAAAATGTAAGAAAAAAATCGAATTCGGATCTAGAAATTTCAATATGTGTTGCAGTCAGTTTTATTTCAACGACGAGCTTACCTGTTATCCTCTTCAGTCTATAGCGATACCTACGCCAGGATATATTTTCGTATTACCCCAACATAAACGCATGATGAATAATGCAGGCATTCAATGCAAACAGGAATTTTTAGTTTTACCAGATCCAATTTATTGGCAGTTGACAACCACTCTCGTTTACGATAAAGTCATGCGTTTCGTGTTGGGAGAGCCTATAACGAGTCGTACGAAAACCATACAGCCTTCTTCCAAATCTGTCACTTTTTATAAACAGATACAGGAAGCGCCTTTAAATTACGGCAGTTTGGATTCGCGGTCTTGCGGCAAAGCTACATTTATTCGTCAAGTAGCGTTCGGTAAAAGATGTTCTTATTCCATGAGAGGTATGATTGTTCCAGACGCAACACTGAGACCTAACGAAATACATATGCCAGAGTTCATCGTAAAAAAATTTGGTTTGAAGGGTAAATGGGTGCTATTGAATAGAATGCCGTCTCTACAACCTGAAAATTTCGTGGCTTTACAAGTACCTGTAGAAGGTCCCGCATGGACCTACGATTGCTTTGGCATACCGTTAGAAATTTTGTCGTCTATCAATGGAGATTTTGATGGCGATGAAGTCAACATTTATTTGTTTTATAGCGCCCTATCTCAAGCGGAATGTATGATTTTATTAAATCCAGAATGGGAAATGGGTAGTTCGGTCATGGATATGAAGTTGAGTCCGTGTCAAGATATGCTAGTCGCTTACTATTTATTTAAAGACGAAATTAATTTTTTACCCTATAAAGAAAACGATTTGAAAAAAACATTTAAAGTAATATATGAAATTTATGGATCGAAAAGAACTTTTCAGGCATTTGACGATATGAGAAAATTTTATCTCTATAAATTCGAAAACGAAAAAATATTTTCGCTGACTTTAGAAGAAATGGAATGGTTGATCGATACTTATAAAAAACGAGGTGACGTCCAACAAGGTAAAGGTTGCTTAGTGACCCAAATATTAGCAAATGCTAAAGGAAATTTTGAGATTTTAAAACAAATGTTTGGAGAAATAGGTATGCAAGGGGATGTAAAAATAAAAAATTCATTTTGGTCAGGGTTGACACCCATAGAGGCAATCGCTCATGCAAAAACCTCTCATGTAGCTCTTTGGCAGACTTCAAAAATATGGCAACCGGGATACGGTCACAATAAAATTATATTTAACCTGCAAGGTTTAGTTATAGATTATTTGGGTCGCGTCATTGACGGAAATAATCGAGTCGTAGAACAGGACGTGGCGGATGCGATTCATTATACAGACGCCATGTCAGAAGAAACTTTTAACTATATATTGAATCAGGTACTGGTCGAAAAAAATTTTCAGTTGGCATCTATGTCGTAATAAAACAGGGACAAACAGTTGAATGCTTAGAAAATACCCCACCCACATTTGAAAAAAAAAAAAAAAAAAAAAAAAAAATTTTTTTTTTTTTTTTTTTTTTTTTTTTTTTAGATGCCACGCCCACCCTTGAAGCTTGTCTATATTAACTGTGGGTAACGTGACTACACCCTCATTGTGTCTCGACAGCAACAGTCGTTTAGTCACTATGTCTCGTAATGTGTTTTCAGTAAGATGTACATTGACCGACTCTAGATAGTTAGATTTTTCTATAAGAGCCCATGATTTATTCTGATTTCATGAAAACCTGCAATATCTTGTCATTTGTCAGGCAAAAATCTATAAATATCTTGTTTTCAAAGCCAATATTGTATAAATAACGCTATTTTATCCTATTTTAAAGGAAATGGGTCAGGAGCGAGTTTATGCATGACCGTACAGTAGAAGAAATAAATTCCACTCCCACCCACCCTAATAGATATACTATATATATATACTATATATATAGACTGCAGCGCCATCTATAATGATTGGCTAAAAAAATATAACTTTAGCAGCCAACTTAGAAATATAACTTTAGAAACTAATTACATAAACCAACCAACCAACCAACTGTAAAAAAAAAAAAAAAAAAAAAAAAAAAAAAAAAAAAATTTTTTTTTTTTTTTTTTTTTTTTTTTTTTTTTTTTTTTGAGTGGGCGTGGCTCAGCTATATATAGGACTGCGAGCGTATTTATACAATCATTATTTCTCGATACCTTCTAGCAACAGTCTTCGTGAAATGCTTATATATATGACTGGTTTTGTCCAACATAGACCGCAGGCTATATAAATTAAGTAGCAGCGACAAAATTTAATTCGTCAGCATGATATCCTTGTTGCAACTCATCAAATTTAGTTCCAAGCATAGTGAAAGTCATAGTGTGTTAATTGACTTTCAACAAATCTATGTTCGTAATATTCTTCTATTTTGTACGGGCCTTGGCATGGCTCGCATTTTATTTGGACAAAATATAATTTGCCAAGTAACAGAAAAAAGCGTGTCGCAATCTTTTGTCGATACAAAATGTTTCATAAATGGAACCATGACTAGAGATGAACCAGTAATTTATCACGATTATTATCAATGGGTGTCTGTTTATTTACTATTATTGGCATTTGGATTTTATTTTCCATATTCCGTTTGGACAAAATTATTTGGAAATTATCTACGATACCTAGAAAGCTTGGCTGATAAACCTGAAGACGTAATTCGAGTCATTAAGGATTCGAAAGGAAATTTAATATTCTTTAAAACGCTGGCATTGGAAATATTTTATATATTTTACGTAATGTTAATATTATACATAACCAATATTTTTTTTAACAACATTTGGGGTCATTTCGGCTGGTCGATAAAATCAATTTATACAATTTTTCCAGACAACGGGTCGTGTTTCGTTACATATTATCACAGTAGTGGATCTACAGCTGGAAAATTCAATTGTCTCTTACCATTAAGCAGTGTATATCGTAAAATATTTATGCTACTTTATGGGATTGTACTCATGCTAATACTATTAAATTTTGTGACGATGCTATATAGAGTTCGAATGATAATTGTCAGAAATAAATATATAAATGTATGGTGGGCATTTATGATTGCAAAACAATCTACTGTTTCGTGGAATGCTAGAAAGAAATTGGATTTAGCGTATTATAAAATGCTGAGCAATTCTAAGGAAAATTTGATACAGTTAAATGATATGCTTTTAAAAGATGAAGAGTTAAAGATTGTCTAAAAAACAAAGTTGAACAAAAAAAAAAAAAAAAAAAAAAAAAAAAAATTTTTTTTTTTTTTTTTTTTTTTTTTTTTTTTTTTTTTTTTTTTAGAATTGGGCGTGGCTTTTATTTAAAGTATATAAGTGTTTGCATTTACAATTTGCAACATTTTACTTGTATCAGTCAAATGGAAGACGTATTAGATTCCGAAGCATACTTTAAATGTGACTATTGTCCAATGTTATTTTACGAAGAAACATATTTGACGGCACACATTAATGAGGGCAATCACTTATATTCGTCAATATGTAGTTATTGTCGCAAAATATTTTCACCTGGGACTACTAAAGATATTTTTGATGATCATTTCGCTAACACGTGTATTTCGTCAAATGATCAAGGTATTGGAACTATATCCTTATTCAAATCTGAGAACAACAAAAAAACTAATTGTTGGGCATATATCGACGGTCAAATATTTTATTTAATAGAATCTGCAGAAAAGGTTTCAACGTTTCCATTTTTTTGGCCTATTATACATTATTCTGATGACACAGTATTAAATGCGCTGCACTGGGAATTTGATGAGAGATTACAGTTGCGAGTAAATTATAACATATTTGGATAAAACTCTGATATCTTGTAGGCTGAAACGTGTAAAAACCAAGTCCGGTTGAAATTATCAAAGACTAACCACACCCACACTTAAAAAAAAAAAAAAAAAAAAAAAAAAAAAAATTTTTTTTTTTTTTTTTTTTTTTTTTTTTTTTTTTTTTTTTTTTTAAGGTGGGTGTGGCTCGGCTATATATAGGGTGGCTAGTGCACCAACACCATCATTCTGTTTGAACCTCTTCCAGCATCAGTCTGACCACATAAATAGCTCTTGAAAACTTTATCGAATCCTGTTTTCGTGCTCTTGTGACGTGTTTCAAGATGACTACAACTTATTTAGATGCTCTGCAAAAGAAGTACAAGATTTATAATAATCGAGTTAATATTTTACATTTCGAAGTATTATCTCGTTGTAATAATAGTCGTTTGAAATTTCTTTTGAATAAGAGAGATGAATTACACTTAAATAATTGTGTATGGTGTCAGGACGATGTAATAGAGGGACCTGATACTTGTCTTTGCATCTACGCTAAGAGATCTCCAGAAAAATATTTAGCTGACGAAATGATTTCAGGAAATTTTCAAAAATTACATAAGGATAAGGAAGAACGTTTAAGCGGATCTTCAGCAGCGTTTACTTATCCCGATTCTCATCAAATTGAAAATGTACGAGATTTTTACAAGCGTTGTGTATCAGACAGACAAAATGTCTTCAAATGGTATGAAGAATACAAAACTACAAAGAATGCTATACAGTTTGAAATAAAAGTGAGAGAAATGGGAAAAAATCGAGAAATCAATGTAATTCTTAATTCTGAAAGTAGAGAATGGCACTTGACAGATTGCATGAGATGCGTTTTAGCTGAAGGATCTCCAGATACATGTTCTTGCCAAAAAGCCTTAATGGATCCTGCAAAATATCTTCGAGAGCGATATAATTTAATAGAACAGACAAAGGAAATAATACCATATAATTATCTTACGGCTTAAAAAAAAAAAAAAAAAAAAAAAAAAAAAAAAAATATTATAAATATATTATAATATAAATATTATTATAATATAAATATTATTATAAATATATTATAATATAATATAATATAAATATATTATAAATATATTATAATATAAATATATTATAATATAAATATAATATTAATATAATATTAATATATTATAAATATAATATAAATATATTAAAAAAAAAAAAAAAAAAAAAAAAAAAAAAAAAATCTATCCATTTCTATAGGGTAGCTACGATTCATGCTCCTACCTTCTCCTATTTTGCTCCGACTTGCTTTTTGTGGCAACGAGCTTCAAGGTCATAAAAAAAAAAAAAAAAAAAAAAAAAAAAAAAAAAAAAATTTTTTTTTTTTTTTTTTTTTTTTTTTTTTTTTTTTTTCAGTTGATATATCTTTAATCGACTATATAAAGGGTAGCTAACATACCCACACCCTCATTCTGTCTCGTGCTGCGAAAATGCGTCCGGTCATACTAAGCTCTGATCTACACAATCAAGCTTATAATGAGTTGTGCGCTATCTGAACAGGATTACCATAAATTTATTGACGTGTATGGAAATAAATATAATCGACAGCATTTTATAGCCATACGTTTCAAACGAGCCATCATAACCTACCATTGTACCGAGTTTGATACGACTCCTATCGATCCTCCCAACGATAGTATTGTCGTGCTACGGGGTAGCTATTGCCCAGACATTCAGCTCGATAACAAATGTATTTTACTTTACACGATTGGAAAGAACGTTATCAAGGGTGGCATACGCGTACCAGATCAAGCACCCAATACTTTACTGCGAGCCTTAATACCAGAAGACCAAACTAAGGTATGTGAATTTTACCACTCAACGCTTTACGTGATAGCTTCCGAAAACCCATTTCCAAAAATTACGAAAACGTGTAAGAAAAATAAGGCTTTTCGAGCTTTAGTGACTTTTGTGGAAGCGACGAAAAAAAATAGAATTTTGACGTTAGAAGAGGCTGCTAGTATCCGTTTCTTTAAAAGACACTGCCAAAAATTGAATAATTTTAACCGATGGAGTCCGTTCGCATTAAATATCGTTTATAAAAAATTTTATTCGCTAACCCATGCTTTACCAACAAGTCATATAGGCAAACAATTGTTTAGACTTTTAAAGCGATCGAAAAAAGCTCCCGAATACATTATCGATTCTGATTTTTACAGATGCGAGGTATTTTTTACAGATATCGAACCCGTCGGCGTAATGTGCCTCTTCGAAGCCGATAAATTGAAATACGTGTCGCCTATGGTAGTCAAAGAAACGTCTGAAAAATTTCGAGATACTAATTATATCGAATGTAATACGTGGTTGCCCCTTTACAAGGATAAACAAACTTGGAACGACTACTGTTTACCGTTTTACGTACATGATTTGAGCAAGAAAAAAATTCAACTCAAACAAGTACTTTTGTGGCTACAAAATTCAACGGTAGAAAAATATCAGCTACTCTACAAAGACTTAGAACAAATCGGAAAAATTCTTTTCGACGAATAGAAAAACAAGATGATTTTCAGAACCTTGATAGAGGCCATCATAAAATGGCAGCGAGATCCAGACGACGTGCTGGCTCTCAGTACTATAAACACTTTAAAAAGAGAATTGCAGAACGATTTGACTCAAGCGTACGATTTGAGCAGACCGCTCATCGAACGAAATGCAAACTTATATTGGACTAGCAGTAGTTTTTTAGATTTTTTATTCAAGCTATACAAACTACCAACAGCTATCGATTCTTCATCTGAAGATAAAGGTTTATCGAAGTTATTGGATGAATGTAAAAACGAAAAGGGTAGGTTGTCTAAAGAATTGGAATACTATAAAAACGAAAAGGATAGGCTGTTTAAAGCATTGGAATGTTACACAAACAAAACTAAGCCTAAACAATTTTTTGATGCGGATTACAGTCATAAAAATGACTCGTCGAGCGATCAGGCAAATCTCCTGACCGATTTAACAAAAGACCATGAATCTCTAAAGAAAAAAATGGATAGGTTCGAAACTGAAAACAATAGTTTAAAACAACAACTAGATGCATGCAAAGAAGAAAAACGTACTTTAGATAGCAAATTATCAGATGCAGAGAATAATATTACCTTTCTCACACAAACTAACAATAATTATAAGAAGCAGGGGCGTAGCTTGAGGGGGGGGAGGGGGGGGAGTCTCCCCCCCCAATGTTTTAAAAAATAGGGCGGCATATTGAAGTTTCTGGGGGCGCTGTTTTGTGACTTAAAGTTCATTTGAAAGTGGATCATAATTTTGTTAATTATCGTTATTTAACAAAAACACTTAAGAGTTTTATGTATCACAAGCTGACCAACTGGTTGACCGACCAGCAAAAAAGTTGTGTCTGAGTGTAGCAAACTCCCGTTTGGTGGCGCCTGCGGCGCCCTCTAAACTAGTTAGATGCCTAAAACAGCCTGTTTTCCTATCGTGCAAACGACACTTGAAAATTCTCATTGTATTCATGACGCTTAAAAAAATCTGATCATAACGGATTCCTGTTTGGGGGCGCCTATGGCATGAGTTCCCGTTTTGTTCACTTACAATAGCGTGTTCGCTTACCTTACAAAAGATAGTTGAAAATTCTAAACGTATTCGGGACCCTTTAAGAGTAGCAAACTCCAGCTGAACGGCGCCCTTCCCTGTTCAGGCACCTTCAAAGGCATAATGAGGTTTCTGGGGCGCTGTTTTGCGCCTTGAAGTTCATTTGAAAGTGGATCATAATTTTGTTGATTATCGTTAGTTACCAAAAACGCTTAAGATTTTTATGCATCAGAAGCTTCCTTCGGCAACCAACTGGTTCACCGACCAGCAAAAAAAGTTCGCATTAAAATGTTTGACTGTAACAAACTCCCGTTAGGTGGCGCCCTCTTAACTAATTAGACGCCTAAAACAGCCTTTTTAAACGTGTATAACAACCAATTTTCCTACTGTGCAAACTATCCTTGAAAATTATCTTAGTTATCACGACCCTTAAAAAAATCTGATTATGACAAATTCCTGTTTGTGGGCGCCTATGGCATGATTTCCCATTTCAAACACTTACAATAGTCTGTTCGCTTACCATGCAAAAGACTGTTGAAAACTTTGATCGTATTCAGGACACTTTAAGAATAAGTTTGCAGCAAACTCCAGCTGAGCGGCGCCCATCCCTGTTCAGGCACCTACAACAGCATGTTCGCTTACCATGCAACGACCCTTGAAAATTCTGACCTTAGCAAATTCACGCTCTTTGGCGACTGCGGCGCCCTTCTCCCATTTCAGATACTTACAACTGACTCGTAAGTATGCACAATCGCTTTCTCACCTCCAAAGACTTAAAATTACGTTTTTTCAAGACCTTAGCTCGAAAAAAAAAAAAAAAAAAAAAAGCAGTTTATTGTACGTTATGGCTATTGTATAAAAACGAAATTAGGTAAGGTTTGATTTGGTTATAACGATTTCTTACTAACAATTTTTGATTCTAAGTGATCCTTTAAGCAAATTTTTTATTTTAGTTTCATGGTTTGGGATTAACGCCCCAGTGGCGATCCGAAGACAAGCCATCACAATTTTTATCTTCCGCGGAAGAGGGCTCCCCTGCTTCAGTATCTTCCAGAGGTATTATTTGCACGGAGCATGAAGATATTGCAGCTACGACAGAGTTTATGTGCACCAGAGACTGACTTTCATGATAATCTTCAGTTGCCTCGATTATTGAATCCACAATCTTTCTGTCAAGCAGGTAGACGTGAGGTACCGGGTACGATCCCAGATCGCGCTTGTCGGCCTATCGTTCAGAATTTTCCGTGGTTTTCTCCGAAGCTTGCGGAAATACGGGCTAGGATCCCATAGAAAGACCTCCACAGAAGGCATTCCCCCTCAGGCCTAGGACCCTAGAACAGTCACTCGGAATTTTTCCCAAACACCGACACCAACACCTAAGTAAGATATAAATTTCTGTATAAAAAAGATTTAATTTTGGACAATGGGACTCTTTTTTAGTTTGTTCTTCCACATAAAGGCATGCGGTAATTCTGTCGCGTTCCTTAGCAATGGCTACTACATTTCTTAAAATATTTTTCACACAATATGGGAAAAAAGAAAAACGTTTTTTAATTGGTTTAAATATGTAAAATAATAATAATAAATAAATTACTGATTTTCTTTTTCCTTAAGAGTGAACAATACCTAATTTCATAATAAGAAAACACCACAGACCTGGCGTTTAAAAGCAATAGTTACAAAACTTTGAATAAACACCATAAAATTCAATAAACTTGCAATAATTGTTTCGGTTCGAAAAAACACACGATCCTTCGTCAGACGAAAAAAGTAGGCACAAGTGCTGCAGTCAAAGCAGAAACACACAAAACCGTTTTAAGTGAGCAGCAAAAATATATACAGATGAATGTAAACATAAATACTGGTGTGAGGAGAATAGTGCTGACTCTAAAATAAAAGGGCAGCCTGGGGGAATTCAATAAAAAGGGGCATTATTTGCATAATTTGCGGTGTTCTATGTTATGATTTTTGTACGTAACAAAAATAAATTACTAATTTTCCTTGTATATATATATATATAGGCTGTATGCATTTGTTATTCCAGGAATTCTGAAGAACTACTGCTAAGAAAGTTTAAAAGTCAGGGGGAGGGGGGGGAATGTAAAGGCCTCTAAACATTTAAAATGTTAGAAAAGGCTACTTTATACCAAATTTTTTTTAAAAGGGCCGCCAGGTGCTAAAATATGTTGAAAAGGGGCCACAGGGTGCTAAAAACTGTTTAAAAGGGCACCATGCCAAATTAGCCTAGTGTCAGCCCTACATAATTATGAAATAAAAGAAGAAAACAAATAAATACCTAAGTAAATTAGATTAAAAAAGGGAACAAAATCTAAAATTTTCAAAATTAAATTAAAATTGAACTAATGTGAGTAATTTCATAGCATCAGACAAGAATGAAGTGGAACAAATATTATTAAGAAGATTTTTCGAATTTTTAAATATGTAAAAATCTTCATGGATATTCAAATGGGAAGAGAAGACAGGAGATGAAATTATGTTAGTTTTAGAAATATCAAAACGATGACTATGAGCCCAGCAGTGGGAAGCAATAGATTTAGAGATATCTTCATTACGAACATTTCGATGATGATCATTTATTCTATATTTCAAACACCTTCTTGTTTGATCAATATAAACTAAATTGCACAACGAACATAAGACTAAATAAATGCCAGAACGGTTTTCAGTAGGAATGGGATCTTTAAGAGAAGATAATTTAATTTTGTTGACGGGTTTCTAAATGACTTTAAAACCAAACGGAGAGAGAATTTTAGAAGTTTTAAAAGAAAGTGATAAATAAAAAGGTAAAACAACTGGAATGAGACTGTGATCGTTCAATTTGGTATCAGAACGTTTAGATTCTTGAATTTATATAAAGTTTATTAATAATAGAGTGATTATAGCCTCGAGAAAGAGCAAGAGATTTTAAGTAATTAATTTCTTTCGAAAGACTAGACAGATCAGAACAAATGTGTAAGGCTTATGTTTTTCTTACTTATTTTCCAAAAATTGATAAATTTTTAATATTTCATTTTGCGGTTAAAAAAAAAAAAAAAAAGAAAGAAAGAGAAAAATGCACATATTGAAAATTCAGATTTTTGAACTTAGAATTACATTAAAAATAAATAAACGATTGTAAATTTTCTAAATGTAAAAACAGAATTTAAATATACATTATCTAATGAGTAATCATGAAATCAAACTTTCCCATAGAGTAACATGGGCCACGGCTGTCGGTGAGATTAGGTATTATCCACTCTAAAAACATAAAGTTGCTTTCCTTAGGAACAGTTACTACTTTCATTTCTTAAAATTTATTTTGAAAGTTTTATGTTTTACCTGAATTATAATGTAATATCTTTAAACTTGTTGGAAAAGGGGGAAAAATCTTTTTCAGTTGTTCTACTTTATCTCAAACCAATACTCTGGTTGTCCTAAGAAAGATGCTTTTGCTTAGTCTCATACGAGAATATATATAAATGTATTTATTTCTGCAAAGCACATTAACCATATCTTTTGAACGATACTACTTGTAATCCCTTCCTTTTATTGAATAGGCTAAAAATGTAAGAGGAATTTCATGTCTGCGTATTAATATATAGATTCGCTGAAAAAATTTAGAATGCTCCAAAGAATTACTGAACTAAATACATGAAAAAACCTTTACTGACTTCGTTGCTTAACGGCAAGCAACGGAGTCAGTAAAGGTTTTTTCATGTATTTAGTTTAGTAATTCAACACTTCATTTTTAATTAATATAGTTTAAATGCTCCAAAGAAGTATAAAAAAAAAGCTACTAAATGGAGGGAAAAAAAAAAAAAAAAAAACAGCCTTTTTTTTTGGCAGATTTTTAGGAATAATGCCCCGAAGGAGAGGGGGGGGGTACGTATTAACCGACGAGAGGGACACAGGCCCTCTCGTCGGTTGGCAACACTCTTGAAAGTATGTGGGTGGCATTTTCAGATGAGGAATACGAAAGGGCGCCAAACGTCGGGTCTCCCCCCCCAATCAAATTTTCACGCTACGCCCCTGATAAGAAGCAGATACTAGAGTTGGAAACATCTATATCTGACGTTACTATAAAATCGGACCGTCAAATAGCAGAATTTAGGCTATTGAAATCGCGCCACGATAATCAAAACAAAATTTTCAAAGCTTTAATGGAAAGATCCGATATGAATACAATGTCTCCTTCAATGAATGAAACTGTTTTAAATCAACGTAATTTCCCAATTGAGTATGTTGATAATTCCGTCGAACAATCTCAAACGGCATTGACATATCCTGTCCAGTATGCAATACAATCTGGATTAGACTCACAAAACCCGATGCTAAATGCATCACCCATTGCGATGCCAGGAGTAGAAGGATTTCCATTGCAGTTACAATCTGGGGCCGAATCTTCAGTCACATCGCAACAACTTGCGACAACATCCTATAACCAAACCGTAAATGGGGTAGTTACACAATTAAATAACAAGATAAATATTTTAAATGAAAAAATTGGTATATTAGAAAAGGAAAAACAAAATTTGCTAGAGGGTAAGAATGCTAATCAGGCAGAGATACTCTATTTAAAAGAACAATGTCAAAACGTGTGTAACTCGGGTGTAAACGAACTTAATAAATTGCATCGAGAGGGTTCAGCATTATTGTTTCAAGCTCAAGAACGCGAGAAAAATTTGACTGATCAATTGCATAGTAATCAAAATATGCAGTATCCAGTTTTACCATTAACCAATTCGTCAGACAACATAAATTATTTAAAGTCAGAAATTCAAATTAAAGACGAAGAAATCAAAGACAAGGACAAAATAATACAGGACCTTGCAGAAGGTAAAACGGTTCCAAGAAAGGAATACGATGAATTATTAGCGAAGCTTAATAAGCTACATGAGGAACACCGAACCTTAGCTAATGAGTATGAACCGTTAACTAAAGCATTTGAAGAGGACCAGTACTTGCATAATAAATTAGGTGAAAAATATGAGAATTTGAAGAAAGAACATGTAACTTTACAAGAATTATATACTCAAACACAAAATACGAATCAAACATTGACCCAAGTAAATAGTAACTCAGATGATCGATATAGGGAATTGGTTGAGCGAAAACAAAATTTAGATGCTAAATACGAAACATTGTCCAACGATTATAAAGAGTTAGAAACTAAATATAATGCCTTATTAAAGACGCGTGAAAAATCAAAATCTCGGCACGGATCGGCAAGAATAAGACAAGGGCTATTGACAGAAACAAATGAGTCATTATTAACTCAAAACGACTCATTAAAACAAACAATAGACCAATTGCAAAATGAAAAACGTACTTTAGCAGAAGTACAACTATCTTTAAATCAAACAATGGAACAAGTTGTAGAATCAGAACAGCTAACAGGCGAAACCCAAACAATAGAACAATTGCGAGATGAAAAAAGAGTTTTAGAAGGACGACTAGCACACGAAAGCCAAAACCTGGCAGAATGCAATGCTAAAATAGAAGATTTAGAAACACAACTAGCAAATACACGGACGATATTTAATACTGCAGATCATACATTACAAACTGAAAACAGCTCTTTAAAACAAACAATAGAACAATTGCAAGCTGAAAAAAGTGCTTTAGAAGAACAACTAACACGCGAAACCCAAAATCTGGCAGAATGCAATGCTAAAATAGTAAATTTACAAACACAAATAACAAATGTACAGGTATCAAATACTGCAAATCAAACAATAGAACAATTGCGAGCTGAAAAAAGAGCTTTAGAAGACCAACTAACACGCGAAACCCAAAATCTGGCAGAATGTAATACTAACGTAGCAGCTTTACAAACACAAATAACGAATGCACAGGTATCAAATACTGCAAATCAAACATTACAAACTCAAAACAACTCTTTAAATCAAACAATAGAACAATTGCAAGCTGAAAAAAGAGCTTTAGAAGATCAACTAGCACGCGAAAGCCAAAAGCTGGCCGAATGCAATACTAACGTAGAAACTTTACAAACACAAATAACTAATGTACCGATATTAAATACTGCAATTAAAAAATTACAATCTCAAATCGACACTTTAAATCAAACAATAAACCAATTGCAAAATGATAAAAGAACTTTAAAAGCAAAACTAACAAATGAAAAGCGAAAGCTGGTAGAAAATAATGCTAACGTAGATAATTTAAAAACGCAACTAGCGAATGCACAGGCATTACAAACTTCAGATCAAACATTACAAACTCAAAACGACCCTTTAAATAAAAGAATAGAACAATTGCAAGATGAAAAAAGAGATTTAGAACGAAAACTAGCAGAAACCACGAAGTCTTTTCAACGACAAATAGAACGATTGGAACTTGAAAAAGGAAATTTAGAAAATAAAACGGTACATTCCACGGACATTTTAAAAAGAACAATAGAACAATTGCAAGGTGACAAAGGAGCTTTACAAGAACAATTATTAGATGTAAACGAAAAGCTGGTAGCATGCAACATTAGCCTAACTAATTTAAAAACACAAATATCGAATGGACAGGTATTAAATACTGCAGATCAACAAGTCATAGATTTTTTAAAAGATACCTATAATATGGAAAATTGGCAGAACTTTTTCTTAGAACAATGGCCAGAAGATACAAAACTCATTCTTGCGGTGAGTAAACAATGTGACAAGGTTAGAGACGAATCTAATTATGATAATATATCGGCGTATAATTTTGGCAATATAATATTATCCTTAACTTCCAGATCTCCTACTGATACTACGAAAATAACTGAAATTGCAACAATGTTTCGGATACCGAACGATGATAATGTCGTCGCGAATATCAAGATTTTAATAGATAAGTATGCGAGGTGTATCGATGCAATTAATCAGCTAGGTTGCGGTATCAATGCAGATAATTTTCCTACTAAAATAATTGAAATATGGAATCATATTAAAGAAGCTGCACAACGTTTCGTATCAATTGATAATGAAGTTTGGTGTATAAATTTTTTGACGGCGATGCAACAAGAATTTGAAATAAATCATACAATCATCAATGAATTTCAAGCACTGACTCCAGACATTCCTAATAATGATAAATTACAATGGAAAGATTCATTTATTAAGCGATTTTATGAATTTCAAAAATTTACTCAAAATTTTATATTTTCAGGAAATTCTGTAGAACAGTTCTCCCTTAATTTAAGTAATATCGCTAAAAAAATAAATCCAGAAAGTTTAAACGAGCAGCAATGGATGAAAATATTTATAATGAATATTACATCATTTGTTGAAAAATTACGAGATAAATACCCTTCGGAAAAAAATTTTAGTGAATGGGTAAGCGATATGTTATCTCCTTTGCCTGATAAAGAGATTAATTCAACAGAAGCCGAAAATATTGGTTTGTTGTATAAAACATGGTTACGCATATTAAATTTTGAGCCTAATACAAGTCCAGAACAGTTCACAGATTTATTAACTGAACACATGAAAGCGTTCGCCAATAGGAAAAGAAGATCAATTCAAACGGTAGAGGGTTTGGGAGAAACAAGTGATAAAAAAATCCTATTAGATCAAAATTGGACTGTAATTGAACTACAAAATTTGTTTTATAATTTATATAAGGGATATTTCAAACTACGATTTAATATTTCGAAACAACTTTTGCCCGATGTTGAAGATTATAAAGATCAAATTGAAGTTAAATTGCGGTTATTAAGGACCCTTAGAAGAGACAATCGGGGAAATACACTTATGGTAATTTATCAGGATTACTTGTATTACGATTTAAAAACCATACTTAGAATAGACTTAGACAAAATATTTTTGGATACTGTGGATAAAGATCAATTATTTATTACTACTTGTAATGCAACTGAAAAATATTTACACACATTATTGTCTAATGAAAATGCTATACCGTTATCAGAACCTGCATTAAATATTTCAAGTGCTATTGGTATGGATTCGGAACAGATTGAGGAAGAAGAAAATATGGAAGCAAGAAATGAGGAAGAAGAAAATTTACACGCAAAAAGGATGAATACGGCTAGTTGAAATATATAGATAAACCACACCCAATCAACCCCCCCCCCTTATAAAAAAAAAAAAAAAAAAAAAAAAAAAAAAAAAAAAAAAATTTTTTTTTTTTTTTTTTTTTTTTTTTTTTTTTTGAGTGGGCGTGGTTTATATAATATATATATATATATATGTGCTGGCTAGTGTACCCACACATTATTATGTCTCAAGGTATGCTGGCAACAACCTTCTAGTTTAGACTTTGAAAAATTTGTTAAATTAAACATTGATATTATTTATAGATTGTCTTATGAAACGCGTAAAAGGACTAAACATAATATTTTCTTACATGGCTTTGGCGACACGATCGCACTTTATATGACTTTTTATAATTCGATAAATTCACGAGGATAAAATTCATCACCATTTGCTTTACGAGCGTAGTATGGTACTACATCGTCATTTTGTAACGATATGGCACCTTTTTCAGAGCTACCGTCTTCAGCTTTCAGATAAAATTCGTCCCCATTATTCCGTTTTGGATAAAATTCAGACCCATCTGGGTTTTTGGCATATTTATACTCGTTCAGAGGTAAGTCATTACCATTCTCGTCCTGACGATAACTTTCTTGACCATCCTCATCTATGGGATAAACATAATTTCCATTTTCATCTTTAAGATACATTTCCTCTCTTGTTAAAGGATACGTTACCTTAAGCGTAGTTAAATTTAGGGGGTATTTTGGACATCCATTTTCATAAATATAAACATTTGTACCATCTTTCTTAGCGCATGGATATTCAATCAAATATTCTTTATCCCCGTCTATTACTTTTTTGCAAGCATAAACTAATTTTCCAGCTTCATTTTGCCAATATTTATCATGACCTTCAACATCCTTTGCGTAATACTGGTCCATATTATTATTTTGCAAACAATAACCTCTTAAATAAATTTCGTTATATTTTTGTTCTAACACGTTGTCGTCATCTTGAGGCTCATTATCCTTAGCGACTTCATCCCCCAAACCATTTAAATTGCCGGGACCAGGCAGAACGGGATCAATTGCGTTGTTGACAGGTAAATTTACGTTGCCGGGACCAGGCTGCTCATCTCCGTTGCCGAGACCAGGCTGCTCATCTCCGTTGCCGAGACCAGGCTGCTCATCTCCGTTGCCGAGACCAGGCTGCTCATCCTCAGGTTGACGTTCAAGATCGATATCAGCGGGTTGCTCGTTTACGATTTTCTCCATTTTAAAAGCTTTGTTCACAGTATTAGAAGAAGAGATATCTCTTCTCTTGCGACTATTTGGCTTTAAAGAAGTTGAAACTGGTTTACGATTAGACATACTTTACTTGTACATTTAATAGCAAGAGCATGCTAATTATATTATTGTGTATTTGCATGTTATTTGTCTGTTGGAATCATAGGTTATATCGAGCATATATAAAAATTACATTGAATACTTTATATTATAATATGAACCCAATGGAATGGCGAAAATATCTTATACATAAACAAATTCAAAAGAGTCCAGGATGGGAAATAACTATGAACATAAATAACTGAATATTTCATCTTGTTTTCAAAGCCAATATTGTATAAATAACGTTACCTCATCCTATTTTAAAGGAAATAGGTTTGGACATCGCGGAGCTGGTTTATGCATGACCTTACAGTAGAAGAAATAAATTCCACTCCCACCCACCCTAATAGATATACTATATATATACTATATACATTGACTGCAGCGCCATCTACAATAAATTTGATTGGATAAAGAAAATAGAAACTAACTGAAAAATATAAATTTAAAAACTATCAACCAACCAACCGAAAAAAAAAAAAAAAAAAAAAAAAAAAAAAAAAAAAAATTTTTTTTTTTTTTTTTTTTTTTTTTTTTTTTTTTTTTTTTTTTTTTTTTTTTGAGTGGGCGTGGCTTGAATTCATTCTGTATAAATAGTCGTACTCAAACCTTCATTTTGTCTTCTAGCATCAATCTTCTTCTGGTTTTTTATGCGAACTATGGGGCGTATATATAGATATGAGAAACCTTAAAATATTATTTTCAAACTATATAATCAAGTTTTATAAATGATATATACTTTGCCATCCGCTATTAAAGGTAAATTCTTGGGTAGCCATGACCCACCCTATTTAGAAGGTGATAAAGCTACTCTGCAATGCGATGATGGATATCGATCTAACACTATATTTTCTATTTTAACAAAAAAAGATGACGAATTAGTATGGAATCCTTCGTCGGTCGAATGCTTTCCAAGGTCTTGTGGTGCACCTCCTGTTATTGAAAACGGCTACCATACAGGTTCAGTATATTCATTTCCTAGTATGGTAACTTATAAGTGCTTTGAAGGTTTTAAACTCAAAACCCTTTACAAATCTCTATTTTGTTCTGCTACTGGCGAATGGATTCCATCAGTAAAAAAAATTGAATGCGAGCCCATACAATGTGAAGAGTTAGACAACCCCGAAAACGGTTCCGTGTCTTATCCGAATAGGAACGTTGATTCAGTAGCGACTGTGGTTTGCAACCCAGGATTTTATGCTGTCGGTAGCAACAAAAGAATATGCCAGACGAACGGACAGTGGAGCGGTCCAGAAATAATATGCGATCCATGTCCGATAATACCAAATGCCCGAATAATTTCACCAGGATTTGCAGCAGTAAAGTGCGATGGTAAAGAGGTGCTTGTAAGATGTAAGGCGGACGGAACTTGGACAAATCCAAATTGCCCAGAAAATAATTCTCAACTGCCCATTGCCAACCCAGTCTCGCCAAGTTTACCCATACTACAACCTAATCCAGTCTCGCCAGGTTTACCCATACTACAACCTAATCCAGTCTCGCCAGGTTTACCCATACTACAACCTAATTCTCAAATACCCAATCCAGTCTCGTCAAGTTTGTCCACACTACGACGACGATCCTATGAATGGATCATATCAGCAATTGGTTTAATAGTATCCTTCATTTTAGTTATAATAACATTATTTAGATATTATAACATTAAAAAAAAAAAAAAAAAAAAAAAAAAAAAAAAAAAAATTTTTTTTTTTTTTTTTTTTTTTTTTTTTTTTTTTTTTGTTGGTTGATTGATTGATTGATTGACTCTAGCTAGCCTATATATATCATGCTAAAGTAACAGTTTATCTAAATTTGCTGATGTGCCACCACCTCTGTCAAAATTTTCAATTTTTTTTAATTTGAAAAAAAAACGACTGAAAAGTAATTAAATTGCTTATTTTACTATGTATATGTAATAAGAATCACGATTCCACGATTAGTTTTTCAAAAATATTTTTATTTTAAGATTACGTTTCTAAAGTTGGTCGAATTTACAAAATTTTCATTTTTTTTAAATTTGAAAAAAAAACGACTGAAAAGTAATTAAATTGCTTATTTTACTATGTATATGTAATAAGAATCACGATTCCACGATTAGTTTTCAAAAATATTTTTATTTTAAGATTACGTTTCTAAAGTTGGTCGAATTTGCAATAGTCAACTCAAAGTCTAAATCTTCATTTTTGAAAATATACTTAATTCAATTAACATTATAAATATATATCAACCAACCAACCTTGAAAAAAAAAAAAAAAAAAAAAAAAAAAATTTTTTTTTTTTTTTTTTTTTTTTTTTTTTTTTTTTTTCAAGGCCATATTTTATATATAAATACGTTTGACTCTGAACATTTAATTTACTTTCATCATGGCTCCTTACATTGTCTGTATCGACGGATTGATTGGGGCTGGCAAATCTACTTTGATGCGACAACTGGCTACAGATTTTAAATGTTTTCCTGAACCCATACACGAATGGACATTACTACCCCATCTGTACGAAAATCAAACGCTTTACGGACCGGCTTTCCAATTCCAAGTCTTAATTTCTCAATACAATCAAAAAATGTCTTTTCCGAAAGGTGACGATTTAATTCTAGTCGAACGGTGTCCTTGGACTTCCAGGTATATATTTGCCCCGCTGATATTAAACGAACAAGATCTACATACGTACGACAAAATTTATCAAGTTTTAAATTTTAACGTAGATTGTTTCATTTATTTAGACGTAGAGCCTCTCGAAGCGTTTAATCGAATCCGGGACCGCTCTCCGATCGACCGTTTGATAAGCTTAGATTATTTAGAACGCTTGCATGATTCTTACAAAGAAAATCTCTTGAAGGCTCGTTCGAACGTTTACGTAATCAATGACCCTGTCGAACAACAGGTTCGAGAAATTTTATCTAAAATAACAACTTCAGTTTTTCCAAATGAATAGAGAGTGTTTTTTCTGCCCAGCTGCCAACATTCTTTAAATGTTCTGGATTTTGAGTCGTCAAATACATTACGTATGCAGTCAATCCTATAGTCAACAGTATCAGTAATACGAAAATCCAACGACCCGTGGTCACCCCAATACTCAGCAGTACGCAATTTATATATAACGAAGAATAAAATAGCACACCGTGGGCCAAAGAACGTTCGTCCATACTCTTAGTTTATGCGTATAGATTTTTTTTCAAAAATTCGACGGTTTGAATGGGAGTATATCTAGGAAGCGTCACCTGTTTGTGCGTAAATTGGCTACGATTGACTAAAAATGCAGACAAAGGATCGGTCGAAATAATTGCGTTTCGTCCCGCATCGCTATATTCAAACGCCACGTTGGGTGGATAGGTCACTCTATATCGCACTTGGAGCTGAACGGGTTGGTCAGTGAATAATTTAAACCTCATGCCCATATCCAATTTTAAACCTTCTTCGGCTAATTGTATCGGATTCATCTTTTTATTGAATTTGACGGACGGTGGATTATTTTCGTTCCAAATCGCAGGTTTTATTTGTCTGAATTCTCCAGTCGTAAAATCTAACCATTCGTCCAAGCGATCGACAACATATTCCGTAGTCAGAGGAGGCTCGCAAGCAAATTCTTGATCAGAGACTGGAATAATACGTTGTGTATGTGCAGAGGGACAAAATATGAACGGTCGTTGGATATTGCATGTAGCATAAATAGTACTATCCCAAATAAAATTTCCAGTTTGTATTTTCTGACCAGGTTGACAAGGTACTTCTGGCTTGTCTGATATTTTCTGCGTCCAAAAATTATATGTAAAATGAACGGGTTCTTTTTTCAATTTTCTTTCATTTTCGTAAAATTTACATTTGGCTGCATGTTCGCGAGGTAAAAGTACGTCCATTTCTGGAATTTGAGACACGAAGGAGTAGTTGACACAATCGACATGAGAACAAATATTGTACATCTCGATATACATTTCAGATTTTTGACAATTTGTTATGGTATTCCTACTGTAATAGAATGGCTCGATCCAAGATTCCAAATTTAAATTGTCAAATTCGAACAGATAAAAATTATTATATTTGAAAGCATTCTTAGGCTTCTGAATGCATTTCGATCCAGTAAAAACTGTGCCATCAGGACATTTCAGATGTTTCTTTTCAGCGCAATCATAATAATATTCTGGGGCGTCGCGTATGAATATTTTTTCATCCGAAACACATACATCTTCGATTTTATAACGTTTAGAAATTCGTTTGCCTTCGTCGACCAGTTTTCTTTTACGAACTCCATTTTCACAGATAAAGCCTGCAGTGCGATCTAAATCTTCAGAATTCCTCCAATTTTTAACGTGTTTGGTAAATTCGTAAACGGGGACGATAATATTTGGGTCATTGGAAAAGACATTGTCACAAAATATGGGTTCCGTACATTTCTGGCCGTTGTAAACCATAGGTAAAAATGGCAAGTTATCGCCTTTCGATTTATCCCAGTTCTGAGGACATTCTACAGTTTCATCAATTTTACCATTCTTACAAGTCATGTATCCAGGCGTGAAATTGAACGGAGGCATTTCTGTTTCAGGCAAAGATATGTTACTACCGTCCGGTAAACCATTACAATTGATAGGTTCGCAATAATCTTTACCCAAAAATTTAGTTCCAGGCTTACAAGTAATGAATACGGGCTTACCGTTATGACATTCGACTCGCGTTTCGTCGTTATGAATAAAAGGTGTATTTGGAAAAATTTTACAATAATGATTTAAATCTTTGACGGGCTCGCATCGATCGTGATAAAACAGGGTTCCGTTACGACATTTTATAAAGACCTCTTTGCCATTCTGACACATGATATACTGGGATATGTTTTTAGGATTTGGTAGCATTACTCCGTTCGATCTGCCAGTACACGCATTGACGGGCTGGCAAGCGTTTGCTATGAGAGTAGTTCCTGAGGGACAGATTTGGAGACTCGAGACACGACCGTTTTGACACTCGAAATTGAAAACGGTTCCTTTATGAACGGTAAACTGACTATTTTCTTTAAAATTTGGAAGGTTTTTCAATTGAGGATCCGATTTCAAATGATCGTAGAGATTTTGTCCTACAGCCGGAACCAACGAGCCGTTCGATTTTCCATAGCATGGATCGACTGCCAAAATTTGGCCTTGATGAAACATGTAAGCGTCACTGGATAAGGTATGCTCCCAAGCTAATTTTCCGTTCACTGTAAACTGAAAATGTTTTGGCTTCTTCGAATCGAATACGTAATCGAACGACGGGGCTTTTGAGGGTGAACCAGCAGAAGGTTTCGTAACGCTTTCAGACCCAGGCGCGTAAAAATACCAGTAATAAATTAACAACAAAGACAAGAAGAACACTCGTATCATTTCTGTATCGAGGCTTTATTAAGAATGGATTTTCTATTTAATGAAGAAGAATGTAAACTATGGACTCAGAAAACAAATGTTATGAAATGCTGCAACGAACCGACTTATGAAACTTTTTTAAAACAAGATAGGGCGATAGATGAAATGCCCAATTTGTATAAGAAATGTATTCGCTGTGGAAAAATTGTTAAAATAAAATAATGGAATTCACTCTGTCAGTGTATGGTCAGCAACAGTCTGACTTCATGATAATATTTTTATAAGTTTAGTAAAGTCCGAGATATGTGTTAATGAACTTTAGCAACCAACCAACCAACCGTAAAAAAAAAAAAAAAAAAAAAAAAAAAAAAAAAAAAAAATTTTTTTTTTTTTTTTTTTTTTTTTTTTTTTTTTTTTTTTATGTTGGTTGGCTTGACTATATATAAGCTAACTAATGTACCCACATATTCATTATGTCTCGACGTCCTCCAGTAACAGGTCTCATAACCTCGTTGATTCCCAATTTTATCGAAAAGTCCGATTGGAACATAGCAACCTTTAAAATAGAAAATTTTCCATTAGTCAGAGACAGTATCTGCGGAAACATAATCGTTATGATCAGTCTTCTTAAATGGAATAAGGGAGTTGTTGAAAAAAAAATACTCTATATACTTCCCAATGGAGTGCAACCCTTAAAAAATTATGAATACGCGACAGCTTTTGCATCCGAAGCCGAGATGCTGACCCAGTTTCATGCTTTGCTAGACGGTGTTCAAATTATAATCGGCTATGGTATTAACACGTACGATTTAACTCCTATTATTGCAAGACTGATATGGTTAAAACTGTACGGTATCCTTCCACGTTACAAATCTTTCAAAATATATAACGATACAGTGTCTTTGTATGACGGCAAACCTACCATAGATATTTATACTGCCCGCATGTATAATTTAGAAAAAAAAATAATGTCAGTGCTCCGCCTATATTACTTTATAAAACAAATATATAAAATATTATAAGTTAAAAAAAAAAAAAAAAAAAAAAAAAATTTTTTTTTTTTTTTTTTTTTTTTTTTTTTTTTTTTTTTCAAGGTCATATGTATATATATTATATATATATAACGTAAGTATTTCCTCAAATCTCCTTAGTGATGAATTTCTCAACGAAGTGGTCCTGTGCCTGGCGTCGAAAAAATGTCATTGGTGTAGAGATATCATTTTTGAATAAGGATGGTCATTACGAAAAACAACTTAAACATTACACAGAATGGATAGGGGTATGTACAAATAATATTGATACTGTCGTTCGTAAAATTAAAAAATATTTTCCGGGTAATGATGTTACCTATATTGAAATCACTCAACTCAAAAAAGTTTTACCCTCGTTCGAAGATAGGCTAGCTAGAAACAAATTAGAATATAGATCGAAACCTTTTTATAAAATATATACGACAGCCCCTCATAAGAGTGTTGGACGCTTATTTAACTGCTATAAAATGGTTTATTATAACCCCGAGGATTGGCTGACGCGAATTTATATTGATCTGTGTCTAAAATTTAATACATATTCTTTCTACTACAAATGGTACGAAATTCTAAACAATTCTTTAGATCTCATGTCCTCGTTGAGTATGACCCCCAATTGTTTCGAAGAGCCCGATTGGACGATGGCAGCATTTGATATAGAAACTGTTCCATTAATTGGTAACCATATTCCAATTTGCCATTTCAGCACAGATAAAATCGTTATGATAAGCCTTTTTAAATGGAATAAGCGGAATGGGGTCCAAAAACAAATACTCTATTTACTTCCCAACGGAGCTCAGCCCTTAACAAATTATGAATGCGCAACAGCTTTTACATCTGAGGCCGAGATGCTAGCCCATTTTCATTCTTTGCTAGCCGACGTTCAAATCATAACTGGCTATAATATTAACGCATTCGATTTCCCATGCATTATTGCAAAACTGATATGGCTAAAACAGTACAGTACCATTCGACGTTACAAATCTGCTAAAATAGGTAAAGATAATGTGGCTACGTTCGACGGTAAATTTGTAATAGATCTTTATACTTTTACAAGAGTATTTTCCAAAGCCGATTTGCCAAGTTATAGATTAGATGCCATAGCTAAAATGAAATTGGGTGGTGAATCCAAAATTAAAGTAGCCACCGTTGGGATATGGGCTTGGTATCGCAATGAATTGGCAGCTCAGCTGTTGGAAGAAACGCAGACTGAAATATGCTATGAAACGCTGAAACCCTACAAAGTCTCAGATGCGTCTGAATTTGGTACGTTTCGCACATATTTAGATTATTGCTTAAAAGACTCGGAATTGGTTTATCGATTGTTTCAACTCGAAACAGTTTTTACGTTTTTGTTATCACGGGCCAATATCGTGGCACTGAATACCGTAGAAAGTTTACATTTAGGCAATTCTCGATTTATAGAAGAGGTTTTTAAAACTCATGCGATATGTAGAGGTTTTTTGATTAATACTAAATATATTAGTTTAGCAAACGATTTAAAATACCAAGCAGCTTTCCGTGGAAAAACTTACCAGGGTGCGTTAAATTTTTGCTTTCCCGAACGATATTATGAAGATGTAGTGATTATGGATTTTGCCAGCATGTATCCTAGCACTCTGCTGAGTAGTAATTTATGTTACGGCACTTGTACTATTATGAACCGCGACGAATGGCTGGCAAACGAGACCGCTCAGAAAATGACTTGCATCCCGTACCGCATCCATAGCAACGATGATTTTTTGGAAGATCGGCCTATGACAGACAAATTTACCTATCCAACATTCAATCCAGAAATCGACGAGTACGCCATAGTTATTAATACGAAGACGGAAGCCTTTCTACCTAATTTTGTTAGCCATTTTATATCGCTGCGTAAAAATCATCAAATTGAATACAAACGAACGAAAGACATTTATCATTACAATAGCCAGCTGGGCTATAAAATTTTAATTAACTCGCTTTACGGAGTCATGGCCGGTAAAGACTCGACCCTAGCCTATCTTCCCATAGCCATGTCGATCGTGACCCTTTCTCGATATCAGCTACTCGGATCCTACCATTACGCGAAAAATTTAGGCTTCCACGTTTGTTATGCAGATACCGACAGTCTGATGGTTCATAAGTGGGAAAAAGACAATTGCGATAGCATAAACGCGTTCCTAGATATACCAAATGTCGAATTGAAATACGAACAGCGCTTGAGACGCTTACTCGTCATATCTAAAAAACGTTATATTTATGAATCTATGGACAACCCCCAGCCAGTCACGAAAGGTTTTGAAAAACACATTAATGAAATCGGCCAATACTTGAAAGATGAAGTCATAACGGCCGTTTGGGATGCGCTGTTCATACATCCTGAAAAAATGACGCCGTCAGTAGGATGGCAGTTATGGGCTAGAATTTTACAGGAAGTTGTTTATAAGTGCCGCAATCCAAGAAAATATTCAATTTATCGTAAAGTTAGAAGATTGGAAGAATATAAATCCAAATCTTGTGCCGCTGTAAAATTTCTCAATAAATATCCAGGCATAACCGAAGAATTTGTCGAATTCACTTACAGCCAAGCGGACGTAGCGAAAAAGGAGATCTCCAATTGGATTATGAGTGCGGCAGACTGTCAGTGGGTAGATTATGAAAAATTATTCATCGGTCAAAGAAAAGCCTTTTGTATATTGTTAAACATAGCATTTTGGCATTTGCCTGAACCCCTCTACCCTGGATATATGGTATTAAACTCGCTGCATTGGAAACGATTCAATAACGCTGAACTCTTACACTGGAGCCGGACGGGTAGACGATTGATTTTATTGACAGAACCAGGCGTTAAATATACATTTACAAAGAACGATCATTTGTTTAAGGAACGCAAGAGGGGCCGTGCGAAAAAGGCGGTTATTGAATCGTCGAATAATAGAATGGACTGCGAAGAAGTTAGTAATGCTACTAGTTATTCAGAAATTACGTTGGACGATTCAACCAATATGGACCAAACATCCGATGACGAGTTAACTAATATGGATCAAACGACCGACGAAGATTCAATTGACGAATGGTTAGACACATCCTATAATGAGCGTAATTCGCCAGATTCTGACGCGAGCTACAACGAATTATTATATGACAGTCCCAGAGAATTATCAGACGACGAATATCCATCATCAGAAGAAGAATCTGATTAAAAAAAAAAAAAAAAAAAAAAAAAAATTTTTTTTTTTTTTTTTTTTTTTTTTTTGTGCCACGCCCACCCTTGAAGCTTGTCTATATATACTATGGCTAACATGACTACACTCTCATTGTGTCTCGCCAGCAACGGTCGTCTAGTCACTATGCCTCGTTTTCAGCAAGATGTACATTGACCGACTCTAGATAGTTAGATTTTTCTATAAAAGCTTATGATCTATTCTGATTTCATGAAAACCTGCAATATTTTGTAATTTGTCAGACAAAAGTCTTGTTTTCAAAGCCGATATTGTATAAATAACGCATCCTATTTTAAAGGAAATGGGTCAGGAGCTAGTTTATGCATGACCGTACAGTAGAAGAAATAAATTCCACTCCCACCCACCCTAATAGATATACTATATATATACTATATATATAGACTGCAGCGCCATCTACAATGATTGGCTAAAGAAATATAGCTTTAGCAGCCAACTGTGAAATATAGCTTTAGCAGCCAACTGAGAAAAATATAACTTTAGAAACCAACTGAGAAAAATATAACTTTAGAAACCAAAAAAAAATTTTTTTTTTTTTTTTTTTTTTTTTTTTTTTTTTTGAGAGTGGGTGTGGCTTGAATCCATTCTGTATAAATAGTCTCCGCACTCAAGCTACATTCATTCTGTCTTCATCTCTTGCCTAGTCAGTTCATTGTAAGTCATTGTAAGCATGATTAAGTGTCAATGTGAAGGCATCTCAAGTAGTTATTATTATCGTAGATATTATGCCCACAAACATAAAAATTTTAAATTTATATATCAAGCCATAATAAAACAACAAAAAAATGCGTATCATTTATTTGATAAAATTATCAAAACCCATTCGATAGAAGTCATTAACTATATACGCCATTATGAACAACTGGAGCCACATATACATGTGTTTATAGGTTCAGAGAGTGAAATTGATCAAGACGTTTGGAAAGATTTCTTATTTGGATTTAAAATAAATTTAATAGATTATGAAATATATGATAAACTATATAAGGACTATCCTCAAACACTTGAGAATTGCAATTATTATTTTTTTACGTTAGAATATTGGTCCCTTAAAACGATATGGGATAATATTACAAATTTTCATGATATCGAGAATTTAAATTTACCTACTAGGCTCTTACAAAAAGCTATTCAAAAATATGATAACTATAATATATATACTACTCAGTTTAAAGAAAAATATGAGAGCTTAGAACCACGTCTTAAGGATTCTTTGAAAGGTAAACTTATAGAAAAATTATTTTCTAAAATAGATACAACATTTGACAAATATAGCGCATACTATATTAATCAAAGTCGAATGTATCGCATGCCTGAAAGAAGAAAATTGACAGATCATTTGTATAAAATTCGATCCTTCTTTGTAAAGGATAATAAAAGAATTAATATGTGTTTGAAATGTACGAAATTATTTTTTTATGGAGAAGAGTGTTTAATTGAACGATATTTCAATATAGTATATATTCTTAGCACTAAAAAGTTTATATTAAATATGAAACATTGGTGTCGCTTATGCAAACAAACGCCTTTATTTCAAGTACTAACTGAGGGAAATGTTGAGAGATATTATAAGACTTTTATCAATCCCATAAAAGTTCAAAAATATCAGTTGTGTAAATATACCATGAATGAAACATCTTGAAAAAAAAAAAAAAAAAAAAAAAAATTTTTTTTTTTTTTTTTTTTTTTTTTTTTTTTTAACCTTAACGAAGCGTGGGCGTGACTTGGCTATATATAAGCAGTAGCTTTACTGGCTGTTGTACATTATTTTTTAGAATTATTTTCATGTATGGAGTTGCAATGTGCACATCCTTATGACGATGATTATGTATATAGTAGATATCGGCGCCACGAACATAGAAATTTAAAATTTATATATCACGCCATAATAAAACGACTACAAAATACATATAGTTTATTTGATAAAATTGTCAAAATCCATTCGATAGAAGTCATTAATACTATACGTCATTATAACAAAGTACTGGAGCCACATATACATATATTTATAACTTCAGAGAGTGAAATTGAACAAGACGTTTGGAAAGATTTCTTATTTGGATTTAAAATAAATTTAATCGATCAAAAAGAATATGCCAGGATATGTAATATTTATCCTAAGGGATTTGAGATTGTTGAGATTTGCGACTGTCACTTTTTTACGTTAGAAGATTGGTGCCTTCAAACGATATGGGATAATATTATATATTTTCATGATATCGAGAATTTGTATTTACCTACTAGGATTTTTCAAAAAGTTGTTCAAGAATATGATAAATACAATACACATACTACTCAGTTTAAAGAAAAATATAAGAGTTTAGAACGACGTCTTAAGGATTCTTTGAAATATAAACCTATAGAAATATTATTTTCTGAAATAGATACCACATTTGACAAATATAGCGCTTACTATTTTAATCAAAATCGAATATATTTAAATCACGATAAAATGTTAAAATTAATTTATGTTCGATGCTACTTTGTAAAGGATAAAAAACAAATCCATATGTGTTTAAAATGTATGAAATTATCTTTTTATGGAGAAGAGTGTTTAATAGACCGATATTTCTTTAGGGTGCGTGGCACTGGATATTATACACAAGATATAAAATATTGGTGTCGCTTATGCAAACAAACGCCTTTATTTCAAATACTAACTGGGGAAAATTTTACAGAATATTATAAGACATTTATCAACCCCATAAAAATACAAAAATATCAACTGTGTCAAAATATAATGAACGAAATAATTTAACACAACCTTAAAAAAAAAAAAAAAAAAAAAAAAAAAAAAAAAAAAATATTTTTTTTTTTTTTTTTTTTTTTTTTTTTTTTTTTTTTAAATAGTGGGTGTGGCCTAGCTATATATAAGCTACGCGATCGGTCAGATTCTACTCATTCTATCATCATGTTCGATTACAATGCCCTACAGCATGAAGTTGCCCAGCATTATTTCAGACTCTTTAAACCTTATCAAAAGATGGAATTAACTCGTCAATTTATCCGTCGTATGTTAGATATCATCTATTCCCATTCGAAAATAGATGGCTTCATAGCCTTTGAGCCTAGTATCCCACTTCTAACTCGCTTAAGACGTCCATGCAAGGGTGTAGTTCTAATACCATTTTACAATACAAATTTAGGTAAGAAATTGCCTCGTTACGTGTCTGTGTTTCCATATTACCCGTTTCGAGTCAAACAAATACATAAAGACGAAAATGTTAAAGTCGGCCTGGAATTATTTCATTTGTATTTAGACATTACCGGCGTCGAATACGTATGCTTTTTTCAGTTATGGTTTCAAGAAGATGAAATTCTTAAAGAGGTACAAACTCAGCATAAAAACGTGAAAGTGTATACGGCTGGCTCGTTTCATAGTTTTCGTAGATTTATTGCAATGCTTTAGATACGTGATTTAAAATTTCAACTTCGTTTGATAAATTTGTGGGGTAAGCTTTAGCAACCGGCGGTTCTTTTATCCAATTTAATAAATAGC